>JARLTB010000201.1:3552500-3565000 GCA_030141615.1 Unio pictorum
TTTATTAGGGGCAAAAGTGTGTTACCATTCAGGAAATGAATTTGGGGCTATAAAGGGACTGGTTTATGAAATGAATTTGGGGCTATAAAGGGACTGGTTTATGAAATGAATTTGGGGCTATAAAGGGGCTGGTTTATGAAATGAATTTGGGGCTATAAAGGGACTGGTTTATGAAATGAATTTGGGGCTATAAAGGGACTGGTTTATCATTTTGCTGCAGACAGATCCAACTGATGTAATAGTAATATTAACTTTATTACTTAATGTCACAGTGATTAGTAATGGCACAGACTTTCTGTGAATAGTAATGGCACAGATATTCTGTGAATAGTAATGGCACAGATATTCTGTGAATACTGGTAGAAATGGCACAGATCTGTAAAAATAGTAGAGATAGTAAATGTGAATAGTAATGTCACATATCTTTGTGAATAATAATAACATATCTCTGTTAAAAGTAATAACATATCTTTGTGAATAATAGTAACATATCTTTGTGAATAGTAATAACACATATCTTTATGAATAGTAATAACACATATCTTTGTTAATAGTAATAACATATCTTTGTGAATAGTCAAGTCACATCTTTGTGAATAATAGTAACATATCTTTGTGAATAGTAATGTCACATATCTTTCTGAATAGTAATAATACATCTTTGTTAATAGTAATAATAGATCTTTGTGAATAGTAATGTCACAGATTTATTTTGTGATTTTTTTAAAAATATCTAAATCTCATTTGCCTGGGAAATATTGTTAAATTATAAAATGAGCTGTTTATGTTAAAATCAGGGTCTTTAATTCTTTAAAGAAGAAATGTGTTCTTGTATTTAGATAAATTCTTCTGTGTGTAGGCATTAGCAGATATAGACAAGCTAATCACCGAACAGAATGTCTTTGTTGAAAAGAATAATTACTTTCATTACCTGACTAATCCTTTAATCTATAGACATTTGCACACTGGGGCCATTTCCTACAAGAAGGCAGTAATGAGTTGGAATTTTGAGGCTCTTTGGAAACCACCTAAATGTCATTAAGTATTGACTTAATGCCAACTCTAAAAAAATGTATCTTGATCATTCTCCATTTTAACTGAATCCTGAGGTTAATGATGGAGATAATGCAGGTCATTGTTCAAGAATTAAGAGTGTGTGTGTGCTGTAAATTGAGATAGTAATCCAAGAGTATAAAGTTAATGTGAATAGTACTGGTGCCATTGTTTTTGAAAAGAGGCATGTTAGGTGATGTTAAGCTGAATTCTTCTTTTACAAAGACAAACATTTTGTTAAAGTTTCTTTGGTAACAATTTAAATTCAAAGAATGGAGAAAATTACATGGGTTAGTCATCTAATTTCGATTACAAACATTGATGAGTAATTCACACAACTTGTTGGAACCTTAATTCTCCTCGTGATTAGACCAAATAGTAAAAATGCATCCAAGCAGAATTATTACATTTATCTCTGCCAGCCAGTTGATGCAGTCAGTAGTTCCAAGTGATCATAGCAGACGCAAATGAAATCCCATTAAGTAGATAGTCCAACAGACTTTTCAATCGACAATATTTGCTATAAATTGGTTTGTGCAAATATAATTCATCAATAATTATGTTGAATGATCTGTAATTTACAGTAAATCTACAAGTGTCCTAAAATAGACTGTTTAGTTGTTTGACTAGAGTATTTCCAAGGTTCAAAACTAAATGTGACCAATGTACTCACTGTAATAGCGGAAGAAGGGTCATTGTGATAATGAATTTGCACACATCTCACTGAAATCATAAGTTAACAGTTGACAAGTGGACTTGCGATGGATGTATCAAATAAAACAGGTGATGATATGCCCTTTTTATGGTTAATTCTTCAGTTTATTTTCTTAATTGAATTGAATACTGGCAAAAAATCAACAATGATGGAGTAAGAAGTAATACCTTTGACTGCCCATCTTTAATAAATTTGTGTAATTTCAAAGACATAAATTTTGCACATTTTATCATAGACATCATTGTGAACTTTTAGGTTCTCTTTTATGTTTAATTTTTAATTTTTTAAAATTTATATTTATAACATGTTTGGTCTTTTGGATCAATATACATTTTGCATCTTTAAAGAAAATATATTTGTCAGGTAGACAAATGAAACTTAGTAGGCTTATTTTGTCCTCATCACCTAATTAGATTTTCAGGAAGCTTGTTTTACAATATTTTTAATCTTTTTAACTTTGAGGTTTTTTTTGCCAAAACCATGTTACGGTACACCTATCAGAAAAAATCTACAAGAGATCAACAATTGCAATTTTGTATGTATATGTGCACTTCATGCCATTATCATTGTATCAAATTTGAGCTCTGGTGGTCATAGACCCAAAGCGCTTCATGCCATTATCATTGTATCAAATTTGAGCTCTGCTGGTCATAGACCCAAAGCGTTGACCATAAATAATAATGGTGCTGTACAAAGTCTTCAAAGAAATATGGCCACCACTGTGGCAATCCTGAAAATATTATCACTACTTCTTAATGAATGGTCATATCAGCTTGGGGTTTTCGCTGAAAGACTTGGGTCTGTTTTGGCCTCTTGCATTTGGTTATTAGGCAAATGTAAAACATGTGACCAATCTCAGACAGACTTGAGCCTCATGTTGAATTTTATTAAAGTTTTGAATCAGCTAAATGGCAGCCTGCGTGTTTTTCAAATACAAATCTAGTTGTGCAGGCTTTGTGAAAGCAAGCTAAATCTTTAATTAATTTTACATCTAGTCCTAAAGCTCTTTTATAAATGTAACTAAAGCTTATATTTGGAATAGCTATTAAACTATAGGTTCAAACCCCGGCCGAGTTACACCATATGACTGGATGGGACATCATGCTACATATCTGCGGCATGATGCCGCTAGTGCTAGACATCACTATAAACTCTCGCACTGCAGACATCATAGCAATATTGTTACGGCTATTGGATTTATTTATTTTTAATTGTTAAATCCAAATTTATCATTTAGGGTTTAATATCCATTAATTGGGAAATTGTTCTAGAAAGTTTAGACTGACCATTGTAAACAAGTTAGACCTTGGTTTGTTGACCCAATTCCTGACCTTGCTTTGGACATTGTCAGCAAGTCTCTAATTTCAAGGACAACTTTTTATTTTTAGTAATTAGTGGCTTATTTTCTTCTGGATCATTTTATTATTACGTGACTAGGTGAAGGTAGTCTCTTCCTCTGACCTTCTATCAATTTCTAGAAAAGCGCGTGATCACTTGTTTACTTCAGAAGAACAGTTATATATAGCTGAATTTTGGAAGCTAACATTAGTAGAATCTTTGGGCTGTAAGTTATTAGTTGTGTATTTCATGTTTGAGTGTTAATTTTATTCTGGACTTTGTGTCAATTCGTTGGAAAAGAAGAATTATTCTATTTATTTGGAAACAGGACATACGTTTCATAATTTCATCTGGATGATATTAAATCAAGAACTGCATCACGTGACATTGTCAGCCATTTTGGATTACATTGTCAAGATTCGAACCTGGAACTATTAGAACATTTATTTATCAGGACTTACAATTCCATTAGTGGATTATTTTTGTGAATTCTATATTGGATTAATGTTGGATTTGATTCTCTAAAACTGTAAGTTTATTTATTTTATGAAAATAATTGTACTTAATAAAATCATTGTTAAAGTTATACAAGCTTGTTAGTTTTCACTCTTTCTGTGTTGCTGCTTATTCGAGCCTAAGCACGTAACAATATGACTGAAAAACTGTTAAAGCTATGTTAAAAATCCTAATCAAACAAACAAACTAAACTTATATTTGGAAGCATGTGGTAAACTTACTAATGAAAATGAAGAAATTTGAAAGGTATTAGCAGTCAGCATAAAAAACCCAATATTAATGATTATTCCCAGTAAAAGTGGATGAAGAAACTATTAGATACAGTTAAAAATCAATCATGCATGCCAGTCTAATTCCAGATTTTAATTTGTACTGGGTCAATTGTATAAAGGGAAAACCCAATGATATGCTATATACAACACTGGATGGTAAAAAGGTATTGATTTTGTTCCTGATTCTGCTTTAGGGTTTAGAATTATATGACCTGCAGAATGTAGATTCATCAGAACGACCAGTACATTTGACATTGCAGCAGAACAGTTAAAAAAAATAGATTATAACAGTTGTGATTGGACCATGCATTTGGATCTAGCTTTGTATCTTGTTGAATTATAAAGTTAATTCTTGGCATCCCTACATTGATTGACAATTAACTTTTTACCAGCATTCTTGGCAGTAAATACTTTAGTTGAATATGTGTAAACTAGCGGCGAGTATCATTTTGGTTCTCCAGGTACACGATGAAATAATATCTCATCTGCTTTGGGACTGTCACATGTCACAGGTATTTTTTAATGCCATGTTACAGTCTATAAAGATTACAGTATTCAACACTATCCCATTTATTTGTACTCCCTCCCCCAACAATTTTAAAAACCAAAGGCTTTAAGGATCTAAAAAAAGCAAGCTTAGTAATTTCATTCATTGATTTATAATTTCTAACCTGATTGTTGCCAGGGAGTCTCCAGCAGTATCAGCTTGTTGGTTTTTCAGATCAAATGTTGTCTTTAGCAACATGGTCACCATATTTACTTGGACCAGTTTATTGGTCTGTGGTACTAGCATAACGAATTTGTTAAGAAAACTGTTTGCATTTTAGTTTATGTTGACTGCAAAAACCGCAGTACGGATAAAACATTCTTTTTCATATTAGTTAAGTGCAAACACATAACATCTCCCTTATTAATTTGTTCACAACAAAGACACCCAGTGTACTGACAGATATCACGTTGGGAGAAAAATAAATTGATGATGCATTAACGAGAAAGTAAATGTTTCTTGAATGTAATTGGTTTATTGAATAATGTAATATGTCCATTTAAATGTCAGTCAGTTTTGTCTGTAAGCATGGAGCCAATAATAGTGTGTTTTAGATATGACCTTGGATTCTAGAGTGATCAGATTACAGTCACTCATTACAAATGAACTCATTACCAGGTGTAAAAAAGCTGTTTCTCAGAAATGTATGAAACTACTCATTTGAATATTTTATTTAGGTATTAATTAATTAATTAAGTTGAAAATTAATATAGAAATTGGGCAGAAAAATAATTGCTTACATTGTCCTCATGTTTAATACATCTCTGACGAAGGCTGGGCACTTTAGTTTCCTCTGACTGGCCTCATTTCATACATTTTTACTATTTTTAGAAGGGTCACAGGGGACATAATCTTAGCAGGCCATAGAGTGAGCCTGGAAGACAACCTGTTACAATGTAACTTTTCTATTTATATTCATAAAGATTTGAACATGAAAAATGACAACAATTATACAGTTTATGTAATTGCTTGTCATACCTAGCTCAAATGTTTTAGTTGTTACTACAATTTATAAGCAAGATCCAGCTGTTTCCATTTGATGGCACCATTGGCCCCATTGCTCCATTTCATTATGTGCCTGCAGATCAAGTCTATATGCTGTTGGTCTGTCTTTTAATTGAAAGAAAATATCATAAGACTGTTATCTACCAATTCATTGTGTGATAAATGGTCTGGGTCAACACAAGTCCCATTTTGCTGCAGGACTGATACTGATAAATACAATATTTTCATTTTATTTTGCAGGTAATGACCTAATAAGTGTTCCACCTGAACCAGCAAAGTATGCCAACAAAGGAGAAGATGTGCCGTTTGTATGTAAAATTTCTGTACCTCCCCACCTGAAAGATTCCAAGGTTCGGATACGATGGAAGCTTAATGGAGTATACATTCATCCTAACAAATCAGAAAAATTCAAATCTGAGAGTGATGGTCAGGTTTTAATAATTAAAAATGTGGATACCGATGATGCAGGTTTATATGCCTGTGTGGTGGATATTATTGGGGATGATGTCAAGGACATTGACAAGGTCAAGGACATTGCCAGTGGGCGGCTCTATATCAGAGGTAAACTATTTCAACAGATTCCAAAACTGTATTTCACAAAAAGTTCATATTGAGTAAAACATTCTTAAGCTGGTCTTTAAAGTGATAACTGGATGTCCTTTCCAAACTGTACACATACTTATCTGAATAATTTCTCAAATATGTTTTGGTATGTCTGCGTGGGTTTGAGTCTCAGATTCGGCCAATGTGGGTATGTGAGAAAGCTTGTCGTTAGTTCTCGTCGGTTGGTGGTTCTTTCTGGGGTTTTTCCTGGTTCTTCCTTTAATACTGGCTGCCATGTATAGCCTATCTTGTGCTGAAAATTGACGTTAAACCCTACTACAACAACAACAACTTATCTGAACAAAACCCATTTGATACTAATGAAACCTTTGTCTACTGGTCACCTCTATAAAATTACGTTGTTTTTCTTGCTGTTTTTGTTGTTGTTCCAACAATAGTTTTATGGAAATTTTACCATTTCTGCTTTTAATTGATTTTCAGTTTTGATTTTTTTTTATAAGACTTGAAAGACATCAATTAGTCTATTTTCACTTCAGAACCCCTGGAACTCTACCGTCCCTAGTAATCTTCATTCAAAAGAGTTCTAAAATAATAATTCACACAGACTTTAATAAATGGCCTACTCTGATCACAAGGAGATTCAAAGAGTCTATGCTGTTATGACCAATATGTTGGTGCAAGTTTCCTCTAATAAACTTGTAGGAAAATGTATAACTTGAATGGAAATAAAAATGTGTCCAGTATATTGTATTTGCATTTGTATAAAGTTTATACCCAATTCTACCATTGTACAGTGTGACAACAGCTCAGGGTCCATACTGATTATTTAAAATCCTAAGCAGAACTAATGGTATAGATGCTGATCCTGGTGTGTTACATTAGCTGCCATGGTTTATCCCTGGAAAAGCACTTAGATTCCATTTCCTTTGCATGAGGTGGCCAAGAATGTGTCAAAAGTGTGGTGACATTTTTCTGTGATAATTCCAATTTAATGGTTTTATTTGAGTTATAAACAAAACATACATTACTGCAATATGTTACCATTTTTCTATTTGTAAAAAAAAATGTGTTGATGCTGTTTTTAGTGCTACTGCATTTGACAGTTTCTACAAGATTTACATTAGTTATTGGTTGTCATTTATGCTGTGTGTCTGACTGGTTATTTTGCTTTTATTCACTTCATAAATTCAAAGCTTGATGCCAGTTTATTAGTATGTATGGAACCAGTCTTAGAGCAATGACACTGCAAATATGCCAATTTATTGCCAGTGTAATACTTCATAGAGATCATAAAATATTGTTAAAAGCATTATCGACATGTTATTTTTGCAATTATAAAATAGTATACAATCTGGTTGATGTTCATTTTGTTTATTGCTAAAACATTGCCATGTGATCAAAAATATCATCATATTAGTTAGCATTGATCATACTTAAATTAAGACAATTCTAAAAACAAGAAAATACCAGCATGTAATGCCCATAATAAAGTAGTTCACTTTTTAAAAAATTCTGAAATGGACATTAATTTATTTTAAGCCATATTACCCCATGCCTGGGGGCAAGCTCAAATTTGTCTTGGGCAAGCTAAAGTTTGCAAGGTACTTGCCCAAGTGCAAGGCCCAAAAATTTGTGACAGAAGGAAGTAATGTGTAATGTTCAGTTCATAATTTTTCATGTTCTGCAAGTTTTATACTCTGTGATCTCACCTCAGTGCATATATCAGATCTTTATTTTGTGATTATATTATCATGCTTCATTTCTCTTTGCATAACTGTTCATGGTTTATTTCATCCATCAATCAGAATCTATTATTTTGGAAAATATGCTTAAGATGTGATTTTATGAGTTTGTTGTCAGTATCAATATCAGTCTTCCATTTTCTCATGAAGATATGATAATGCAGTTATTTACTATTTGAAGCAAGTTTTGTACAAATATTTATGTTTGAACTTGTCATTTAAATTTTAATCAGAATATTTTTGCAAGTATGGGTTTTAGTGACTAGAAAGTCCTTAGCCTAAGCATGGGCATTTGGTGAATGGTTGATATGCGGTGAGCTTGCCGACTCTAAAAAGTAATGTCAAAATTGTTTTGATGCATGTTGCCTATCTCATTTGTTAAAAATTAAACCCAATGGCATAGAAAGAAATTCTGCCCCAAAACCACACACACATGTTCACACACCCACACACATGTGCACACCCAAACACAATCACATGTGCACACCCACACAATCACATGTGCACACCCACACACAATCACATGTGCACACCCACACACCAATGTTGTATTAATTGCTAAAATTCAATAAACTTCTTTAACAGATATGTTTGAAATTAACAAGGCATTCATCAATAATGACTAGTCATTTGGATTTCTTTAAAAATGTGATCAATGTTCCAAAATATGTAACATATTAATAATTCATTCAGGCGATTAATTACAGGTGACCAATAGATACTTATTATTTGGCATAAAACCAAATGGATAAAAATATCAACCTGTAAAGTCAAGATTAGTATTAGCCAAATCACATGGATCATAATTCATTATTGTGCAGATACATGTACAGATTTAGCACATACAACATATTACTGACATAAAAACTCCTTAGATCCACTAATGTAATGATAACTAGCTAAATGTTACCTTCCAGTATGGGGTCCCATGTGGTCAAGAGGTCTAAATCATTCACTGTTACAAATCACTGTCATCTCACCTCTGTCTGTGTGGGTTCCAGTCTTAGATTCGGCCAATGTGGGTATGTGTGGAAGGTTGCCAGTAGCTTTTCATGGGTTGGTGGTTCTTTCTGGGATTTTCCTGGGTTCTTCCTCCATCATTCATACTGGCTTTTTTCTACAGCCTATCTTGTGCTTAAAAATGGTGTTAAACCCTACAAGAACAACAACCTTCCAGTATTGTCTTTACAATAAATATATTTTAGTTCTACTGGACATACATCAGAAGAGTTTGTGGGATGGCCTGTTGTCCATCATTCATCCGTTCATTTATAAGCACATGTTTTTGTTATTGCTATTCTTTGTAAACTACCTGGAGGATTACCATGTGACTTAAATACACACATTCATCTCATGGTCTAGTTGGTCCTGTATGAAATGGTGTCACTTACAAATCCATCATGGCTACCATTGCTGCCATGTTGAAAATCTTGCTATCCCTTTTTTTTGTGGAAGGAAATGATGAGTTTTTACTATAAGATTCCTTAGGATGCCTAGTTGGTCCTAAGTGAAAACGGTGCCATTCGGACATCCAATATGTATGCCACTTTGGACCAATTTAAGAAATCTTCAGATATCACTCAAAAATATCAGAGGTGGCTTCAATATTCGAAAACTGGAAAGAACAAAGAAACTTTTCTTGAATTCTTGCAAGTTTGTTTTAGACAGTAGGGCATCAGTCCATTTGAACTGTTGTTTAAATGTTTAAATTTTTTTGAATTTGAGTCCATATGCCTAGAATATCTTCTGATGAATGATTTTCTTTTTCAGTACCACCAGATCCTCCAAAGTATGTGACAGTGGTTTCCTGTTTGGGAAATACGGCAGAACTCTCCTGGCAACCTGGCGAAAATGGGGGTGCTGAAATTTCAAGCTATTTAGTACAGTTCAATACATCTGATAATCCCAAAATGTGGAATAATTATTATGAAGAAATTCCTCCAACAGTGAGGACTACACACATACATTTGTCCCCATGGGGAATGTATTCCATTCGAATGTTAGCAAAAAATAGTGCTGGATATAGTGATCCCAGTTTACCAACGAAAAAAACTTGCACGACTCCTCCAGATCATCCTGGAGGTAACCCAAAAGATGTGCGCTCATTAACGCATAAAAAGAATAAATTGATTGTAACCTGGACAGTAAGTATTATATGTTCTTTTTTTATATATTCTAGAAATTACAGGTTACTAGTAATTTTTACTTGCATGCTAAGATACCAGTGAGAACGTTCCTGTAAATAACCATGTTTTCATGGTTGTTGTATGGGTGTCAAAATGATGTTGATCCCTCTAAATATTTTATGTTGTAAACATGTAGATCAGTTGCCCATTATCAGTTCCCTTGATGAAGCTGTTGAAGAATATTAGTGTTATATCTGATATTATGAAAGGCTAGTCACATTTGAAGTTGCATTTTATTAATAGTAGCAGCACAGAGGGTGAACAGACCAATTTTTATTGGCGTCAATTTGGCAAACCAAGGCTTGTTCGTAAATGCTTAATAGAAGGGTCCATTTGGCAAAACAGAATTTAAAAAAAAGGACGCCAATGTCGTTGGCACTCACTCTCTGTGCTGCTATGGATTATAATTGATTTAGAAATTTCTTTTGTCACTCTCTGTCAGTTCCACATGGATTTGTAATGATAAATCTAGTAGATCCTAAAACAAGATATCGAATCGGATTAGGTCAAATATTCAGTTTAAAAAAATTGTTAACCCATAGCAGCACAGAGGGTGAGTGCCAATGACATTGGTGTCCTTTTTTTTTAATTTTGTTTTGCCAAATGGACCCTTCTATTAAGCATTTATGAACAAGCCTTGGTTTGCCAAATCGATGCCTATAAAAGTTGGTTTGTTCACCCTCTGTGCTGCTATAGTTGTGTGTATTTAAGCCACTAATTCACACAGAATCCAGTTAGGATGTATGACTCGACCCAAGACACATTTTGTTAGGTCATTGACTATATCATTATTCAGGGCTTCATCAAAAGTTGAATTCCAGATGAACATATATATCTCCAACCTTGTATATGATACATTTTGTAATCCACCCTTGCATGAGACACATTATTTAACCTAATGTTTGATACATTTTGTACTCAATCCTCATCTATGATACATTTTTATACTCCAGCCTCACTTATGAAACATTTTTTTGTTCCAGCCTCATGTATAATACATTTTGTACATCAGCCTCATGTATGATACATTATGTACCCCAGCCTCATGTATAATACATTATGTACCCCAGCCTCATGTATAATACATTATGTACCCCAGCCTCATGTATGATCCATTATGTACCCCAGCCTCATGTATAATACATTATGTACCCCAGCCTCATGTATAATACATTTTGTACCCCAGCCTCATGTATGATACATTATGTACCCCAGCCTCATGTATAATACATTTTGTACCCCAGCCTCATGTATAATACATTTTGTACCCCAGCCTCATGTATGATACATTATGTACCCCAACTTCATGTATGATACATTACATACCCCAGCCTCATATATAATACATTTTGTACCCCAGCCTCATGTATGATGCATTTTATAGTTCAGATATTTCCTGCATTTTGATTTTGTCTGTGAGAAAAGTACGCCATAAGTTGTACTTAGAAAATTATTAATACTTATCGCTGCTTTGGAGGCCATCATTCATGATGCAGTTTTGATCACATTTGGAATATAAACTTATGTCATCAAGTTCTTGGACAGGTTTGATAATGAGCAAGATCTGTGCATATTAATGAGGTGATCTTGCACCTGATTGGCTGTTCTTGTTACCACTGCACTCTGGAAGTCAAATTTCTGATCCAAGTTTTGATCAGACTTGGAAAATGGGCATGTATCATCTCAGATGAATTTGATCATGGGCAAGATATGTATATTAATTAGGTGATCTTGCATCAGATTGGCTAAGCTTGTCTCCACCCTGGAGGCCATATTTCTGATCAGAGTTTGATCAGACTTGGAACATGTCATGATGGCATGATCCCTGTAAGTTTTGGTAATGGGCAAGATGCATGCATATTAATGAGGTGTTCTTGCATCTGATTGGCTGAACTTACGCTATTGACCCTATGATCAGGTTTTGATCCCAGATGTATTTTATCAAGACTCAAGATCTGCTTTAGCATCTGGAGACCAGATTTAGCTTTAACTCTAACTTGGAAACTAAGCTAGATTATAATGCCATGGTCTTAGACAGGGTCTATAAGATTCAAGATTCGCTAATAGTAAACCAGGGATCATGGATATTACTGGCTGATCTTGTTACTTTTTTAAAATACAGATTATAGTTCTCCAGCAAGGTTGGTACTGTATCATCAAGAATTTGGGTGATTTCAGTTGTAGTCTGGAACCATATATATTAATTATTCCTTGATCTTTGGAAATAGTTTTTTAGATTAGTACCAAAAAAAAGGCCAAAATGGTTTAATATGAAGGTTAAGAGATGTTTTAAGGTTATGTTGTTTACATAAGAATATGATGTTACAGTACTACTGGCTTTGTGTAATGATCAACTGTTTTATGTGAGTAATATAGGGATATATCATACCCTCTTGGTCCTCTTGTTTATAAATCATGGATCAGACTTGAGTGAATATTTGAATTAGATCACACCGATTTTTCCTAATGTTTTTATTTGTTACATTGTTTTTTATAATAACGTTTCCTGGGAATGAAAAGAAAAATGCAAGATATTCAAGCTGAATTGATCCCTGGGTCTAA
>JARLTB010000201.1:4770000-5157500 GCA_030141615.1 Unio pictorum
TTTTGCATCAATGATAAACTTCAGCATCCAAACTTATAACAATAAAACATCTCTATATTTTCAAAAAGATTCTGTTAAACCAACAAATGCTAAAACGCATCCTCTGACTGACTTTTTTTTTGGTGCTGTTATGGGTTTTAATGCCATTTTCCAGCAAATTACAAGCTACACATGGCAGCCAGAATTACCTGTGGAGGAAGAATCTTGGAAGTCCCTAATCAGAACCATGATCCAAGACCCCTCAACCACATACATGTACACTGGAACAATTGTCAATATGACATATCTATCAACATCAATTTGATCATAATTTTATTTTAATTCTAAAACCAAAGAAATGCTAAATGCCACAAACAATGCTCATCCATTAGTTGGACTGTGTTTATAATTGGGCATATCTGGTAGACAAGTTGCTACTGCTACCAAAACAATTAAAATGTGTAAGTAGATTAGACCAATGTCTCCATTTTAGACAACAGGCCATAAAGAATTCACTCCAATTTCCTGAGGAGCACTTACAGAGCTTGCAAACTCCATATTTGTGTATGCAGTTATGCAGTGAAAACATAAAATTACCATGTTCATCCACAGTTAATAGAATATTCAATGAAGTGCCAGGAACTATTTTCCATCTGACTGAAAAGCAAGTGATGTGCTTTTCTGAGTGTAAAAAACCCCAAAGAAACACAAATAAGAGGTTCTTAAAATGTTTTTTTTTAATACTGAAAGTCATGGTAAATTTTGCATCAACAAATATATATGCACATATTTCATACTCCCATGAGGTTTTTTTCAAGGTCTGTTAAAGCATGTGAAGAACTTCCACAAGTTTGCAAGGTGTATTTTTATAATGGAACTGAATGTTCACTGTTTATTTACTTTATCACTGCATGCAAATAAGTACAAAAGAAGAGAAAAAAAAAAAAAAAACAACATACATACTAGTAATTAAGTAGCTGCTACAGCCAAGGGAGCTAATCCATCTGGTAACCTATCTTCACTAGCCAATGTTCTGATCAAGTTACACTGCACACATCATAGCAATTTGAATAAAATTGTGAAAGCTAAATTAAAAATCTAATCACAACATATTTTCATATGGTTTATTTTGGGTACTTTTTCAGACGAATTTTCACTACTAAAGAAAGCTATATTTTACATTCCTGTACTTTTTCTTCACCTTTGATTACACTGTCAAAAATATTAAAGACAATTATTTCTATCCCTTGTAAGTAAGTTGTCTGGTTTTGCCTATCTGAGTTGTCCTCATGACAAATGTGTTTTTAAACAATTTCAGCAATCAGTCAGACCTGTACTTAACAGCTCTCAGCTTCAGAGCTTTATGATGTTAGTGAGAGAAAAAAAAAACAATTACGCTGATTGCACATCAGCAATTAAGAGCACATACCTGTCCAGGGCATATTTTGATATATATATATATATATATATATATATATATATATATATATATATATATATATATATATATATATATATATATATATATATATATATATATACACACACACACACACACACACCTGTCCAGTTTTATTGGGGCTAAAAGGTCAGCTATTGGAAGTGATGTTGTTACAGCTTAGGCATCACTCATAAGGTGTTGATGTTTTCACTTTGTGACAAGTGCTTTATTTTATTGGCAGAATAATTAACTTGTCTCCTGTACCATTTACTGCTTTCTTCCCTCCGGCCATTTGTATATAGTGCAAGAGTAATCCATGATACACCAGGGTTAAGGGCATGATTGGTCAAATTTATTGCATTGTAAATGGCCAGGTGAGCTGATGGAACAGGTGTGTTTTATTCTCTGAAACTTATTTTAGGCGATTGCAGAATAAAATGTTCAGTACATGATTTTGAGTACAAAAAAAAAATGGAAAAAATTTGAGAGAGTGAATGAATTAAACAGATCTGGTAACTCTGCCAGGTTTTATTAAATGCAGATTAAACAGCGTACTTTTCAATTGATCAAATGTTTACCATGAGGATCTAAATGATGAATTGTGTGGAATCTGTTTTCTTGTCCAGTCACAGCTTTAAGTGATTTTTCATAGATTTGATTCTTTTTTTAAAAACACTGATCTATAAAAAAAAATCTATGGTGGCGGGGTTGCTTGGTATAGGAAAACCATTGTGAAGTGCTGTCTCTTTATCATCTTTTTTTTCTGTAGAAAAATGTTATTTAACAATGAAACCTTGACTTCACATTAGCTTAAATTACCTGAAAATGACTCAAAAAATCACAAAGAGACAGAATTCTTCATTCCCTGACCATTAATCCATATATTATTAGAACTGGGGCTTTTGTGAGCAGCTCAAATGATCTACACAGTGAGGGAGGATGATGTATGGTTCATGAAGAGACAATAAAGATGGCCAGTTCGTGCTTAATGGACTTGAGGATGATGTATGGTTCAGACAAAGACAATAAACATGGCCAGTCCTTGCATTAAATCTACTAAGGGTGCAATGCATGACTGGCATTCCATGTTAAAACATGAGGTCTTTAACTGTCATCTATTTGTACTGTAATTGCATCATGTCATAGCAGAGTTCATGAGTCTACCATGAGAACATAAACCCAATTTTTCAACCAAAGATGTGTCTGTATTGGTCAGATGAAGTACCATTCTTGAAACTCTAGTGTCTATTACAACTTACTGGCTATCAGGATTACTGGTACCATGGACATCTAAAATTTGCCACTAGTATAAAAACAGTTCAGTGTAAGGAGGTACCAGTGAAATTTAGTTTAGGTTGACCAAAGTAGTAAACAGTGGTCAGGAAGTGAGCCAGTAAGAAATGCTGAACTAAAAGAGAGCACGATTCAAACACACGTATGTCCTGTTTGATAAAAAACTATACATACAAATTCTTTTGACCACCTTTATAAAACATGCACACCTTTGTTAAATTTACTGTCAATCTTTATCAATATAAACTTCATCAAAATTATTGGTGATTAATTTGCACAGAAATGGTTTGCTGCATGTTTTTCACAACTGTCTCTTTATCATCTTTTTCTGTAGAAGAGGAACAGTACTTTGCTGAAGTGATGTAAAATCGTAAATGAGTGAAAAATCATCACAATATTATCTGTAAATCCTTCATCAATGAGGCAAGTAAAACATATCACATGTCAAGTGGTCTGAAATGTTTTGACCTTGATCGTTTGTCTATACCTGCTTCATAAAATTTCTTTAAACATTGGAATTAATAGATTAATTACAATTATATTTGCACCAAGCCTTGGATGTATCCCTATCATTCCTTCTAATGGTTTTTGGTACAGGGGACCATTCTAAGTAATCACTGACAAATAATTCTAGTTTCAGCTATTATCTGTCAGCTCATAATGAAACTCGTATGTGCTTAAGTCCATCTTGTACATTTTTTGTAACTCTTGGTACATATTTGAAGTACATGTTTTCATGTTAAAATGTTTTTTTAAGATTGCTCTGCCTGACACTGCTAGTTTTCCTCTTTGGATACCTAATAATATCTAAGAGATGAGCCTAGGATCCAGTTAAAAATATTACCAGTGATACAGAATAGAACATGAGCCCCAAAAACAATAATCATAACAATTTAATTAACTTAATGAGATAAAAGGAAAGCATACAAGACTTGTACGATAAAATGCTAAAACAATGAAATATTTAGTGTTTTAATTTCAGAATATATGGATAATTCTTTCATATATATTTTCCATAATTAACCAACTAACTAACTAACTAACTAAATAAATAAGTAAATAAATTTTAAAAATGTGGTGGACCAAATGACATTCGGCGTGGCTACCAATATCTGTGCTAGCCAAGGTTCTGATATGTTGGATAGGGTACCAGATAGTTCATAGTATGTCTATCAATGGGGCATCATGCCACAGACATGTAGCCTGTCCCATGCAGTCACATTATCCTGACAGCAGTCTGATCAGTCCTAAAACTAACCTCTTAATGCTTAGTGCCAAGCCAGGCAGTTGCTAGTACCAATTTTATAAGTCTCTGGTATGACTCCGCTGGGTTTCAAACATGCGACCTCCTACATTTGAGGTGTATGCTCTATGCTTAGGCCACCAGAGCAGTTTATACAAAGTATACAAGCAATTTTGTATAAAACAAAGTATTCCCCCAAAAACCTACAGAAAAAGTTGAAGTAATTCTGTATCAAACAAAAGTTACTAAATAACTAATGGAAGACCATGCTTGTAAATCAATCACTGTTCACGTGTTAGGTTTACTCTTTAAGAATAATCCCTTTTTTATTTTACATAAAATTATGTTTATAGATGTTTATGTTGATAGTTTGATCAGTAAATTACATTATCAGTGTATTACAGTATTTTCCTGTCCTGTCACTAGCTAACAATTACAAAATTTCCTTGTGCTGTTAGTAGTTTACAATTAGAAACAAGCAAGTCCCCATTTAACTAGAGACTACCAGCTGCCACTCACTGTACATTTACACATCACTCTACAAGGCCACTAAGGGGATCATTGGACATTTAATTGTGGCCCACACCTGTTGCTTACTACCAGAGCATCCTCATTAACAATAGCACAGTAACATCAGTTACAGAGACACTGATTGCAAACACCAAAAACATTAAGTTTCAGGGCACTTTATTTTTGGCAGTGATAACGGGAGCAAGAGAGTTTTTTTTTATTAACCACAGAATATTTTACCTTTATTTAACCATAGCATGTTTTATGTATGATCTGCCTGAGAAGTTAAAATGGACTACATTTCACTAAATTTATTATTATTGATGCACTGTTGTATTAATAAAAGAACTGAAATGCAAAAAAATGAACCAACAAATAGTTTTTCCTCATAATTGAACTGTATGTACCACATACATTGTTCTACATTATTCTATATACCAATTCAAATCGTAGAGATTTTACACTGTATATACCACAGACATTGTTTTATATACCAATTCAAATCTTAGAGGTTTTACACTGAATGTACCACATACATTGTTCTACATTATTCTATATACCAATTCAAATTGTAGATATTTTACACTGTATATACCACAGACATTGTTTTATATACCAATTCAAATCTTAGAGGTTTTACACTGTATGTACCACATACATTGTTCTACATTGTTCTATATACCTATTCAAATCTTAGAGGTTTTGGTACAGTGTATATACACATTGTATCCTAATCATTTCTAATTGTTTAACAAATCCAAAAAATTCCAACAGCAAGCTAATGTCAGGTCAATTTTATTTCATAGGGAACCAGTTTCTGTTACTCTTGTGTTTTTTCACAAACCATGAATTTAAGACCTTAAGACTGGTGATCCTTTGTGTTGTCACAATCCATGAAATAAAGACCCAGTGAATAGTGATGTTTTGTGCTTGCCCAAACCAAGAATTAAAAGATTCTGTGACTAATAGGGCTGTCAATGGGTATCCGGGTACTCGGGTACCCGATCGTAGCGAAAAACCCGGGTATTGAAAACATAATGACGAGTACCTGTTCACAAAAATAAGTTGTCGACAACACTATCAAAATATCATATATCATCAGCAACACACTGGTCTGAGTTTCCTGTCATTGCCACCCCATTTTTGATAGTTGGACATTCATGTTGGGGTGTAGGGTCAGAGTGCATTTCCTATCAAAAAGTTGGAATCTGCCCACACCATTTGATGTCGGCAGGAGTAGCAGCTTACATGCCGACCCAGCAAACTTGAACGATCTTTCATCCAGATATACAAGCATGAAATCGATAGGAATATGATTTATTTTCTCAAAAATCGTGAGCATAGCATTTGTTATGCCTTTAATCTGCTGACAGACGAGACGAAAGTACATCATTCCTGAAATTTGTCCCGGATCTGGCTATTTGCATTCCTAGTCATGTGACTACACAAATCTCGCAACCTAGATCATACAGTCACGTGATATCGACAATAAGCAAATTTCCAAAAGTTGTTGTACATATAAATTGGGCATATTATATGGTAGCCACATAAATAAATATAGTCTGTTCTCTCCTCACTAAGCCATACAGATGCTATAAATAGAATTGTAGGGAAAGTAGAACAAGGTTTCCTATAAACAGAACATGTTACTGTTGGAAAGTACAAGTCCACGGACAAGCGTACTTGTATATTGTAGTTATGTAAAGCGGTCTTTACTAAAATACGGTCTGTGGGATTAATGGAATGTTAATATAAATGAGATTTTTAGAAGGTGGATATACCGAAAAAGCGTAAACCATATACGTTTACGCGTAGCGCATAATTTAGTGGGGGAAAAAAAATTATTGCTCAAGGGTTGTACATGTCTTTCATGTTCTAACGCGTACCTGGGTACCTGTTAAACGGCGCAACGGGTACCCAGGTAAGTTTTCCGTGGTTTTTGACAGCCCTAGTGACTAATGATCCTTTGTGTTGTTAAAAGCCTTGAATTGAAGTCAGAGTGACTTAGTCATCCTTCATGTTGCCACAAACCAGGAATTAAAGATTCTGGGAATAGTGGTATTTTGTGGCTGCCTAAACCATGAATTAAAGACCCAGTGAATAGTGATCTGTTGTAGTTGCCACAAACATTAATTAAAGACCAACCAAATAGCAATCCTTTGTATGGTCACAAAATATAAATTAAAGACCCAGTCAAAATAGCAATCATTTGCGTTACCACAAGATATGAATTAAAGACCCAACAAGTAGTGATACTTTGTGTTGCCACAAAACATGAAATAATGACCCAGTAAACAGTGATCCATAGTGTTGTCACAAAATATGAACTAAAGACCCAGTAAGTAGGGAAACTGTGTTGCCACAAAACATGAATTAAAGACTCAGTAAGTAGTAATCCTATGTTGTCACAAAATGTTAATTAAAGACCCAGTAAGTAATGAACCTTAGTGTTGCCACAAAACATGAATTAAAAACCCAGTAAGCAGTAATCCTATGTTGTCACAAAATGTTAGTTAAAGACCCAGTAAGTAATGAACCTTAGTGTTGCCACAAATCATGAATTAAAAACCCAGTAAGTAGTAATCCTATGTTGTCACAAAATGTTAATTATAGACCCAGTAAGTAATGAACCTTAGTGTTGCCACAAAACATGAATAAAAGATTCAGTAAGTAGGGATATTGTGTTGCCATAAAACACAAATTAAAGACCAGGTAAGTACCTAGTGATCCTTTGTGTAGCCATAAAATGTGAATTAAACACCCATGAAGTTGGGATACTGTGTTGTCACAAAATATGAATTAAAGACCCAGTAAGTAGTGATCCTTTGTGTTACTACAAAACTTGAATTAAAGACCCAGTAAGTAGTGATATGGTGTTGCCACAAAATGTAAATTAAAGACTAGTAATTAGTGATCTTTTGTGTTGTCAAAAAATGTGAATGAAAGACCCAGTAAGTACTGATCCTTTGTTTTGCCACAAAAGGTGAATTAAAGACCAGGTAAGTAGTGATGATCCTTTGTGTTGCCACAAAACATATATTAAAGACCAGGTAAGTAGGGATATTGTTTTGCCACAAAACACAAATTAAAGACCAGGTAAATAGTGATCCTTCATTAAACGAGACTTGTGTATATATAAACTTTCTAAATAAAGACAATAATTTGCCATCCCCCTGAATAAAAAGACCAGAGGTAAGAAAATGCTTCAAACATACTTAGTCGGCAAATGATGCAAGCAAGAGTCATAATCATACAAAAAAAACTTCTACAATATAAAGGCAGGTTCTAACAGCTGTTCAATTAGGATTAAATTATGTAAGCTCTCTAAATACACCTGATGTCTAGTCATTCACTTTTTACTATAAAGTAAATCACTCAGCAGGGTTCAGCCATTTCAAAAAGATACCCATCATCAGACTACCATTATCTGCTGTACAGTGTTTTGAAGTTAGAGGATCCAAAAGTAATTGCTGCTGATCTAGTGTCCTTGTTCAACACAAGTCCCTATCAAGTCCATGTACAACACAAGTCCCTATCAAGTCCATGTACAAGACAAGTATCTATCAAGTCCATGTTCAAGAAAAGTCCCTTTAAAGTCCATGTTCAAGACAACAACCCTATCAAGTACATGTACAAAACAAGTCCCTAACAATCAAGTGCATGTACAATTCAACTCTCTATTAAGTCCATGAACAAATTGCAATCAAGACCATGTACATGACAACTTTCTATTAAGTCCCAGTACAGGACAGCTACATAATAAATTCATATACATGCCAAGTCACAATGACATCATCTACCTGATGCAAAGGTGTTTGTAATTATGCAGGGAAAAACCCACCAGCTAGGCAGTATATTCCACTACAGTCCCCAAGGTAGTGTATTTTAATCAATGGCTATGCAGGTCAGCAGCCTAATTTGCATGCAAGTCTGATTTAACTGGGCAGCTTATTCAAATGACATAAGCTCTGTCAATTATTCCCTTCAATACTTGTTAAAAGTAAGATTACAAAATGGGTTTTACTAAAGGTTTTAAAAAGTAAGTGACAATTATTATGGAGTCATGAGAAAGAATATTATTAAAAATTTCTAATCTTCATACTGAATGCAGTTAATGTAATTAATACATGACTAAATGATAAATGATTGCTAAATGAAAATAATTTTCATACTGTATTAGTCCCTGTGATTCATACCCGTTTTAGTAATTGCTAAACAAAAATAATATTTATTTATCAAAGTAGTATAAAATTTAATGAAAGCACTCAAAATAAAAAAATTGCTTAGTCATGCAATACAAGACACATGAATAATGTTTCATTTGTGCAACAAACTAGATAACTGCCTTGCATCATGATATGATCCATGACCCACCACCACCACCAACAGCTGTTCTTGCCACAACCAATCATCCCCCTACCAATGGCTTTTCTTACCACCACTCATCTTCCAACCCCACCCCCACCAACAGCTGTTCTTACCACCACCATTCATCAGCTTACCTGTGGTTTGTCTTCCCACCACTAATCATCCCCCTACCAATGGCTGTTCTTACCACCACCATTTATCCCCCTACCAAATGCTTGTATTACCACCACCATTCATCCCCCTACCAAATGCTTGTCTTACCACCCCCATTCATCCCCCTAACAATGGTTTGTCTTACCACCATCAATCACTCATCCAACAACAGCTGTTGTTAACATCAACAATCACCAATCAGCCAATAGTTGTTCTTATGATCACCAATTCACCCATCCACCAACAGTTGTTTCTACCACAACCATTTTTTTTCTTTTTTCACAAATAAAGTGAAACATGAGCCAGTTATAAAAGCCAGAGGTTGTAATCCACTTGACTTTTTGTAAGATAATAGACAAAAGTCCTGGACTGGCTAGAAGTGGGTACTGATACGCTTGAATCTGATGAGCAAACTAACTATATATTGGTACAAAGTTCAACATATCTTATAATTAGCCTAGAACAGCACATAAAGAGATTAATTTACATGGTGTGGGGTTCTTTGCCAAGTTGTAAGAACTTGAGAAACAATGCAAACTAGGTGTCTATTTACAAACACATGCATTAGAATTTTGGCATCCTTTACCAGTATTTATTTTTGGGTGTGCAAATATGCAGTTTTTTTGGCTGATGTTCACAGCCAACACCAACAATAACCTGGTTCAAAAAAGATCTAAGCTTGAACTAAGCACATAACATGGGAATTAATTTAAGAAGCCAAGGAAATGTATAAACAGTTCCTTGTTGTCTTAACTTCTGGGGATATTCTACTCAGTAGTGATAAATACCAGTAGGTAGAGAAGAGGAAGTGAAAGGGAAAGGGTGTCTCTAAAAAAAGACTGACATGACTGAGAGATTGGGGGGGGGGGGTCAGTGGCGGCAACTGAGGATATATCCCCAAACCTGGGACCTTGATTTTAATTTTAAAAAACAAAACTTTTGTTTGAACAAGAACTAGGAGAGGCCCTGTTTTTCTTTTACCCCAAAGTCTGTGATTACTCTCTATGTCCTTGTCTATAAATGAATAATACTTTTATACAAAAATGAGGAAACGTACCATTATAAAGCTGACAAGATTTCCCATAATACTGAAACGTACCGTTATAAAGCTGACAAGATTTCCCATAATACTGAAACGTACCGTTATAAAGCTGACAAGATTTCCCATAATACTAAAATGTACCGTTATAAAGCTGACAAGATTTCCCATAATACTGAAACGTACAGTTATAAAGCTGACAAGATTTTCCATAATACTGAAACGTACCGTTATAAAGCTGACAAGATTTCCCATAATACTGAAACGTACCGTTATAAAGCTGACAAGATCTTCAGTACAAAGACTTGTCAATTGATAAAACTCAAATCTCCAGTGTCCAATGTGAAGATCTGACGACAGCGACCACTTAGGGTCATACTCTGGTGACATTTGACTTAGCCAATGGAAAACGAAGCTTAAAGAAATTGAAAGTCAATCAAATTGTTTGGCACAGATTGATCTTCTTCAGTTAAACTGCTCAGTCTCCCAAATGCAAAGGTGTAAGACTTCATTTGATCGGCTTATAAAATTAGCGAGTATGGTATTAAGATACGTGACCAGAATATGACCTCTAAGCGGTCTGTGTCAGAACTTCATGCACAACAGTGGATATCAGATTTTTATTCAGACTGAAATAATTTTCAGAACAATATCAAAAAAACTATTTTCATGAACGTGTTAATGCCACAAGCCCAGGGCCATTATTCAGATAATTTTTTACTAAATAGTCTTGATATTGTAAAAAAGTGAATATCAAATTATTCAACGGTTTTTTTCTGCATAAAAGCATTCTGAAACAAAATATTTACAATGCTCTTGTGAATATGGCATGCATTAATGATTACATTAACTGTTTTAAAAACCCTTTATAACAGTTTTCTGAAGATAGCATAATGACAATAATTAAACAATGATATCTAACCAGGGACTTCATAAACAGATGTTTAATATTATCCAGTTCATATTTTGAGCCTGCTTTACTGATAAAGAGCATGGAGGTTAAAGTACCTCCATTAAACCCAATGAATCTGATCCAGTATGATCAAACATCAGGGTCCCATGTGCATATATGAAGCATCTGTCTAGCATTTAGGCAGAAATGTTTCATCTGACACATTCGGCATGACATCACTGCATTAGAGTGGAAAACTATGTTATTAAAATATCAAACAAAGTATGAAATGGATTATTACCATATCATCATCATAATAAAGTCACATGGGTTCGATTTAAAATATTGAGCACACTGCACAGAAATGACTTGGCAAATCGACACATATCAAAATAGTACATCTGAGATCTGATTTAAAGACATATCACTATAGTACACTCTGCAACCTGCTTTGCACACAGTCGATGTGGTATACTCCAAGACCTGCTTTAATGACAGATCACTATAGTATATTATGAGATCTGCTTTACACACAGATCACTAGTCTATAGTATACTATGAGATCTGCTTTACACAGATCATTATAGTATACTATGAGATCTGCTTTACACAGATCAATATAGTACACATACTCTGAGAACTGCTTTATACACAGATCTATAAGTAATTCTGAGACCTGGATCACACAGATAAATATGATACAATCTGATACCTGCTTTTAACACAGCTCAGTAAGATATACTCTGAGACCTGCTGTCAACATGGATGAATATAGAACACTGAGATCTGCTTATACATGGAATAATACTGTACAGAGAGCCCTTTTAAGCATGGGTGACGATAAATGTGTAGATAAATCAGTACACTAAAAAGACATGGTTTATGCAGGCATAAATATAGTACACTCTGAGACTTGATTTATAGAGAGTTAAATATGGTATACTCGGAGGACTGCTTTATGTAGAGAAAAATTTGAAACATTTGAAAAATATAAAGACATGCTTTATATAGAGATAACATGGTACACTGAGACATGCTTTGTGCAGAGATATAAATTTTACATTTTGATACCCGCTTTATACAAAAATAAAGGTATACTGAGACATAACTCACTGTACAGGCTATTAGCTATAGTGTATGCGAAATCAATTCACTGTACAGGCTGTTAGCTATAGGCTGTTAGTTAAAGTGTAAGCTTAATAATGCACTGTACAGGCTGTTAGCTTCAGTGTAAGTTTAATCAACTCACTGTACAGGCTGTTAGCTATAGTGTAAGCTTAATAATGCACTGTACAGGCTGTTAGATAACGTGTACCCTTAATCAACACACTATAGTGTAGTGTATATTATTATTATTATTATTATTATTATTATTATTAACTATAGTGTAATTTTAATCAACTCACTGTACAGGCTGTTAACTATAGTGTAAGTTTAATCAACTCACTCTATAGGCTGTTAGCTATAGTGTAAGCTTAATAATGCACTGTACAGGCTGTTAACTATAGTGTAATTTTAATCAACTCACTGTACAGGCTGTTAACTATAGTGTAAGTTTAATCAACTCACTCTATAGGCTGTTAGCTATAGTGTAAGTTTAATAATGCACTGTACAGGCTGTTAACTATAGTGTAAGTTTAATCAACTCACTCTATAGGCTGTTAGCTATAGTGTAATTTTAATCAACTCACTCTATAGGCTGTTAGCTATAGTGTAAGCTTAATAATGCACTGTACAGGCTGTTAACTATAGTGTAATTTTAATCAACTCACTCTATAGGCTGTTAACTATAGTGTAGGTTTAATCAACTCACTCTATAGGCTGTTAGCTATAGTGTAAGCTTAATAATGCACTGTACAGGCTGTTAACTATAGTGTAATTTTAATCAACTCAATGTACAGGCTGTTAACTATAGTGTAAGTTTAATCAACTCACTCTATAGGCTGTTAGCTATAGTGTAAGCTTAATAATGCACTGTACAGGCTGTTAACTATAGTGTAATTTTAATCAACTCACTGTACAGGCTGTTAACTATAGTGTAAGTTTAATCAACTCACTATAGGCTGTTAGCTATAGTGTAAGCTTAATGAATGCACTTGACAATTTTGAGAAATACCATACTATACTGTAGTACAAACTAATTTGTGGTGATTCCAGCTTCACTTACTGGCAGCACCTGCAAATGCTTTTTTTCTCTTTATTTTTCTACTTTTTGTCAAGTTGACTTGTCAGGTAAGGAACTATCTAATTAACCCAGGATGGTAACTACCGTAATACACAGTACATATACGTACTAACAAGGATAATCTTATTTCAAGATTCTACAATTAATCCATACCAATTCTTGCTGATGTTGTTTACTGTGATGAAATAGGTCAAATAGGGGATCATAGCTGTTAATTAAAATACAGATATGTTCATGATAAAATTATTTCAAGTAATTTTAGAGAAATAAAATACCTACTTATGTCCAAATGAAGCAAAACCTCGTCTCTGTTTAATTACTGGCAAACAACTGAATATAAAAAAGTGTTTTATAAATTAATTTAGCAATGAACTTTGCTGTCTGAAAACAAAGAAACTGAGAATATACACTATACACTGATGGATATGGTAAACTCTCCGACATGCAGATAATTTATATTATGATTTCCCAACTCATCTTCAATTTGATACAGTGCTTATCTGCCTGTGAATCATTTTGTATAAACAGATTCCAACATGACAGTAAAAAACCGATATGCAGTGTGCATCAATCTAAAATGATCTCAATTATGCTGATATCATAGCAATAGACAAACTATAACGATGAATATTCAGAGGTTACTGTCATGTTTGTCTTCACTTTGCAAATATTGACTTTAAATTCCAAACAGATTAAAGTAATTAATTCTAGGCTATTAAAAGACTTAAGCAAATTAATTTTCAATGAATAAATGAGATTCTATTTGGGAATTATTGCAAGATTTATTATCTATATCAAATCTTTCTCAATATAACAGAATCACACAGTCAGTCATTAGGCCTTTTTTCCACCTAATCTGGAATCAAACAGGTACCCAGGGGCAATCAGAATTTAGAATCAAACAGGTACTCAAAGGCAACCAGACACAATTTTTGTGCTATGAATGCAAAACCGAATGACCGCCAATTTTCTCAATCACATATTTCTTAAAAAGAAGGAAAGAAAAGATAATGAAAATATTCTAATTCATTTAATTCAAATTTGTTGGCTATGTGTTGTTTCACACAACAATGTACGGGATATTTTATGTATGCAATCAAGCAAATTGAAATTGAAGTTTTTGGAACTGTAGTAGCTCAGATGGAAGAGTGCTGAAATCAAAATCTAAGGGTCATGGATTCATTACCAATCAAGGTCAGATTAAACTGGCTGCCATGTCCATGTCCTTGGAAATGCAGTTAAGTCTCCATTTCCTCAGCATGATACAGCCAAAACTGTTTTGAAAATACTGTTTAAAAAAATAACAAAATAACTAACCATCTGGGTCATTCGTTTTTGCAGCAATTTCAATTCCAGACATGTGACAGCATAAGATAAAATAATGTATTCAGAATCTTCACCAGCTTTTAGCACATCATCACCTTTTTTCCACACTTCTTTCCTTTCTTAGACAAGAGTAAATTAAGTACTGAACAATCTGGCCACATTGATTTCCAATTTTTCCCAAAAGCATTGTATTGGGTCTAATTTATTGATTACATTAGACCTGTAGACGCTTTCAAGATAAGTCTTTCCATGTATATATAATTTGCAGTAAATGAAAACTGACTTAGCATATTTAGACATATTCATGGAATTACAGCCACTACATTTTATACTGAAAGTAAATAGATTTTCACTTGTATTTTGATCATATATCAACTCTGTAAAGCTCAATATCTGAAAGGTTCACACAATAATTCTACATATTCCAAAGTATGGGAAATAATTCTATCGACAACGATATGGAGGTAATGATATTGGGCTTTGTTCAATATACACATTATTCACATCAGTGTTTGTCACTGAACAAAACTAACTGATAATTGGCTTCATCACATTACAGTGAAAAGAAAACTAAATTCTCTGAATTTACTATTTTTTTTGTTGAGTGGCATCCTTTTTTAAATTTCAAAGTTGCTTCAAACCACAATTTTAAATACTCAATAAAAATTTTACTGTGAAAGCAATAGGACTCAACCAACAGTAATTCTACTGTGAAAACAATTAGACTTTACCAACAGTAATTTCTACTGTGAAAGTAATAGGATTCAACCAACAGTAATTTCTACTGTGAAAGTAATAGGACTCAACCAACAGTAATTTCCACTTTGAAAACAATAGGACTTTACCAACAGTAATTCTACTGTGTAAACATTAGGACTCAACCAACAGTAATTTCTACTGTGAAAACAATAGGACTCAACCAATAGTAATTTCTACTGTGAAAACAATAGGACTTTACCAACAGTAATTCTACTGTGTTGTGTTTTGGTTTTTGTGGGGTTAAATGCCATTTTTTCAGTACAGGATATGCAGAAATGGCAGCCAGTATATCTGACTGAAGAGATGGCCAGAACTCTGGAACCAATGAGAATCTACTGGCAAGCTTTCTCACACACCCATACTGGATGAATAAAGACCTCAACCACTGGACAGAGTTGAGATGGATGAGTGATCTGCCAAAGTAAACACCTTGGATCACTCAACCACCTGGGGCTCTGATATGGGATAAGAGATCCTCTCATATGTTTCACTTTATTATTTACCAGTTATTAGTAAGTAAAATGAAATATAGTATACCAACTATTACCATGAAAAATGAAATACAATATATCATGTTATAACAAGACCGCCTCATAATGAAGTACCTGATACATATAATCTTTATTATAACTTGATGAAATGGGATCCAAGGCAACCCTCACTTTAAAACAGGAAATGTATTATAATGATGTAACTTTTGAGTGAGGGAGCATTGTATTATACATTTTTAGTAAGATAAATGAAATACAGAGAATCACTGAGATAATGTCACAAAATTGAATTTGAAGAAAATAGGTTTTTTTTAAATAAATACACCAACAGAGAGAAGTCAATTGTACAAATGTTTATACTCATCATTGTAGTGCTGATTTTAAAAAAAAAAATATGACTATTGGAAGATGGTAAATTTTGTTTCATTAATTTACAGGACAAGCTCAGGTCAATTAATCATAATCCTTCACAATAATGTATCCTAGTGACATTATTGTGTGTGTGTGATTAGGATTTTTAACATAGCTTTTAAACAAATTCAGTCATATTGCTACGATGTCTGCTGTGAGGTAGTTTATAGTGATGTCTAACACTGGGGCATCATGCCGCAGACATGCAGCATTAGTCTCACCCAGTTACATTATCCTGACACTGAGCCAACCAGTCCTAACACTAACCTCTTAATGCTGAGCGCCAAGCGAGGCAGCTGTTAGTAGCATTATTGTAAGTCTTTGGTATGACTCAGGCAGGGATCGAACCCATGACCTCCCACTTCTGCAGCAGACACTCTAACCACTAGACCACCAGAGCAGTTTGACATTACTATAAATGATCTATTTACATGATTATTTTAGTCCAAATTCATACTTCTCTTCTGCATTATGTGTGAGACTGCATTAACTCGAGAAGAATTTATCTTGTTCTGTAACATAATCACAAATCATTAATTTCTTTCAAAATCAAAACTGCTAAGTTATACAACACTGAAGTGAAGCATTGTCTGTTTTTACTTAAAACATGCCTTTCATTCAGCATGACAAGACATTTATCACATGAAATATGCCACCTGTATGAAAACAGGTGCTATCTGTTGTCAATTCCCAACATACAATTTTTCAAGTCATTTAAAGATATGTTAAGCATGGTAGTGTCAGATTGTCTGCTAATTTTTCTTCTCCATTTAATTTTGTCTAATTAAAATTTTACAGCATTAATGCATTAATTACTGTGTGCCACTAATTAATGTAAGCCACTACTGTGTGAAAACAGGTGTGCTGATTCAGGCTACTGTAGGTTTATACATTTCCCTGTACATATCAGATAACAGATAATGCAAAAGGCAACAAATCCATTGCATGTGAACTGTTCTACCCATGTGCATTTCAGTGACAACAACTTCCTTCACATATCACATTTGCAATGCCATATTTCATTAACATTTAAAAGATGTTTGTTTATTATAAGAGAAATTATTCAGAAGTAATATCTATATTTTTGTCTTTCTTTGAAATATTATTTCATTTCTTCCATGCCAATAGCTCCAAGTTTCTAAAGAGTTGAAGGTTTCAACTGTCACAGGTTTCTATCAAATAATAAAATGTTTCCATCTGTGAATAGCATACAGCCAGATCTGCCAGTATAATAAAATGTTTCATCGATGAACAGCAAACAGCCAGATCTGCCACAGCATGCTTCACAATCAGTTTAGGGTCTCGGCTGTCAGACGAAATCCTAAGTATATCCAAAGTGTAATATACCCTGATCTGTCAGTACTTTATGTGACAGCAGATCTAGGTCATTATTGTGGTGAATGTTATACACTAACAAATGTGGCCAAAACTTATTCACCGTGACAGTTTCCAGTAAGATGGTTCACAATAAAACATATGATGTATCATCTGAATTTAAAAAAAGCTGTACCAATTTTCCAGTCATATCTATACAATGTCTGCAATGCAACAGTTTATAGTGATGTCCATCACTGGGGCATCATGCCGCAGACATGCATCATCATGTCCCACCCAGTCACATTATCCTGACACCAGGCTGACCATTCCAAACACTAACCTCTTAATGCTGAGCACCAAAAGAGGCAGCTGTTAGCACAATTTTTATAAGTCATTGGTATGGCTTTGGTATGACTCAGTCTGGGTTCAAATCTGTGACCTCCTGCATCTGAGGTTCACAGTAATAAATGACGCAGTCACTTTTTCTACATGAAAAAAGAATTGAGGACAGAACTATGAAAACTATTGCTGTAAAAGTGAGTAAATATAATAGAAAACTTCATAGGGGAACACAAACGAATGTTGATAATACCGTATTTACCGTATGTTTTCGGACACTGTATGTTTTCGGACACCGCTTTTTTCGGGGAAAATTCATATTTAAATGCCTTGTAAGTTTTCGGACATTGCTCCGCTATAATTGTTTCTACAATTTATGTTTTCGGACACAATCTTGGATGATCTGCTTCGTCGTTTTAATGTAAAATTTACAGCGTGTTTGCCGTTAATTTAACTGATACAAAGTTCGCTTCATTTGGTCGCCAATTATTTAATGTGATCATGAACGTCCATGAACTAATATAATTTAAAATTATTAATCATATGTAATTTGGGATAGTGACAACACCTGCTGCATTAGTCGGAAGTGTTACAAGAGCTCTAAAGTGTATATCAACAACGGATTGTCTTGTTAAATCAAGATGTTCCAACGAAAAGTAACAGATCGGATATAGATTTCTGAAATCATATTGTGATATTTGCAGACCGGTATCGACATTTTGATCGCGTCACATATATGACAACATACGATGATACACGCGTGCTATTTTATTTTGATCAGACTCGTCATCTAGAGCAGCTTTCTTCGTAGGCGGTTGTTTTTGTGATGCTTCTTCAGAATCATTAATTCGAAGTCGCTTCTGTGGACGGCCTACTGGTCTCTTTGGAGACGATTTTGGCAAGGCCGAGTCCCTCCAAGAACTAGGCAGTGCCTCCTCACTTGTTGCATAACGTATGATAAACTTATTCATCAAATTTATTACAGTACTAACAATATTATGTTTCACAACGATAGCTATCCAGTATACTAACTTTTGTATGTGGTGGGTATTTTATTTATACTTTTTATTTTAATAGTTTGATTCAGCTAACAAAAATATGATTGGTTGTCAGTATAGACATTGTTACACACGAAACCACTTCATACAGGTGTGACAGTTATGGCTTTGATTAGAAACCATGACCCCTGCTTTATATCATTAAACAATACATCAGAGTCGGTATGGATTAGTAAAATTCATTGGCATTGTCCAACAAAACAAACCCTTTATCCCTGAGGCATTATATACAAAGGTTTCAACATAGTTATTGTTCTACAGGTAATAAACCTCTTGGTAGACGATATATTTGATTGTGGGTGCTAAATGTTAGGTACATCGTGTGCTCTTTTAATAAAATCCAGATGGCTGCCTTTTATTTCCGAACACATCTGTCAAAGAAATCCCACCAGTTATATTATTAACAATTAACACCCAGACACTTTAAAATCTCTGACATGCATCACTACAATCTTCGAGCAGTAGATCGTTTCCAGCCGGCAAGCTTTGCTCATTTTAATCTACCCTCGGCTAGGTGGAAAAAAAAGAAGAGAGAACCACAACAAATGCATCACCTTTGTTTAAAACAAATATCAACATATTAATCACGCCGACTCGTATATTGCAAATTGCTTTTTATTTTTACCCTTCGTAGGCGTACATACAACACTCACCCCATTTGGAGCCTCTCACCCTTGGTGCTCTAAGAATAGCCATCATACATGTACCGGTGTTTCGACTGTCGATACTAAAATGTTTCTGCCCAAAATATCTTAAGAATTATAACTCCAAAATCTTTTTATTTAGTTTGTATTAATATCTTAATTACACAGAAATAAAGCTTGCGTGCGTTTGTAATGTAGATTTTAATGATCATTAGCAGAAGGTTAAACTGGATTGCAAGATTACTATGTTAATATGGCGGTTCTTTCGGAAAATACGTACACAATCGTGGCTCTAATACATGTATGGCTTTGTTTTCTGGTGGATGGACATGTATCAAATTGACAAAATAGGCAAGTAATGCCCATTTTTCATTAATTATCCTTTCCGTGGTGTTAGACAAAATACTTGTTTTACTTCATGGCAGCACGTTGTCATGTGAGCTAACGGTAACTTCGTTACGGACGGGTAAGGGGGGGGGGGGCATAATTCTATCTTCACTTGTATGTTTTCGGACACCTAATCAAAGAATTTAATATGTATTCGGACAACAAAAAAAGTAATTATTTGTTGCAGTCCGAAAACATACGGTAAATACGGTACTACTGCAAGCAGTGGACAATTACATTTATTTTAATTCATTCAAATCAATGTAACGGAAATGGTGTATTTTAATTCAATCAAATCAATGTAACGGAAATGGTGTATTTTAAATCTATCAAATCAAAGTTACAGAAATGGTGTGTTTTAATTCATTCAAATAAATGTAACGGAAATGGCGTATTTTAAATCTATCAAATCAAAGTTACAGAAATGGTGTGCTTTAATTCTATCAAATTTCAAGTTATGGAAATGGTGCATTTTAATTCTATCAAATCAAAGTTACAGAAATGGTGTATTTTAAGTTTTGTAAATTTGAAGCATGGAGATTTAATATCATAAAAAAGTAATCAATCTGATTAACAGAGCAACCCCATTTCATGGATAATATCAATTTGATTAACAGAGCATCCCCATTTCGTGGGTAATATCAACTAAAAGAACAGTTACATCTATTTTTTTTGCTTCTATCACAGAAATATCAAATTAGCTGGATTTGTTTTCCAAAGAGCAATACTAAATGATATTACTGGCAATGGTCATGCCACAAATTATTATTGTTTGAGTACCACAATTACAGAATGGCTTTCTTGATCATTTCTGTCATTGTATCTTCAATCTATAAATTCCTCCTTCCTAAAGAGAATCATTGGTCGTCTCAGTGATCTGTTCAATTAGCAAACATTTGTGAGTAAATTCGCTGCTCCGATGATGACTCACTCGGATAAATCATCCAACTGTCATATTTGCAGCATCTTTCTTGTATCATACTGGCTGAGACACTTAGGAATGGCATCACTACTTCTTTTGACCCCAAGATCAGTTAAAATTATATGTAAATATCTGCTATTAGTCTCCATTCAGATTCATCCATAACTGTCGGAAATTTGATACAATATAATGAAATAAGTGTACAGAATTGTATCTATTGACACTCTAGAGATCCTGGAATACAACTGGATTTAAATCAATATAAAGTGGGGACATTACTAGTCAAATTTGTGCTGGCTTACCATCCATTTCTATTCTAGTCAGCCAATAAATAGGATCTATGTGTAATTTTTAAATCGATAAAACAGATATACAATACTGTACAAATATCCATATTGGATAACTGCATTCATTAAGGACAGAACAGCATCCAAGTTGTATCTAACAATTTGTGCAACTTTCTGCATTCCCCATGTTACAATATTGTTCAACTATGTAAACTTCAAAAACTTCAGAAATCATGTGATCACTGGTATACTACACGGAAAATTTATTTTTGTGGCAACGAATTTTATACCAAACTCTACATATCCTTACTGTACAATCTCTACATATCCCTACTGTATACCAAACTCTACATATCCTTACTGTACAATCTCTACATATCCCTACTGTATACCAAACTCTACATATCCTTACTCAGTTACTGTATACCAAACTCTACATATCCTTACATTATACCAAACTCTACATATCCTGACATTATACCAAACTCTACATATCCTTACTGTACAATCTCTACATATCCCTACTGTATACCAAACTCTACATATCCTTACTCAGTTACTGTATACCAAACTCTACATATCCTGACATTATACCAAACTCTACATATCCTTACTGTATACCAATCTCTACATATCCTTACTGTATACCAAACTCTACATATTCTTACTGTATACCAAACTCTACATATCCTTACTGTATACCAAACTCTACATATCCTTACTGTATACCAATCTCTACATATCCTTACTGTATACCAAACTCTACATATCCTTACTGTATACCAAACTCTACATATCCTTACTGTATACCAAACTCTACATATCCTGACATTATACCAAACTCTACATATCCTTACTGTATACCAATCTCTACATATCCTTACTGTATACCAATCTCTACATATCCTTACTGTATACCAAACTCTACATATCCTTACTGTATACCAAACTCTACATATTCTTACTGTATACCAATCTCTACATATCCTTACTGTATACCAAACTCTACATATCCTTACTGTATACCAATCTCTACATATCCTTACTGTATACCAAACTCTACATATTCTTACTGTATACCAAACTCTACATATCCTTACTGTATACCAAACTCTACATATCCTTACTGTATACCAATCTCTACATATCCTTACTGTATACCAAACTCTACATATCCTTACTGTATACCAAACTCTACATATCCTTACTGTATACCAAACTCTACATATCCTGACATTATACCAAACTCTACATATCCTTACTGTATACCAATCTCTACATATCCTTACTGTATACCAAACTCTACATATTCTTACTGTATACCAATCTCTACATATCCTTACTGTATACCAAACTCTACATATCCTTACTGTATACCAAACTCTACATATCCTTACTGTATACCAAACTCTACATATCCTTACTGTATACCAAACTCTACATATCCTTACTGTATACCAAACTCTACATATCCTGACATTATACCAAACTCTACATATCCTTACTGTATACCAAACTCTACATATTCTTACTGTATACCAAACTCTACATATCCTTACTGTATACCAAACTCTACATATCCTTACTGTATACCAAACTATACATATCCTTACTGTATACCAAACTCTACATACCCCTACTGTATACCAATCTCTACATATCCTTACTGTATACCAAACTCTACATATCCTTACTGTATACCAAACTCTACATATCCTGACATTATACCAAACTCTACATATCCTTACTGTATACCAATCTCTACATATCCTTACTGTATACCAAACTCTACATATCCTTACTGTATACCAATCTCTACATATCCTTACTGTATACCAAACTCTACATATTCTTACTGTATACCAAACTCTACATATTCTTACTGTATACCAAACTCTACATATTCTTACTGTATACCAAACTCTACATATCCTTACTGTATACCAATCTCTACATATCCTTACTGTATACCAAACTCTACATATCCTTACTGTATACCAATCTCTACATATCCTTACTGTATACCAAACTCTACATATTCTTACTGTATACCAAACTCTACATATCCTTACTGTATACCAAACTCTACATATCCTTACTGTATACCAAACTCTACATATCCTTACTGTATACCAATCTCTACATATCCTTACTGTATACCAAACTCTACATATTCTTACTGTATACCAAACTCTACATATTCTTACTGTATACCAAACTCTACATATCCTTACTGTATACCAAACTCTACATATCCTTACATTATACCAAACTCTACATATCCTTACTGTACAATCTCTACATATCCTTACTGTATACCAAACTCTACATATCCTGACATTATACCAAACTCTACATATCCTGACATTATACCAAACTCTACATATCCTTACTGTACAATCTCTACATATCCTTACTGTATACCAAACTCTACATATCCTTACTCAGTTACTGTATACCAAACTCTACATATCCTGACATTATACCAAACTCTACATATCCTTACTGTATACCAATCTCTACATATCCTTACTGTATACCAAACTCTACATATCCTTACTGTATACCAAACTCTACATATTCTTACTGTATACCAAACTCTACATATTCTTACTGTATACCAATTTCTACATATCCTTACATTATACCAAACTCTACATATCCTTACTGTATACCAAACTCTACATATTCTTACTGTATACCAATTTCTACATATCCTTACATTATACCAAACTCTACATATCCTTACTGTATACCAAACTCTACATATCCTGACATTATACCAATCTCTACATATCCTTACTGTATACCAAACTCTACATATTCTTACTGTATACCAAACTCTACATATTCTTACTGTATACCAAACTCTACATATCCTTACTGTATACCAAACTCTACATATTCTTACTGTATACCAATTTCTACATATCCTGACATTATACCAAACTCTACATATCCTTACTGTATACCAAACTATACATATCCTTACTGTATACCAAACTCTACATATCCTTACTGTATACCAAACTCTACATATCCCTACTGTATACCAAACTCTACATACCCCTACTGTATACCAATCTCTACATACCCCTACTGTATATCAAACTCTACATATCCCTACTGTATTATAAACTCTACTTGCCTGTACTGTATATCAAACCTACATGCCTCTACTGTACATCAAACCTACATATCCATAATGTACATCAGACCGACATGCCTCTACTGTACATCAAACCTACATATCCATAATGTACATCAGACCGACATGCCTCTATTGTACATCAAGCCTACATATCCATAATGTACATCAGACCGACATGCCTCTACTGTACATCAAACCTACATATCCATAATGTACATCAGACCGACATGCCTCTACTGTACATCAAACCTACATATCCATAATGTACATCAGACCGACATGCCTCTATTGTACATCAAACCTACATATCCATAATGTACATCAGACCGACATGCCTCTATTGTACATCAAACCTACATATCCATAATGTACATCAGACCGACATGCCTCTACTGTACATCAAACCTACATATCCATAATGTACATCAGACCGACATGCCTCTACTGTACATCAAACCTACATATCCATAATGTACATCAGACCGACATGCCTCTATTGTACATCAAACCTACATATCCATAATGTACATCAGACCGACATGCCTCTATTGTACATCAAACCTACATATCCATAATGTACATCAGACCGACATGCCTCTATTGTACATCAAACCTACATATCCATAATGTACATCAGACCGACATGTCTCTACTGTATTTTAAATTCATCCTGTAATTACAGTGAATGAAAGACTACTGGTATGTACTTTTGGGTATGCATTATCTGATTTGGGGTGTCTATCTACTGACTCTTGAACCTGTGACCGATAGTAAATGTTATTTATACAGAACTTATAAAAGACTGGAATATAAAGTAATGAACCCATGTTAACAAATTAACCCCTAGCGACGACTTTACGGGGTATGAGGTAGTAGCCTACTTCCATGGTCTGTAGTGTCAAGGTCATACAAGATACACTAAAGTGGGTGGTATCATTGAAAAGTAGACAGATGTAGCTCTACAATGATAGCAAGTAATCTGGACATTTTAATTGTATTACAAAATACAGAGGGAAAAACCAAAGTTTTTGGACCCGTTTTTTTTTTCACCCAAAAATCGCCCATGGTCGGGTTCCGAATTTGTGTCCAGATTTTAGACTTTATGACCTCAGATCTACGGCAGACCAGTCTGAGACGCACACAGACAGGTGAACCTGTGCAAAAAGTAGGATAAGGTGGACATTTTGAATAAAGAGTCTTCTACATACAAAGAAGTCCGATTTTTGCCCTTCTGCTCATGCGCCAGTAAACTAACCAATGAAAAAAAATTTCTGTATCATTAGTAACCATTTGTCTAACAGATTATTGTTTGGAAATTGATGGATTACGATGTATTTAGAAACAGTCCCCAAAATATGTTTCCTACTCGCATTTCATGCGAAAACAGCAAAAACCTCCAGGGGTTAATGTGTTAATACTGTGAGACAATTTTCTAGTACCAATAAACTTAAAAATAGAAAAAAACATCAAAACCCTAATTTCGCTTTCAAATGAATGTTCTGAAAGCTTTGCCTTACAAGGCTCTATTATTCTGGGTTTTCACACTTTCTAAAACAAAATGGCCCGTCTTTTTTTAAAGTTTTTGCCTGGATGGACTGTATTCCTTTCAAGATTTACTAAAGGATCTGACTTGACAGAAATCAACAATATTTTGGCTTTGAAAATGTGCATTTATAAAATCCAAAGCAGGTCCTGTAGCATCTGAATGAAACATAGCCATGTAAACGAAGTATCGCTAGAAACAAGTATGACCAAGTTAATACATATATATTTGAAATGGTCTTTACAGTTTAAATGTACAGAAAAAAAATGTCAACTTACTGTGCTTAACTGCATATATTGGTAAAAAGAAAGATTTTTTTTATTACTGTTGTGTAAATTCTGACAAAAAGCCATTAAATTTTTATAGCTTTGTATAAAAGTAAGACAAAAATTGCGTACAATCTGCTCTTTTCTTTTTTGGTGCCCTGACATCTTTCCATTTAAACTGATTATGGACTGTATATTTAATGTTGTTAATGTTCAACTCTGCAATGAAACTTCAAACTTCCCCAGCATTTGGTACATTTCTATGTATTTAGTGAAGTTGGATAGTAAAATTCACTGCAAAGACGAGTTAGACATAGAAGTGATTGCAAAGGTTACAACTGGCGATGCTTAACACGTTACTACCAAATGAATATCAATGATTTATCAAAATAATTTTCCATTAACTTCACACAACAAAACTGGAAAGGAGAAAATCAGCTTGATTATTTTTGTTCTAAACTTCAAGATCAAACATAACAGACATCTTGGTATGCCATGAAGCTTGACTGGTCTTCATTACTTCTACATATATAAAAGATACCAATTATGGAGCTGACTAATTGATAACCAGTCTACTTGCCCAACCTGATAACCTGAGTGCTTAAATGGTCTATATAAATATGTCTAGTGCATGCATGCAAATGATGCACAAAACAACTGTACCTAAACTGATGCAAGACTTTGGCAACCTCTGAAAATTCCAGTAGAACTCAAGAAACTTAACTCGTGACATTTCAATTATAACTCAGATATATTCCACTGCAATCATGTGGTAGCTGAAAATTTCCAGTTTGATCCCAAATTGTGATTAATATTTGAAGAAAACTATGGACTTTTCACCATCTGGAACAAACGTTTTCTTTCTCAAAACTTTTTCCAACTTTCCTGTTAGCATGGGATATTGTTTATTATATCCTAGTGTAAAACCTGATACCCCTGACATTTATTACAGCGGTAAAATAAGATAATGAAGGTGTCCATGTTTAAAATTGCCTGAATCAAATTAAGATTAAACCGATGTCGGTCCCTTCAAAAGAAGTACTGATAAGATTTTCAAGATGGCTACGGTGGTGGCCATATTGGCTGACCAAGGAGCATCATTTTAATTTAATACTGGTTACAGCATGTGATGAATGTGTAACATTTCATGGACATCCTTAACACAGTTTAGGAGTAATAATAAATTTTATGGACAGACTTGTGGTATACGGACAGACGGGCCTTGGCCTGACGACCATCCCGTAAGATGTTTTGGTCAATTGCCAGAAATGCTAAAATTATTTACCTTTCTATCTGTAAGTGCATACAGGTGTCGTCTGTCTGAATCAAAGAACATATCAGCATAAATCTTGCTTCCATCTTCCACAGTCATCTCCTCATAAGATGTAGCCATCTGCGCAGACTTGACTGCGACCTGAAAAAGTCAAGAGCTAACAAGTACAGCCTACTATTTGCATTTTATGGGATCATCTTTACATCTCAAGCAGAAATAAAATATTTGTAAAAGTTGTATCTGAAATTCATGTTACAGAAGAGCAGTGATTAATTTAAACAATAAACAGTTGGTTGGTTGTTTTTGTTGGGACGATTCCTGCATTTTATTGGCTACATTGTGCTGACAGAATGGAAGCTAACTGTCTTTCAAAAAAACAATGACAGCTGACCCTGGTTTTCCTTCATGTATATTGAACCTAAGACACCTGGACATCTGACCCTTGACCAACGAGAAATTGTGGTTCCCAAGGATGAAGTAAGTCTTGAAGCCAATGTATTCATTATTTACAACAAATATCATCTTCGCTAGCAAAGGTTCCGATATGATAACCATATCTAATCCTTGGTGTATGGAGAAAATATTTCTGTGCTTCAGGTCAGAGAATTTTGTTGGAAGCAGCAGCATGCCACTACATCAAATAAAAAATTAAGCTGTTCAAATCTGAATGCTATTCCTACATGATTGAAACAAGAGGAGCACACATGAATGGACTGAAAAATATGCAATAGTACACTGCTGGTCCATGTTTGTAAATACAGTTCGCTCAAATACATCAATAATGACTTCCCTCTGGTACATAGTCAAACATTCAATGTTAACTTACAAAGTATCCTCTTTAAGTCAATTACCTTCACCATTTTCAGCTGATGTACAATGAACCAGTTACTAGCCATTGGATATTTGGCACTACATACTAAGGGTAGCAACTCATGAAATCAAATAGATGTCACTAGGATAAAGCACTGAAATATCTGATTTGCCAATTAGGATTATTCTATTGGAATTTACACTATTGCAGCAAATGTTATTGATTTGTACACTATGCTGGATGGTTGCAAATGGTATTGATTTGTACACTATGCTGGCTGGTTGCAAATGATATTGATTTGTACACTATGCTGGATGGTTGCAAATGATATTGATTTGTACACTACGCTGGATGGTTGCAAATGGTATTGATTTGTACACTATGCTGGATGGTTGCAAATGGTATTGATTTGTACACTATGCTGGATGGTTGCAAATGGTATTGATTTGTACACTATGCTGGATGGTTGCAAATGGTATTGATTTGTACACTATGCTGGCTGGTTGCAAATGATATTGATTTGTACACTACGCTGGATGGTTGCAAATGGTATTGATTTGTACACTATGCTGGATGGTTGCAAAAGGTATTGATTTGTACACTATGCTGGATGGTTGCAAATGGTATTGATTTGTACACTATGCTGGCTGGTTGCAAATGATATTGATTTGTACACTACGCTGGATGGTTGCAAATGGTATTGATTTGTACACTATGCTGGATGGTTGCAAAAGGTATTGATTTGTACACTATGCTGGATGGTTGCAAATGATATTGATTTGTACACTACGCTGGATGGTTGCAAAAGGTATTGATTTGTACACTATGCTGGATGGTTGCAAATGGTATTGATTTGTACACTATGCTGGATGGTTGCAAATGGTATTGATTTGTACACTACGCTGGATGGTTGCAAATGGTATTGATTTGTACACTATGCTGGATGGTTGCAAATGTTATTGATTTGTATACTATGCTGGAATTGCAAATGGAATAGATTCTTACACTTTGCTGCTTGGTTGCATGCATTACTGATTTGTACATGTTTCTTTAGTGATCAAGTCAAATTAGTATTTAAAATGTTTGTTAATGAAATAAAATTTACATATGAAATGATTATCTGTTACAGAATTTGAAGGTGATGTCCATCACAATGTCGTGCAATGTAATTATTCTGAGCAAAGTTTAATAATAAAAAAACATGGCCCATAACTATGTGCAGTTACAGAGCAAAGTTAAATATTATATAGGGGCCTAAATATATGCAGGTAGAGAACAAACAATGTCAAATAGGGACCGTGCCTATATACAGATAAAGGGCATAGTTCTATGTCAAACAGGGGGAATAAACTATATACAGGTCAAGAGCATAGTTCTATGTCAAATAGGGGCTACAACTATGTACTGGTCAAGGGCAAAGTTATATCTCAAACAGTGGCAATTAACTATATACAGATCAAGGGCATAGTTCTATGTCAAACAGGGGCTACAACTATGTACTGGTCAAGGGCAAAGTTATATCTCAAACAGTGGCAATTAACTATATACAGATCAAGGGCATAGTTCTATGTCAAACAGTGGCAATTAACTATATACAGATCAAGGGCATAGTTCTATGTCAAACAGGGGCTACAACTATGTACTGGTCAAGGGCAAAGTTATATCTCAAACAGTGGCAATTAACTATATACAGATCAAGGGCATAGTTCTATGTCAAATAGGGGCTACAACTACGTACTGGTCAAGGGCAAAGTTATATCTCAAACAGTGGCAATTAACTATATACAGATCAAGGGCATAGTTCTATGTCAAACAGGGGCTATAACTATGTACAAGTACAGGACATGGTTCTATGTCAAAAAGGTGGACTTGAACTATATGCTGGTAAAGATCAAAGTTCTGTGTCAAACAGGGGCTATATCTATATGCAAGTAAAGGGCATAATTCTATGTCAAAAAGGTGGACTTGAACTATATGCTGGTAAAGATCAAAGTTCTGTGTCAAACAGGGGCTATATCTATATGCAAGTAAAGGGCATAATTCTATGTCAAAAATGGGACTATATCTATATGTAGGTAAAGGGCATAGTTATATGTCACAATTGGAACTATATATGCAGGTAAAGGGCATAGTTATATGTCACAATTGGAACTATATATGCAGGTAAAGGGCATAGTTATATGTCACAATTGAAACTATATATGCAGGTAAAGGGCATAGTTATATGTCACAACTGGAACTATATATGCAGGTAAAGGGCATAGTTATATGTCACAATTGGAACTATATATGCAGGTAAAGGGCATAGTTATATGTCACAATTGGAACTATATATGCAGGTAAAGGGCATAGTTATATGTCACAATTGGAACTATATATGCAGGTAAAGGGCATAGTTATATGCCAATTAATCATAATGTAAAACTTCATCCAAATCTTGTTGTTAAGTGACACTATCAAAAGTTAAAAAAAGGGGGAGAAGAACAAATAAACCGTGTCCTGGATAAGAGAGGATAGGACATTGGTAGTACATGTACTCTATGCACTCTTCAAAATTATGGTGTTTTATTGTTACAAATCTGATCAAAACAGTATTGTCTTTTATTTTTGACCCGGAATCTATCTTTAATTTCTGAAAAAAGTTAGCCTTGGTCAGGAGAATTCAGATTAAATAAATAATGAATTTCCAGTTTCATGCTAAAAAACTGATTGCTCAAGATCAAATTAAACTTTAAATAGATACATACTGAACCAAAGTTGCATTACTTGATTTTATTTCTTCGAGAAAACAAATCATCAGTTTTGCTCAACAACACATTATATGATATGCACTATATAATTACTTAATCTAGATTTTTTTGATAACACCTGTAAATTTCAAGTTGATAATGATTAGTGAACATCATGTAAAGGTACTAATGACGGAACCAGGTTTTCTATGTTTATTTGATATTTAAAAACGCTATAAAACTGGAAGCATGTTAATGAGAATATTGTTTAATACTAAAGTCTAGGTGCAAACTAAAATCTGGACTGGTCACAGCATAAAAAACATTCAGAAGTTTGTTTTGTTCATTTCTTTTAGTAGGGTTGTGAGGCAAAAACATAGGGTTGGCATGGAAACCAGAACAAATGTAATATTTTACATCAGGAGATAACTATTTCCATGTGGTCATTGGAGTCAAATTTAAGCTTGGAAGAACTCATGAAAAGTATTATAATCATGTGACCACTATTTCTTGTTTAAAATGAAACACTAATACAAAACAGCCTGTGAAGACATATTCATTTTTCTAAAATGGCACTTTACTTTTGTCCTATGCTGCCAAGCTCATGTAGTTTTAGCAGATGGAAAAAGTGTTTCTCAAGAGACCAGTTCTGTGTTATTGATAATTCAATCCCATGTTTTGTGCTAAAGGTCAGCTTTTTTGAGAGACTGTCTGATGACACAAATATGGAGAAAAAAATCTGGACAGCTTGCATAATTATGCTGCAGTGTGTCCCATGGGAACAGGACTTAGGAAGATGTGAGCCACCAAATTATGGTATGGAAAATTTCTACAAATATTTTCCATCTCATTTGTGGATGCAAAGTGATTTATACTGTATGACTCTAGGTTTAAACAGAACAAAAATATAAAGTGATCAATAGCGTGTATCTGTAATACACATTTATAAATCTGAATAAATAAATACCCTGTGCCTGGAATATACATTTCTGCCACTGTATCAATTAATGCCCTGTATTTATAATAAACATTTCTATCTCTGAATTTGAATACAGATTTCTATTTAGTACAGTGGCGTAGAGATGGGGGGGGGGGGCAGGTGGGGCATGCACCCCGGGCGCTGGTGGCTAGGGGGCGCCAAATGGGGTCCGAATTGGCCCAAAGTATCAACATAACTGCGCAACAGGGGCAGCTGGGGTCACAAATTTGGGTGTTTTGCCCTGGGCGCCGTAAATTTGGGTGTTTTGCCCTGAGCGCCAAATATCCTCGCTACCCCACTGATTCGGTATCAATAAACACCTTGCACTTGGAATACACATTTCTATCTCTGAATCTGGAATACACATTTATATTCGATATCAATAAACACGCTGTACATGGAATACACATATTATACATATTTATTCTGTATCAATAAATTGTCACAAAAGCTCAATGAACAAAATAGTGAGTCTCCATGACTTTAAACTCTGCACTGTTTCCCCCTAAGAAATATCCCATAACACATTAACCATGGAGGTCTTCGCATGAGATGCAAGTAGGAAACACATTTTGAGGACTATTTCTGAATACATCCTAATGCATAGACTTCCAAGCAATTTTACAATACCCAATGCTTAATTGTTCTAAAAATAAAAAAATTTCCATTGGTTAGTTTGCTGGCGCATGAGCAGAAGGTGAATAATTGGATTTTTGTTGTTGTAGCTTAATGGACCCATAATTTTCGAATGGAGAAGACTTTTTATTCAAAATGTCCACCTTATTCTACCTTTTGCACAAGTAAACCTTTCTGTGTGCACTTCAGACCGGTCTGCCTTAGATCTGAGGCCATAAAGTCTAAAATCTGGATACAAAATCTGCTTATGAATTTAGGCGAATTTAAAAAAACGGGGCCAAAAAATCAGGTTTTTCCCTCTGTATTTTGTAGTGCAATTAAAATGTAGAGATTATTTGGTATCTTTGTAGAGCTAAATCTGTCTACCTTTCTATAATACCATCCACTTTAGTGTATCATGCATGACCATGACTCTACAGACCTTGGAAGCAATGTTCCTTCTAAGCTGTGCACGTGCACGCGTGGGCAGCTGCTCAGGCATCCCCGCACAGCTAAACTGTCAATTTTCGCTCAATCCAACGTTAAATTTTGCTCATTACCATAATGCTTGTGCATTGCAGCGAGCACTGCGCACACACCTACCATTCGCTTAGAGGGAACATTGCTTGGAAGTAGGCTATACCTGATGCCCTGTAAACTCGATGCTAGGGTTTAATCTGTTAATTAATTTCCCTTATCTAATTGTCCTCTAATTATTTTTCCCAATTTAACCATTTTTTTGCTTGCATTCACCGGTATAGCTATGGATCTGATGGTTCAACTACAAATTCTAAAGGGGCTCATAATAGTAGAATGGACTTTTTGCTAATAAATTTTAACAATGTTACACTACAAACTCTTAGCACAATAATTTTCTTGGGGACTTATGTATGGTGAGCATGTGATTTATGAAGATCCTATAACATTAGATAAAATACAAAATAAACTCGACACTTTAAGTGATAGGAAATCAAATGCCATGGATTTTGACTGTTCATTTATTATTAACAACCACATAATCCAAATAAACATAGCAAAATCATATTGTATACAAGGCCAAGGCGTGTGTCTCTTAAAGGTATTGTGCCACCACTTGAAACATCTCCAAAAGGAGGAAGCTGAAAGAGCCATACTTCCTTTCCTTTAATTGTCCTTATATCACAGCCATAAATATGGGGCACATGGAATACAGTCTCAGGTCATATTGTCAAGGCAAACAATATAAATCTAAATCAGCAAATAATAATATGGGTGGACACCATAGCATGTTTAACTACAGCACAATAACTTTGATTTCAGAGAATCCAAGTCACTTGTAATCTACTTGTCAATACAGGAAGTATTTAATGTTGTAAAGTAATTATCATGACATTTTGACATATTTAGCAGGTACTTGTTCTTCAATATAAAACTTCAGATAAAGACTTTTTCTGTTATGAAACTGTCCTAAGAACACCATTCCACTGAGCTGTTAGTTTTATTATAAATTAATGATGTTAAACCACTGAATTATGGAGTGTGAAAAATCAATATAAATCCCAATGAGAAAATAAAACTGGCATTTTAAACAAAGCCACTGAATTTTTTGTGTGCATGTTTTCTTGAGTTCTTTTCATTGAACCAAAAAAGATGGCTAGATTATCCATGAAAATCTTGGCTGGCACATCAAATGGTCATTGTAATCTTAGTGGAACCATCTCCTTTATTAAAATAACTGTGAAGATAGCAGCTTGTGAGTACCCTGAAAAACTTAAGAATATATCACAATTTTGCAAGAAGATGTGGCAACACACTACATGTAACACATTTTGTGGGTTTAATGCCATTTGGCAGAATATAATAGCTATACATGGCTACAAGTATTATCTGGTTGAGTAAGAACTACAGACCCTCAAGAATCTGCTGGCAAGCATTCTCATATACCCACAAAAACAGAGCCCAAGACTCAAACCAACATCTGCAGAGGTGAGACACCTGGGGCCATTAATGTCCCTTCCCCCAGTAAACACTTTCAAAGCCAAAATATGAATATTGTTATTTATCCAAAAATGTGGTGGCTTGATACAGTAACTTTGACTAATCATTTTAGAATTAGGTGACTTGATACAATAACCATGACCAATATTTTTTTTAAAAAAGGAGGTGACTTGATATAGTACCTGTGACCAATCCTTTCATAATGAGGTGACTTGATATAGTAACCAACCATTTATTTTTAGAATGAAGTGACTTGATACAGTAACTATAACTGGTCCTTTTAGAATGAAGAGATCTGATAAGAGTAATACTGTGACTTTTTACAGTAACTGTGACCAATCACATTAGTGACTTGATACAGTAACTGTGACAAATCACATTAGTGACTTTACAGTAACTGTGACAAATCACATTAGTTACTTGATGCAGTAGCTGTGACCAATCACATTAGTGACTTGATGCAGTAGCTGTGACCAATCACATTAGTGACTTGATACAGTAACTATGACCAATCACATTAGTGACTTGATACAGTAACTATGACCAATCACATTAGTGACTTGATACAGTAACTATGACCAATCATTTTAGAATGAGGTGCCTTGATACAGTAACTTTTACCAATCATTTTAGAATCATCTGACTTGATACAATAACTGTCACGTCATTTTAGAATGAAGCGAACTGATACAGTAATACTGTGACCAAACATTTTAGAATGCGATGGCTTGTTACAGTAACTATGACCAATCACTTTAGAAAAAAAGTGAGGTGACTTGATACAGTAAATGACCAAACATTATGCCAAAATAGGTGTCTGATGCAGTAACTGCAACTAACTTTAGAAACAAATGAGGTAACTTGATATGAAAACTGTGTGACCAATCTTATTAGAACGAAAGGAGGTGACTTGATATGGTAACTGTGACCAATCATGTTAGAAACAGAAGTAGGTGATTCAAGATTTTTTAATATTTCTCAGTGAGAGCAACATGGGACCCAACCTTATCCCTTAATGACCCCTGCTCAAACTTCTAACACCCTTTATAATCATCTCCAAAGATTTAAATTAATACGACTTTATTAACATATGCATTTTCTATTTACAGAATTATGAAAATATATATTTTTTAGAGTGATCCGTGGGCTCCCTTTCAACCCAACAAAATTCTGAATTTTATATTTCTTTGTTGATGTTGCATACCCATAATAAATAGGTCTTATATCTTATATCACACATTATTCAAAGAGTACAATGAAAATAAATTAATGCTATCTTCAGAAGAAAAAGAAAAATCCTTTTCAAATCTGCAATCTTGTTCACAAATCTAAAAAAATAAAATCCATTAGGGAACACTTGATTGAGTACAACAGTTGGCAGATGTTTATCACATCAGAGCCATCAAAAGGAAAAGTTAAATTTAAATGACATGGGATCTCAGGTTTCTTGAACAAAATGAAAATGCAAAGTTGCAAAACAACAGAAGGTGCCAATGCTATGGACAAAAGAAATCCAATAAATTAGTGATATACATTAGAACATGTATAGTAAATAGTCATGAACAATGATATTTATCCATGAAGCATGTTTACTGATGAACACAGAGATAAAGGCTGTCCAAGCAAAGATCAATGGCCACAGCATGGTCTAGATAACACTTATTTTTCAATTACAAACCCATGCTGGAGGAAAAGCCCAACCAATTTATGCAAAGTATTGGCAAAGTTTGTACAAGATAGATCATTCTGACACAATAAGCCCTCCATTTAAAATATTAACAAAGCTGACCCCTGGCTATATATTGGATAAGCATTGGTGAAAGGGCATTCTCTTCACTTATGGTCAAGGCACATTGTGGAGTGAAAAGACTTAAAATTGCTTATAAAATAATGTGCCCGACAGCATCTAATGTTTTCATATCACCCCTTTATTTGATAATGTACCTGACAGCATCTAATTTTTTAATATCACCCCTTTATTTTGATAATGTGCCTGACAGCATCCAATGTTTTAATATCACCCTTTAATTTGATAATGTGCCTGACAGCATCCAATGTTTTAATATCACCCCTTTATTTTGATAATGTGCCTGACAGCATCCAATGTTTTAATATCACCCCTTTATTTTGATAATGTGCCTGACAGCATCCAATATTTTAATAACACCCCTTTATTTTGATAATGTGCCTGACAGCATCCAATGTTTTAATATCACCCCTTCATTTTGATAATGTGCCTGACAGCATCCAATGTTTTAATATCACCCTTTTATTTTGATAATGTGCCTGACAGCATCCAATATTTTAATAACACCCCTTTATTTTGATAATGTGCCTGACAGCATCCAATGTTTTAATATCACCCCTTCATTTTGATAATGTGCCTGACAGCATCCAATGTTTAAATATCACCCCTTTATTTTGATAATGTGCCTGACAGCATCCAATGTTTAAATATCACCCCTTTATTTTGATAATGTGCCTGACAGCATCCAATGTTTTATTATCACCCCTTTATTATGATAATGTGCCTGACAGCATCTAATGTTTTAATATCACCCCTTTATTTTGATAATGTGCCTGACAGCATCCAATGTTTTAATATCACCCCTTTATTATGATAATGTGCCTGACAGCATCCAATGTTTTAATATCACCCCTTTATTGTGATAATGTGTCTGACAGCATCCAATGTTTTAATATCACCCCTTTATTTTGATAATGTCATAGTAGATGAATCTTGCACTTGTCAAGGTTTCAGTTATTTGCTATTCATACATCTCTCGATGTACTGTGAATAGTTTCGCTATTTCACTTCGAAGACACTAACAATAATCAGCTTGTAGTTGCATCTCAGTCAACAGAGGAAGACTTTTTCTTAGGACAATTTCCAGAAAAGAAATATAAAATATTGATGATGAAATGATATGCTCATTACTCTGTTTCTCCCTCTTCTTCTCTCTCTATCTCAAACTATACTCATGAAACAAGAGCTATGTAAAAATTCCTAAATCTCAATTTAACACTGTATGTCTAAAATTTCTCTCAGTTTCACATTGTACATCTGTAAAATTTCTCTATCTCAGTTTCACACCGTATGTCTGTAAAAATTCTCTATCTTCGTTTCACATTGTATTTCTGCTATTGAACCGCTCCGGTGGCCTAGCGGTTAAAGCGTCCGCCGCGAAGCAGGAGGTTGTGGGTTCGATCCCTGGCAGAGTCATACCAAAGACTTGCAAAAATGGTACTAACAGCTGCCTTGCTTGGCACTCAGCATTAAGAGGTTTGTGTTAGGACTGGTCAGCCTGGTGTCAGGAAAATGTGACTGGGTGGGACATCATGCTGTATGTCCGCAGCATGATGTCCCAGTGCTAGACATCACTATAAACTGCCTCACTGCAGACATCGTAGCGATATGACTGAAAAATTGTTAAAGCTACATTAAAAATCCTAATCAAACAAACATTATATGTCTTTAAAATTTCTCTATCTCAATTTCACACTATGTCTGTAAAATATCTCTATCTCAGTTTCACGTATTTCTGCTTATCATTCGTCTGTATGTCCATCTGTCTCTTAAACTGAAGCAGTAGATCAAATGATATTAGGGGTCCATTAATAATCAAATGATATTAGGGGTCCGTCAATAATCAAATGATAGGGGTCCGTCAATAATCAAATGATATTAGGGGTCCGTCAATAATCAAATGATATTAGGGGTAAGTCAATAATCAAATGATATTAGGGGTCCGTCAATAATCAAATGATATTAGGGGTCCGTCAATTATCAAATGATATTAGGGGTCTGTCAATAATCAAATGATATTAGGGTCTGTCAATAATCAAATGATATTAGGGGTCCGTCAATAATCAAATGATATTAGGGGTCCATCAATAAATGATATTAGGGGTCCAACAATAATCAAATGATATTAGGGGTCCGTCAATAATCAAATGATATTAGGGGTCCATCAATAATCAAATGATATTAGGGGTCCATCAATAATCAAATGATATTAGGGGTCCGTCAATAATCAAATGATATTAGGGGTCTGTCAATAATCAAATGATATTAGGGGTCCGTCAATAATCAAATGATATTAGGGTCTGTCAATAATCAAATGATTTTAGGGGTCTGTCAATAGCAGTTTTCAAGGATGGGTGATTGCATGTGTATTAAGTACAGTAGTCCCCCTCTTATACGGCCACCCCTGTTGCACCGGGAAAGTGGCCTTATAAAGCGGGTGGCCGTTCCAGAGGGGGGCTAAATTTATTATGAGAAGTACATGTATATGTAATGTACGTAGTAAGAAAGCTACATACTTCAAAACATTAAATATCTTCGTCTAAATGAAACATTAATCAATAAAAGTTTTTTTTGTCATAATAACAAATTTATTTCAACTGAATATACGTTACTATTTTTGCTTTCTTGGCGTAAGTTTGATAATGCGAGCGGGTATTGTTGTCATGCACATTGCAAATGGATTCAAAAACGTCATTTACATCTTGGTACATACATAATTATCTTTCCATTTGCTCCATTTTCCCACTACTGCTGAATAACCTTCTTATCGGTTATTACTTTGTTTATTCAAATTATATCAACATAAACTTGTTTTTACGAGTCTTTTGTACATACGGCATCCCCCCCCCACCGATGTCGTCGAGTAGAATAACAGACTTTCTTCGAAAATAATGTATCCGTTAACGTGATGACATTTTAGTGTTTGGTAATGATTTATTCGGTTATTGCTGACTGTATGCGATTTAATTATGCAGACAAAACTTGTGTCGAGTCTACGAAATGCAGCCCTCGTAAAGGAAGCCATATTGTTTGGTCACGTAATTTTTCCGGTCTTTGTCTGGTACCCTTTTGTCTTTTTTTAAGGTTCTCTGTGTGTGCCAATGTACAAAATCTATTTTTAGCCGATGCTGACCTTGTTATGATTATAACAATTACGTCTGGTTATAATCATCAACGAGAAGAACTCAACGTAGGTGTTAAACCCCAAACTCTATCAAAACATTATTGAGCCCATTTCCTGTAAACATCGACTTTCATAGATAACGATATACTTTAAATCTTTAGTCGACACTTTTAACGGCGACTTGACACTCTGAGACGTGTATCTACGATAGAGATAATCAAAATTACTTACCTTACGTCAAGATTTGAATTAATTATTGGTTCTGGATATATTTAAAAATAAAATGAGGCCGCTCGTGAGGGGGAAAATTTTATATTATTGCACAAAAATGCTGGCCGCTGGTCGCGTTAGCCGGGTGGCCTCTCGTGAGGGGTACTTTTGAACAGAAACTCGTCGGTGCCAACGAATTCTGGCCGTTTGGAGCGGGTGGCCGCTGGTCAGGGGGGCCGTACAAGAGGGGGACTACTGTATAGAGAATTATGTTTTTCTTCCAGCTTAACCAACAACCACCACCATCCAATCTTTAATATTTGTGATCTGACAAATCATTACACAAAATCCAACAAATCATAAGGTATGGTATACAAATATACCAATTATGAGAAATACTCTTTCAAATGTCATATATTTGTATATTCAAAAACTATTTACATCAGCTGTTGAAACGGTTTTGATACAATTCCTGATAATAGGGTTCAGAACAGGCTGTAAGATATTCTCCCAAACTGCAGAAAATATTTGTGGTAAACTTTATCATGGAATAAACACTATGGCATCAGTATACCACCAGTCGTTCCTAGTTGTATAATTCTGAAGCCTTCTGCAACTGTACAGTTGTGGGTATGTGAGAAAGCTTGCCAGTAGGCAATCACATCACAGTACTGGACTCCACATGATTTAATTTCCAGTGTTACTGTGTCACCACCACCCCCAAACCAAATGAAAAATGTATGAACCTAGTTTTTTCTACTTCTGCTGTAAGCCATGCTGATGTTTGTAAATTGACAGTTGGGCTGTTGCTATTGGTAGTATAAGCACATTAGAAGCAATCATAAACAAAGTGATTGCCAGTTCAAACAACATAATGACTAACACAGCTCCTTCCTTGCCACAGTGTGAAGCAGATCTGCTGTTAATATACTGAAACACCAAACATATATGCCATTACAATGAGAATTTAGGTGGAGGAAGATAACAACAATTTTGCTCCAGTGAGTGATCTTGTTGGGAAGACAAAAATAAATTGCAATTCTCATTAGGACATCAAAGGGGCTAGATTGAGTCCAATTATTACAATATTGGTACTCTATTAACTTTCACAGCAAGCTGCTAGGTTTGGTTTCATTTTTGTGTTGTTTAATGCCATTTTTTCAGCACAAGATAAGCTATATATGGCAGACAATATTTTGGTGGAGAAAGAACCCAAATCAATGCTAGAGTGGGGTCACATGATCATGCTCGAGTGGTATCATTTCCAGGTCTGATCTGCCATTATAAAAAATGCTTGAATTTTATCATTTCCATGCTGATCTGTCATTATAAAAATGCTTGAGTTTTATTATTTCCAGGTCTGATCTGCCATTATAATAATGCTTGAGTTTATCATTTCCAGATCTGATCTGCCATTATAATTAATGCTCAAGTGTTATCATTTCCAGCTCTGATCTGCCATTATAAATAATGCTAGAGTTTTATCATTTCCAGGCTGGTCTGCCATTTAAAAAATGCTCAAGTTATATATTTCCAGGTCTGATCTGCCATTATAAATCAGTGTATCCCCTAGAGGTGCAAAAGCCTCCTTGGCGTTAAAACTGGAGGTCAGACTAAGTAAAAAAACAAACATTGGTATCCAAACTGGGGGTGATATTAAAAATTGTGGGTGGGTGTCTCTGAAGCGCAAATGAGAGTAAAGGGAAACACTGATAAATAACGCTAGAGTTTTACCATTCCTAGACCTTATCTGCCATTATAAATAATGCTTTTGCAGATCTGAATTCAATTTGTACATGATAAACACATACCTGGGTCAGCTGATACGTTATACAGATCTGTGTTTAATAATGCTGTTCACATGTGGATGCAGAATATACATGATAACACATCATACAGTGACAGCTCTGTGTTTTTTAATGCTGTTCACATGTGGATGCAGAATATACATGATAACACATCGTACAGTGACAGATAGGGCTGTCAAAAATCACGAAAAACTTACCCAGGTACCCGTTGCGCCATTGAATGGGTACCCGTTAAAAACATGAAAGACATGTACAACCCTAGACCAACTAATTGTTATCCGCCTTTCTTTAATATTTTGTCTGGCAATAGAGACTAACCGTGTAATCCACTACTCGGTCTGAAGCATCTGCACCATGGTAGCTGCGAATGATCAGACCGCACGCTATTAATTAATAAATTTATTTAGAATAACATTTGTACCCACTCATCTTTTTTAGTATAAATCCCTGTCAGAACAGAACACATGTGTATTCATTGGCTGTTGACCTCAGATTTGAATTACCCATGCATGTGTGTAAAAGCATTACCACATGGCAAGAGAAACGCGTTAAAACCACCTTGTGTCTGTGTGTGTGTGAGAGAGAGAGAGAGAGAGAGAGAGAGAGAGAGAGAGAGAGAGAGAGAGAGAGAGAGAGAAGTGATATGATTTTGGAATTATAATTCTTAAGATAGTTATGACAAAAACATAGCAGTATCGAGAGTAGAAATGTTGGTACATGTATGATAGCTAATTTTAAAAATTAGCAGAGCTAGTCGAATCGAAACAATGAGCTGCTCAAAGATTGCTTTGAGGCATGGCGAACATTTCAAGGTGTCTAGATGATAATTGGTAATAAGGTATAACTGATTAGCATTTTTCTACTGATTTCCGATTCCGTATTTTGGGCATGAAATTTTTCCGATTCCGGATACGATTCAATTAATCGGAAATGCTAAATCCGTATTTTTTTTTTCTAAAAAATTTCATCTTCCGTTTCCGGGATTCTGGTATCTGGTTTTGCTGTGTCTAGCATGTTACTTAGTACTTTACCATATCCGGCTTCATTTCCGGTTTTCACCCGCCGGTTCAAATAGATTGTCTCACAGCATGGTTGTGTTGACTATATTGGACTTTTCTGACTTCTTATTTAACTTTATTAACGCACTATCGAATGACATGCAGTGTTAGACACGGTGCTATAGAAATTCAACTTTATTATTTTTATTATCCGAATCGGTCGTTCCTGCCTTGTCCAACTCCGATTAATCGGAAGTTCATACTATCCGGTGGAATCCGATTTCCGGATCAAAAGTCGGTTATGCCCTAATTGTTAATAATATAACGGGTTTGATTTCTTTGACATGTGTGTTCAGAAATAAAAGGTAGCCATCTGGATTTCATTAAAAGAGCATACAATGTACCAATCATTTAGCACCCACAATCAATAGTTATCGTCTACAAAGAGGTTTATTACCTGTAGAACAATGACTATGTTTTAACCTTGGCATATAATGCCTCAGGGATCAGGGGTTTGTCCTGTTGCACAATGCCAATGAATTTTACTAATCCAAACAGACTCTCTGATGTATTGTTTATTTATATTAGGCAGGGATCTGGTTTCTAATTAAAGCCATAGCTGTCACACCTGTCTGAAGCGGTTTCATGTGTAACGATTTAGTAGTGGGCCGCTGATGCATAACGGGTGGTCCTACTCCTAAATATAGACTGGAGCTGTAACTGAGACAAGCGTACTGCTGACGATATATGATATTTTGATAGTGTTGGCGAGTCTGGCGACAATTTATTTTTTTGGGAACGGGTAACCGCGATTAATTTTCAATACGTATTTCACTACGGTCGGGTACCCGAGTACCCGTTGACAGCCCTAGTGACAGATCTGTGTTTTTTAATGCTGTTCACATGTGTATGCAGAATACACATGATAACACATCAAACAGTGACAGATCTGAGTTTTTTAACGCTATTCACATGTGGATGCAGACATGCTGACACATAAATAACTGATCTATACTGCAAGTTTTAAAAGCATTTCACTAAAGACTTGGATCTGTTGACACATCATACAACAGCAGATCTGGGTTTGATATTGCTGTCCACATATGGCTGCAGACATGGTTCTGTAGTCACATCACACAGTGGCATATCTTGGTTTAGTAAAGCTGTTTCACAAGTAGCTATAGAACTCCATGTATTAACACACTGTACACTGTATTAACAGTGTATTCACAAGTAGCTACAGAACTCCATGTATTAACACACTGTACAATTACAGATCCAAACTTTATGAAACTGTTCACAGATTAGAATCTCTTGACAAAATTATATAATGAAAGATCTGGGTTTCATAAAATTATTCTCGGGTGACTGCATGTTCATTAGTATCATTTTGTAATGTTACCAAACAAGTGAGGACCACACAAAGTGTCAGTCACTATTAGACAATCATTTTGCAAAGCAAGACCACACACAGTATCAGACATCTTTAGGCAATCATAATGTAAAGTGAGAAGGACACAGTGCTCAATACCTTTAGGCAATCATAATGTAAAGTGAGAAGGACACAGTGCTCAATACCTTTAGGCAATCATAATGTAAAGTGAGAAGGACACAGTGCTCAATACCTTTAGGCAATCATAATGTAAAGTGATGACCAAACAAAGTATCAAACATTTACATAATCATTTGTAAAGTGAGGAGCACAAACTTTCATATACTGTTAGACAAATATTGTAAAAAGTGAGGAGCACAGAAAGTGTTCGACAACTTTAGGCCCATACTACAACAGGCAGGGGTCTGATACCATTCCAATGGGAATTTTAAAAATCACAAATGTCTATTGTACATCAAAGACTGTTGCTCAATACTACAGCAGGCAACTGTAATTAACATAGCACCCTAATGAAATCACTCTATAAAACCATATACCCCTGCCAAATAAAACAGCAAAAAAGGGTCTGATACCATTCAAAATGATAATTAAACCTTAATGTAGTGTTGCATATTATACACCATTTACAAAACCAATACTTTGCACAATCTTAAACCCTAATTTATTGTTGTATATTATACATTTTTAAAATCCTAATGTCTTTTTGCATTACACACCATTCTAACACGCTAAAATATTTTGCTGGGCCCTTCTTCATGACAAAAGCAAATATTTATTCTTAGCCAAAATCATCTACTTATTAATAATTTCCTGTTATTATTATACAAAAGAAAGAAAAGAAAAAAATATTTAGAATGTAATATCAGTTGATTGTACTATTAATAGCCCCATTTCAAATGCTATCCAGCCACAGACCAGCTGTACAAATTCCAAATGCTTATTGTTATGCAAAGAATGCAGATAGAGCTCTAATAATGCCATTCCCACAATTCCTGTCTACTTCAATTACATTGTGGGGGCTTTCTTAAACAGTCTCAAGGTGTTAATGTCTCAGATTGTGACATTTTCTTGGCAACTGTTTAATCAGGTTTTGCACCTATCTACAGTTAAAGTAAATTCTCTATTTTATAAGGAGGAAACAAGTCCAGCTTCAAATTCTGGTCATTTTCTGATTCAGATTGATAATAAATTAGGAGACAACCAAATGTGTCAAAGTGCTGACAAAAATTTTTGATGATAAAACTCTTGCTCAATAATCATCCATCAATTACCTACCACCTGTAGAAAATATTTCATTTTTTATACCATTCCTCTACATTTCAAATATTTTCCCCATGCCGCCACTGGTCCTCCCCATTTACTAAATAAGGAAGACCCACCCCCCAAATGGCCCCTCCCCCTGGACTAAATAAGAAATAATCCCCTTGACAAAATAAAGAAGGTCTCCTCCACCAGCCAGTCTTTTAGACTAAAAGAGTAAGAATGCCCCCACCATCTCTTCCACTGGTCTAAATAAGGAAGGCCACCATCAACAGCCCTTGCCATGACTAAATAAGGATGAATACCCCAACAGCCCTTCCCCTGGACTAAATAAGGATGAATACCTCAACTGCCCTTCCCCTGGACTAAATAAGGAAGACCACCATCACCAGCCCTTGCCATGCCTAAATATGGATGAATAGCCTAACAGCCCTTCCTCTGGACTAAATATGGAAGAATTCACAAGTACACAAGTTTAAAAAGGAAAAACTTGTTTTAGACTGTTTATGTGGAATGAAAATGTACACACAAGTTTAATAGGTAAAAACTTGTTTTAGACTGTTTATGTGGAATGAAAATGTACACACAAGTTTAATAGGTAAAAACTTGTTTTAGACTATTTATGTGGAATGAAAATGTATACAAAGGTTTAATAGGTAAAAACTTGTTTAAGACTATTTATGTGAAATGAAAATGTACACATAAGCTTAATAGGGAATACATGCTTCAGAATTGATGTTTTAAGTAATAAAAGTTGTAGGTATGTATTTAATTGATTTAGCTGTATATACTGCATAATTTCATATGAAACAAAAAACAAAATTTACTTAGGTATGTAGTTATTGTTTTTGCACCACCAATGTATATTTCCTGTCATATCCCATGTCATTTTAAGTGTTTATTCACACCTTGTAAATCATAAACTTGTCAAAGTGCCATGGAACATAAAGCTAGAAACAAATACTTAAGGGTCTAACTATAGTATAAAGATCTGTTATCTTTTGTACATGATCATTAGGAGATTCAGTGACAAATATTTCAAAGGATAGGAAATATGTTGATATAATTCAATAATCTGATTGATATTTTAAAAAAAAAAACGTTTGATTAATTTCACATTTAGCTGACATTCATTTAAGAATGCAGATAACAGAATCAAAAACTAGTTAGACATGCTGACCAAGAAAATTTCATAATTATCTCATGCCTGTTGGTAGTTATGTTTATCTGGGACTGAGTTTCTGTTTTCTGGCAAAAATGAATTTATAATTAAAAAAATCTTTCATAATTGGTTGACACAAAATCGCAAGCTCTGGCTCAAGATCAAACATATAGTGGCCATCAGACCAGCTCTGCAAATGAGACCTCGGTAATTTTATATTAATAAAATAACATGAATAAAATAGCAAGATTTTTAGAAACATGAATTCTTTTAAGGCTGAAATTGAATTATTGCATATATGCAAACTGCAAGTTAATTAAGGAAAATGCAGAACGAAACATCAGCCAGTTTGCATTTTTGTGAGTGCAAACCTTTTCAGTGATATGCATTAGTAACAATCTTTTAAATTACCTAAATAAGTAAAGTATTAGTAACACTCCTTTAAATTACCTAAATACAGTAAATTATTAGTAACATTCCTTAAAGTACCTAAATACAGCAAATCATTAGTAACATTCCTTAAAGTACCTAAATACAGTAAATCATTAGTAACACTCCTTTAAATTACCTAAATACAGTAAATCATTAGTAACACTCCTTTAAATTACCTAAATACAGTAAATTATTAGTAACACTCCTTTTAAGTACCTAAATACAGCAAATAATTAACAATGCTTCTTAAAATACCTAAATACAGTAAATCAATAGTAATACTCCTTTAAAGCACCTAAATATAGTACATCGATAGTAATACTCCTTTAAAGCACCTAAATACAGTAAATGGATTAGCAACACTCTTTTAAAATACCTAAATACAGTAAATCATTAGTAACACTCCTTAAAGTACCTAAATACAGTAAATCAATAGTAACACTCCTTTAAATTACCTAAATAATAAAGCATTAGTAATACTCCTTTAAATTAAATTACCTAAATACATTAAATCGTTAGCAACACTCCTTAAAATATAAAAATACAGTAAATCATTAGTAAAAGTCCATAGAGTATCTAAATACTAATCATTAGTAATACTCCTTAAAATACCTAAATATAGTAAATTATTACTACCACTCCTTAAAGTACCTAAATACAGTAAATCATTAGCAACACTCCTTAAAATACCTAAATATAGTAAATTATTACTACCACTCCTTAAAATACCTAAATACAGTAAATCATTAGTAATACTCCTTAAAATACCTAAATATAGTAAATTACTACTACCACTCCTTAAAGTACCTAAATACAGTAAATCATTAGCAACACTCCTTAAAATACCTAAATATAGTAAATTACTACTACCACTCCTTAAAGTACCTAAATACAGTAAATAATTAGTAATACTCCTTAAAATATATAAATACAGTAAATCATTAGTAAAAGTCCATAGAGTATCTAAATACTAATCATTAGTAATACTCCTTAAAATACCTAAATATAGTAAATTATTACTACCACTCCTTAAAGTACCTAAATACAGTAAATCATTAGTAACACTCCTTAAAATACCTAAATATAGTAAATTACTACTACCACTCCTTAAAGTACCTAAATACAGCAAATCATTAGTAATACTCCTTAAAATACCTAAATATAGTAAATTATTACTACCACTCCTTAAAGTACCTAAATACAGCAAATCATTAGTAATACTCCTTAAAATACCTAAATATAGTAAATTATTACTACCACTCCTTAAAGTACCTAAATACAGCAAATCATTAGTAATACTCCTTAAAATACCTAAATATAGTAAATTATTACTACCACTCCTTAAAGTACCTAAATACAGCAAATCATTAGTAATACTCCTTAAAATACCTAAATATAGTAAATTATTACTACCACTCCTTAAAGTACCTAAATACTAATCATTAGCAACACTCCTTAAAGTACCAAAATACAGTAAATCATTAGTAACACTCCTTTTAAGTACCTAAATACAGCAAATAATTAACAATGCTTCTTAAAATACCTAAATACAGTAAATCAATAGTAATACTCCTTTAAAGCACCTAAATATAGTACATCGATAGTAATACTCCTTTAAAGCACCTAAATACAGTAAATGGATTAGCAACACTCTTTTAAAATACCTAAATACAGTAAATCATTAGCAACACTCCTTAAAGTACCTAAATACAGTAAATCATTAGTAACACTCCTTTAAATTACCTAAATAATAAAGCATTAGTAATACTCCTTTAAATTAAATTACCTAAATACAGTAAATCTTTAGTAACACTCCTTAAAATATATAAATACAGTAAATCATTAGTAAAAGTCCATAGAGTATCTAAAATACAGTAAATCATTAGTAACACTCCTTAAAATACCTAAATATAGTAAATTACTACTACCACTCCTTAAAGTACCTAAATACAGTAAATCATTAGTAATACTCCTTAAAATACCTAAATATAGTAAATTATTACTACCACTCCTTAAAGTACCTAAATACAGTAAATCATTAGTAATACTCCTTAAAATACCTTTTTTATTTTAAATTTTTACTACCACTCCTTAAAATACCTAAATACAGTAAATCATTAGTAATACTCCTTAAAATACCTAAATATAGTAAATTATTACTACCACTCCTTAAAGTACCTAAATACAGTAAATCATTAGTAATACTCCTTAAAATACCTAAATATAGTAAATTATTACTACCACTCCTTAAAGTACCTAAATACTAATCATTAGCAACACTCCTTAAAGTACCAAAATACAGTAAATCATTAGTAATACTCCTTAAAATACCTAAATATAGTAAATTACTACTACCACTCCTTAAAATACCTAAATACAGTAAATCATTTGTAATACTCCTTAAAATACCTAAATATAGTAAATTACTACTACCACTCCTTAAAGTACCAAAATACAGTAAATCATTAGTAAAAGTCCAGAGTATTTAAATAAAATAAATAGTTAGGAACACTCCTCAGAGTATCTAAAACATGATTATGAAGCAAAACCATGAGAATTTAAAATACACTATTAGAAAAACATTTAGATTTTAATCATAATAAAACCTTATTTTCTGCCAAAGTTGACAGAAATATTGCCAGATACAAAAATAAGCTGGAAAAAATTCTTAATTTGAAATTAGTGAAGCAATAAAATCTCCATTTACTGCAGTTTCAAAGATTGCTAGTGAGGAAAAATCCTACATCAAGACATGTTTCTCATAACCTTGCTCCCTATCTAATAGGCATTCACTGTGACAGGCAGAATTTTCAAATAAATAAATATTTCTTCAGAGATATCACCAGGGAGGCTGTAATTGGATATTTAGAAAGTATGACAAATTATTTAAAAACATATGGTAATCATTACCTAGATTCTTTCTTGATGATATAATGGTTGTTTCATGACCTCTTCTGATTCTTATCTGCAAACCAGTCACAGGGGTGGCAACCCAATAGGGCCAGGCATGGACTAACACCACTAATTGCTTTATGAGCACTGCACCAGGTCTCAGTGCTGATCAATATTGAGTTTTTCTTCTATTATATTCCATACTTGGAAATCTGGTCTCCCAATTATAAAGCTACCAGATTCAAATCTTACTTGAAAAGAATCCGACCAATCAAAAGGCTGAATTTGACAATATCAGGTAAGATTTTAATGTGTAGAGAAATATTTCTCTAAATATTGACTACCAGAGTAATATGTTATGCCAGTCAGGTCAAGGTCATTAACACAGAATACAGTGACAGTGGGGTCAAAGTCATTGCAATGGACTACAGTGTTATTACAGTGGGGTCAGGGACATTGTACTATTGTGTTATGACAGTGGGGTCAAGAACATTGCAACTGACTCCAATATCATGCAGTTTAATCTTATTTTCACCGTTTTTCATAGCCATTGCCCCAACTTAGTCATATTGAAAGTTTTAACTTTATAAAATTTGATTTTTCTGAACATGAAGTTAATCTGCTGACCAAACCAAGTGCATACATGATTAAGTTATATTTTAATACCAGTACATGTATGTAGGGTTAAAGCAGACTTTAACTCCAGTACATGTATGATTAAGGTAATTTTAACACTAGTACATGTATGTAGGGTTAAAGCAGACTTTAACTCCAGTACATGTATGATTAAGGTAATTTTAACACTAGTACATGTATGTAGGGTTAAAGCAGTCTTTAACACCAGTACATGTACCAGTAGGATTAAGGTATATTTTAACACCAGTATATGTATGTAGGGTTAAAGCAGACTTAATCATGATTAATGCATTTAGCATTAAGGCACATTCTAATTCAAGCCAAAGTATGTAAGATTAAGTCTGATTTTAATACTAGAACATGTATGTAAAATTAAGGAAGGTTTCAACACCAGTACATGTAGGAGTAAGACAGATTTTATACCAGAACATGTATCTTGGAATAAGGCAGATTTTAATACCATTTCATTTGTCTAGTATTAATGCAGATTTTAATACCAATACACGAATATAGGATCAAGGCAGGTTTTAATAATAGTACATATATTTATGATTAATGCCAATTTTTAAAAAAAGTAGATGTATGAAGGATTAAGGCAGATTTTAATACCAGTACATTTGTCTAGGATTAAGGCACATTTTAATACCAGTACATGTGACTAGGATTGAGGCAGATTTTAATATCAGTACATTTGTCTAGGATTAAGGCAGATTTTAATGCCAGTACACATATCTAGGATTAAGGCAGATTTTAATATCAGTACATTTGTCTAGGATTAAGGCACATTTTAATGCCAGTACATGTGACTAGGATTGAGGCAGATTTTAATATCAGTACAACTGTCTAGGATTAAGGCAGATTTTAATGCCAGTACATGTGACTAGGATTGAGGCAGATTTTAATACCAGTACATTTGTCTAGAATTGAGGCAGATGTTAATACCAGTACATGTGACTAGGATTGAGGCAGATTTTAATATCAGTACATTTGTCTAGGATTAAGGCAGATTTTAATGCCAGTACATGTAGCTAGGATTAAGGCAGATTTTAATACCAGTATATGTATCCAGGATTAAGGCAGATTTTAATACCAGTATATTTGTCTAGGATTAAAGCTGATTTTAATACCAGTACTGATCAGCTTTACTGATACTTTTCTTAAATGATTAAACAGTCACAATAACTCTAGAGAAGAAATTCATAAGTTTGAAGTAGGCATTTTAGTTTTCCTCAAAACTTTAACAATTGTCTTGGAAATTGTGTGGCCTCATGCCTCTGCTGATAAGTGAACATGGGCAATATATTGTTAATAATTATAATAAAGTGTTCTACCTGGGTTCAATGTCAAATGTCAATAATTATAACAAAGTGTTCTATCGGATTCAATCTCAGATGTCAATAATTATAATAAATTATCTACCTGGGTTCAATGTGAGATGTCAATAATAATAATAAAGTGTTCTACCTGGATTCAATGTGAGATGTCAATAATTATAAGAAAAGTGTTCTACCTGGGTTCAATGTGAGATGTCAATAATTATAATAGTGTTCTACCTGGATTCAATGTCAGATGTCAATATTTATAAGTTATCTACCTGGATTCAAAAACAGTAAATTCCCTTCTTTCCTCCAATAAAATGATGGGCACATTTTTTCAATGAAAGATATACAGATTTGGTCAACTGGTGAAAGAGAGAATCTGGAAAACATATTTCTCTTCAATCTGTTTTACAGTTGCAGTAAAATGTTGTCCAAGCTTGTTCTACACTGCACATACTAACCCACAATTCATTGACAAGTCATTTCATTGTAAAGTCTGGCAATTCATTGACTCGTCAGTTAATCTTAAAATCTGGCAATTCATCAATAAATCATTTCACTATCACTAGTCATCAATCTAAATATCTATACTGACTTGTCACTAACTTTATCAAGGCAATTTATTGACAAGTCATTTCATCTAAAAATTTGGGCAATGAATTGATTAGTCATCAACCTAAACATCCAGACAATTCACTGACTAGTCATTTAATCTAAAAATATGGCAATTCATTGACAAGTCATCAACCTAAATATCTATATAATTTACTGACTTGTCACTAACTTAAACATCCAGATAATTCACTGACTAGTCATTTAATCTAAAAATATGGCAATTCATTGACAAGTCATCAACCTAAATATCTATATAATTTACTGACTTGTCACTAACTTAAACATCCAGATAATTCACTGACTAGTCATTTAATCTAAAAATATGGCAATTCATTGACAAGTCATCAACCTAAATATCTATATAATTTACTGACTTGTCACTAACTTAAACATCCAGACAATTCACTGACTAGTCATTTAATCTAAAAATATGGCAATTCATTGACAAGTCATCAACCTAAATATCTATATAATTTACTGACTTGTCACTAACTTAAACATCCAGATAATTCACTGACTAGTCATTTAAACTAAAAATCTGGGCAATGAATTGACAAGTCATCAACCTAAATATTTATATAATTTACTGACTTGTCACTAACTTAAACATCCAGACAATTCACTGACTAGTCATTTAATCTAAAAATATGGCAATTCATTGACAAGTCATCAACCTAAATATCTATATAATTTACTGACTTGTCACTAACTTAAACATCCAGATAATTCACTGACTAGTCATTTAAACTAAAAATCTGGGCAATGAATTGACAAGTCATCAACCTAAATATCTATATAATTTACTGACTTGTCACTAACTTAAACATCCAAACAATTCACTGACTAGTCATTTAATCTAAAAATATGGCAATTCATTGACAAGTCATCAACCTAAATATCTATATAATTTACTGACTTGTCACTAACTTAAACGTCAAGACAATTCACCGACTCGTTATTTAATCTTAAAATCTGGGCAATGAATTGATTAATCATCAACCGAAATATCTAGAGAAGTCATCAACTCATCATTAACATAATTATCTGGATAATTCATTAACTAATCACTAACCTAATATCTAGATAATTCAATGATAAGTCATTAACTTAAATATTTGAACAAATCACTGACTAATGATTACCATATTTTCCCTGAATATTTTTATCTGGATAAAAAAATATCATTTTGATACATCTGTTGTCAGATTTTTGTAGTGATATATCTATTGTCTGGTTTGTTTACATCTGTTGTCATGTTTATGTATTGATACTCTTGGATGGAAGTGGTCCATTTAGGCTACGCTGCATTCCATTCATATATGCCAATAAAAACCACTTGTATAATGCAGTGTTTTCTTGAATAAGAAATGTATTCTGTTTACATTTCAGGTTTTTCTTTTTTCACTTGCAAATCTGTCAGTCCTGACAAGAGTAAACAGGATCAAAATATACCAGTACTAAATTATATATACACTTTGATGCCTGTAAATTCTGGGTTATTTGTATCAACTGTGGCAATTGTTGCTGTTGTTGTAGGGTTTAAGCCATTTTTCAGCACAAGATAGGTTATACATTGTGGCCAGTATCAATAGTGTAGGAAGAACCTGGAAAAGCCGGGGAAGTGTCTCTGTGTGTGTGTGTGATTATGATTTTTAATGTAGCTTTAACAGTTTTTCAGTCATATCACTATGATGTCTGCAGTGAGGCAGTTCAAAGTTAAGTCCAGCACTGGGGCATCATGTCGCATACATGTAGCATGATGTCCCCCCCCCCAGTCACATTATCCTGACCCCAGGCTGACCATTCCTAACACTAACCTCTTAATTCTGAGTGCCAAGCGAGGCAGCTGTTAGTACCCTTTTTCTAAGTATTTGGTATGACCCAGCCATGGATCGAAACCACGACCTCCCGCTTCCTCGGATGATGCTCTAACCACTAAGCCACCAAAGCGGTCAAAAGCCCAGGAAGAACAACTGACCCATGAGAAGTTTTCTTGCATACCCACACTGGCAGAGCCCAAGACTTTAACCCTTGCAGACAGACAGACAAAGATGAGATAGTAGTGATCCATAACAGTGAGCACTTTGAACTACTCAACCACTCAGGGCACCAAATGTGGATGTTATAATATTGCTTAATTTGAATGAATGGAAGTAAAATATTTTTTTAAAAAGTTACTGACTGAAGATCAAGAAATTTAAATCATCAACATGCTCATTTATAACTTACACTCAAGTTTATAATTATATACACAAGCTGCTGAGTGAAGCAAAATTTTAATATTAAGATTATTTTCCAAAATTAATGACTCTGTTTGACAACAGAACCTATTGCCAATAAATATAAATCCATTCATATTATTTGTAATCTGAAAATCAAGATAATTTATGTTTTCCAACAAAAATATCTAGAACTGGTCATGGCACAACAACTCCATATATGGTAATGACTGAGCCAAATTACTTTGCCTGGTTCAGGATTTTAGTTTAAAAAAATACAATTATTTATAATGTTGCTGACTGATTACATCCAAAAAAGCATCAAGAAAAAACCTGTAATTGAACAAAAATGAACAAAAAGAGTTTTGCACAATCATTTCAGAGATGCTGACCATTTACAACAAATGTCAATCCATTTTAGCTTACTGGAAAAGGGAAAACAAAGATAACTCATGTAAATGTTTAAACACTATAGAACACAAGTTAATCCGTTTAGTGAGAATGTGAATTATGTACACCACTTTTTATTGAGGTATCAGCTAATTTATATTACTGCCAGCTGACAACACATTGAGGTTAACAAATAGTCCAAGTAATCAAAGTGGTTTCATGGACTGATGGTCATCTATTCTATCAATGTTCATGGTCCAATGGTCATCTATTCAATCAAGTTTTGCATCTGGGTCAAATATTCCATAGTTTACATTTCAATATGACAGCAGCTGGCATAGCTGAGTTGGTGGAACATCTAATTGGGAATTCAAGGGCTGCAGGTTTGGTAACTGCCAGGTGAGCTTATAAGGTAGGTTATTTGGAAAGACAATTTCCTTCCATGTCCTTGGTTTGATATAGCCACATTAGATTCTGAAAATGTTGTTGCTGTTACAAACCAAGCAAACAACATACCAACAATCCATTTTAAATTTTTCATTAACTTAAAACTTGCTTTTTATCCTGAAATTGGGTGTACTATAGAAAATTACAACAAAATTTTGAAATTAAAGTGTCCTGAATAAAGAAGGGTATAGATACTTGGAATAATGATGGTAGGCTTGTAATTAGCAGGAAATCTAATCACAATACTACGTAATACTTTTGTATATCGTAAATCTAATAGTCATGCTAGACTCAAAGATGTCTAATAGTCATAGTTGACTCAAAGATGTCTAATTACTATGGTTTATTCTATGTGTAACTGTCATGGTTTATTCAATGATGTGTAATAGTCATTGTTTATTCAATGATGTGTAATAGTCATGATTTATTCCATGATGTCTAATAGCTATGGTTTATTCTATGTGTAACAGTCATGGTTTATTCTATGATGCCTAATGGTAATGGTTTATTCTATGATGTCTAATAGTCTAATTTATTCTATGATGTCTAATGGTCTAATTTATTCTATGATGTCTAATAGTCTAATTTATTCTATGATGTCTAATAGTCTAATTTATTCTATGATGTCTAATGGTCATGGTTTATTCTCTGTCTAATAGTCATTGATTAGATTATCATGTCTAATAGTCATGGTTTATTTTATGATGTCTAAGTCATTGATTATACTATCATGTATAATTGTCAATGATTATACTATCATGTATAATTGTCAATGATTATACTATCATGTATAATTGTCAATGATTATACTATCATGTATAATTGTCAATGATTATACTATCATGTATAATTGTCAATGATTATACTATCATGTATAATTGTCAATGATTATACTATCATGTATAATTGACAATGATTATACTATCATGTATAATTGTCAATGATTATACTATCATGTATAATTGTCATTGATTATACTATCATGTCTAATAGTCATTGATTATACTATGTCTAATAGTCATTGATATACTATCATGTCTAATAGTCATTGATTATACTATCATGTCAAATAGTCATTGATTATACTATCATGTATAATTGTCATTGATTATACTATCATGTCTAATAGTCATTGATTATACTATCATGTATAATTGTCATTGATTATACTATCATGTCTAATAGTCATTGATTATACTATCATGTCTAATAGTCATTGATTATACTATCATGTCAAATAGTCATTGATTATACTATCATGTCTAATAGTCATTGATTATACTATCATGTCAAATAGTCATGGTTTATTCTATAATGTGCTATCATAACATTCATAATAATTTCTCACAAACTGCACTTAAATAAGAACTGAAAATCAGGCATCCATCATATTTTCAAGCCTCACTTTTATTTCTTCATTAAATTCCCCTTATATTCAGAACATTACTTCCTTTTCTTCCCCTCAAAAGTGGGGAATCCCCATCCCCCAAACAGTGTAATCTATACAGTGTAATAAACTAGAGTGCTATGATCCAATAATGCCATAGCTTTGAATAGGGCTGAAACTAATCACTCGAAATTGCCAGTTTGCAATATCCATTGAATTATATACTGTGTAAATCATTATGAAGATTGCTACCTCATTTCTGAGTGCCTCCGTAAGTACTACTAAATCTATCAGAAATTGACACGTTTTTAATTAATGGACACTGCTTAGAAAGGCTCCCTTCTGGATGAATCAGATGAATGGTCAACATGGAAGCTTGTGATGTTAAATATTAGTATCCCTACAAGACAAATATGATGAATGCACTGAGAAATGAAGAATACTTTTGCCCAGCAAAGACAATACATATTTGGGTGAGTGATGGGGTTACCATAGTGATCTCAACAATCTAACAAATATTAAACTGTTTTAATCCCTGGTTTTGAACTCGTACCATTTAAAGTTTGATGAGGTATGACATGAACACAATTACAAAGTAAGCTACAAGATGATTCTTAAGATGTCAATCATTTGATCAAGACTAGGGTAGTATCAGAGGCATGCTTTATCACATGGTTCCATTTAGGAAATTTGTACTGGATGGCATTAGACCTTCCCTCACAACACGACTGTCTTTACAATATGAGCCACACAATGATAACTTTAAACTAAATGCTTAAAACTGTATTTATGTTAATTGGAACATATTAAAATATATCTGCAGTTTAAGTTCAATTTTCTCTGTAATATTATATATCCAATAATCTAACATCAGAAAACTGCACATCGGCTGTCAAACTAAGCCACTATCTAGAAAACAGCACATGTATCGTACAAACTGAACATTGGCACATGTATATGCAAAATGAACATTAGCACATGTATCTGAAAACTGAACATTTAGCACATGTATCTGAAAACTGAATCATCAGCACATGTATCTGAAAACTGAACATCAGCACATGTATCTGAAAACCGAACATTTAGCACATATATCTGAAAAGTGAACATCAGCACATGTATCTGAAAACTGAACATCAGCACATGTATCTGAAAACTGAACATTTAGCACAAGTATTTGAAAACTGAACATTTAGCACATGTTCTGCAAACTGAACATCAGCACATGACATTCTTTGTGACTGATCCTATCATAACTGACACCTACTTGATTATTTGCTACTTACTTAAATAATGAATAGGAATCTCAATGTAAGTATGTAGGCAAGTTGTTTCCATTAAAGTTCTTTTCCTGAGAAGTAAGTAAACCAATTCAAGTTGAAATCTGTAAACTTTAAAGTTTCTCACTATCTTCAGTAGACCATGAAATTGGTCAATTTTCAAGCTTAATGAGTTTACTTCTGCTCTAAGAAAGATAAATTTTCCTTGAATGTAATGCACTAGTTGACCCCAAATAAATTGTTAGCATAATGGAGTGGGATTGTAACTGAAACTGAGAGGAGGAACCCTGGCAATCAGATGTCTTCCATGCATTTTAAACTCAATTTCCTGCCTCTACTATGAAGATCTCCATTAACAACAGACTGATGAACATGTCCTGTATCTGCAAATAGCCATGCAGACAAGAACAAATAAAAAATATACAAATCAGTCACACAAAAACCAAATGCTATTTAACAGAGGAACTGCACAGCTCCATGTATTAACCTTGTTTGTATGGAAGACATTTATTGCCATAATTCTAAGCATTCATTAATGCTATTGGTTATGGAAAGCGTTTATTGCCATCATTATATGCATGTATTAATGCTGTTTGTATGAAAGACATTTATTGCCATAATTACAAGCATTCATTAATGATATTGATTATGGAAAGCATTTATTGCCATCATTCTACGCATGTATTAATGCTGCTTGTATGGAAGACATTTATTGCCATAATTATAAGCATTCATTAATGCTATTGGTTATGGAAAGCATTTATTGCCATCATTCTATGCATGTATTAATGCTGTTTATATGAAAGACATTTACTGCCATAATTCCAAGCTTGTACTACTATCTGTTAGTAAATGCAGTACCGGTACCTTCTTTTCTGTATTGTTTTATTTTGCATTTTTTTTATGCGAATATGTGTACAATTTAGATTATATCTTCACATCTTTCAATATTTCTTTCTAAATTTTATATGCATCATCTTAGAATATTGCAATACAGTATATCATACTGTATACGTCAACATTCAACAATGTATCATTCCTTTTTCTTATGTCTCCTCCCTGATTTATAATAATTTACTTGATTACATGTTAATAACCTAAACAGTAAAAAAAATTCATAACATTGAAGAGGTTTCAATGTAGCTTAGCGAAGTTACAAGATGTTAGGAGAATGAAGGCTGGAATATTGCAATCAATGCCATCTGTTGTCATAAATGGGGCATTTATTTATGGATCAATTATGAGAATAGATGGAACATTCAGATTGATGACAGAAGAGGAACAACTGTCTTCATTCAAATATATTGTAGATTCCATGCCATGTATCGAAGACAGCCACAGATCATCTATTCCAGCCACAAGCACAGAAGAAGTGAGGGAGACAGAAAAATGGCATACACTTCCTTTAAAATCTATTTATTTGTCAGGGATTGTTTTTATGAATCGAAAAACACACACACACACACACACACAATATAAAATAATCTAGAACTTACTTCAGTGAAAAGATTTAATGAGTTCTGTCGGTAAATACATCTCTAATAAATTACTGGCTGGAAATTCACTAAAATTGTGTACTGCAAATACATTTAGGAGAGGTATAGGTTTCTTTGAACAAAGAATATAGGTCTGGATATTATTACTAAGTACTTGCAATCTCCCTCCCTCTCTCTCTCTCTGGTTTTAAGTAAAGAAATATTTGATAAAATGGTAATTTGCAAGAGTCATGTAATAAAGTTGCAGAGACAGACTAAGATGACACACTGGCTGGTTTTAAAAAAAGTTGTTGTTGTAGGGTTTAACGCCATTTTTCAGCACACGGTAGGCTAAACATGGCGGCTAATATTAATGGTGGAGGAAGAACCTGGGTAAACCTCAGATAGGAACCACCCACCCACTAGAAAGAAGCTACTGGCAAGCTTTCTCACATACCCACATTGGCCAAATCCTAGACTCGAACCCATGCAGACAGCGGTGAGATGGCAGTGATCCATAACAGAGAGCGCTTTAGACCACTCAGCCACTATGGGCCCAGGTTTTTAAATAAAGAATATTGATTAAAATGGGAATCTGCAAGAGTGATGTAAAGATGCAAAGACAGACTAAGAAAACTGAATATTTGACTTTCTTTAAAGTTCATTTTATACTGTTTTGTATTTTTCTATATATTTTGTGTAAAAACAAAATTTTATCAGAGGAATTGTGTTTAGGTTAGTTACTGTTCTGTGACAAGCCATTATACCTATCAACAAAAATATCTTGTCAAGCATTTAGTCTACATTCTTTTTTTGTTTTGTTTTTTGTATGGAACACACAGGTGTTGTGAAATAATTATCACCAAAATATTCCTAGACCCGATGTCCAAAAGTAGTGTACTGGGAGATTGTTGTTGTTGTTGTAGGGTTCAATACCATTTTTCAGCACAAGATAGGCTATACATGGAGGCCAGTATAAATGGGGGAGGAATAAGCCAGGAAAACATGGAAAAGAACCACTGACCAATCTGAAACTAATGGCAAGTTTTCTCACATACCCACACTGGCCAAACCTGAGACTTGAACCAACGTAGAGGTGATATGGCAATGATCTGCAATGATGAGCGCTTTAGACCACTCGACCACTCGAGGTACTGAGTGTATTGAGAGGATATAATAGACCCATTGTCTGAAAGTAGTGCACTGGGAGGATAAAAGATAGACCCAATGTCCAAAATTAGTGGTCTGGGAAAATAAAATATAGTCCCAATGTCCAAAATTATTTGAAGAGGGGGAAGTGTTAGAATTTCACAGACTAGAAACAGGTAAGGATATTTGCAATTGCAAGTATTTGTAAATGAGCCCATTTTCTGACCTTGCAGTCTTTTTAACCCCATTTTCTAACCTGAAGGCTCTTTGGTCTAATTTTCTGAATTCCCCCATCAACATGTGTTTCTGGTCAGCTGACTATACTTGTTTTTCATTGCCATCCCTAGCATCCCTCCCCCCCGTTTTTTTTTTTTTTTAATTAACTCAAAATAAATTCTGAAATTAATTTGTTCATGAAATGGAGCTTGTTAAACCCAGTGCTGTGTGTGTTTTTTTTGTTTGTTTGTTTGATTAGGATTTTTAACATAGCTTTAACAATTTTTCAGTCATATCGCTACGATGTCTGCAGTAAGGCAGTTTATAGTGATGTCTACCACTGGGGCATCATGCCGCAGACATGTAGCATGATGTCCCACCCAGTCGCATTATCCTGACACCAGGCCGACCAGTCCTAACACTAACCTCTTAATGCTGAACCTCAAGCGAGGCAGCTGTTAGTACCATTTTTTTTAAGTCTTTGGTATGACTCGGCTGGGGATCGAACCCACTGCCTCCTGCTTCCGCGGCGGACACTCTAACCACTAGACCACCAGAGTGGTATAATGTGTGTGTGTGTGTGCGTGTCTGTCTGTCTGTCTGTATGTATGTATGTATGTATGTATGTATGTATGTATGTATGTATGTATGTATGTATGTATGTACGTATGTAACATGACCCTGCTATAACACAGGAGCCATACAAATGCCTGTACCTCAAATGATGTGGGTGAGTTGGGGTAGGTAATAAATTTGTGTGATAAAATACATGCTTCATTGGCACTTTTGCCATTTTAAATCGCTGCATATTAAATGGTAAATACATGTAGTAAAAACAGGGAAGGCATATATAATGTTTTACTTTCTTCAGAGAACCACGCAGTGGTACATATACGCATTGGTACATATCCGTGTATACTGTTTATGTATACATGTCCAATTTATAGCATGAATAGAGTATCAACATCATGTATACACCCACAAATCTCATTGAATATATTGTATTGCATGATTGCATGATGACCATCTTTTTGTTTTTGTTTTACAGTTGTGGTAGAGTGATGCTGCCATCGATGCATGTCAGAAATTGTAACAGAGGGTCAACGGATGAGAGAGACACAGGTATTCTGGTCTGATGACAGGGATTACTATAGAAAATGTGAGTGAAGGATGAAAAGATGACTTTTACTTGCCATCCACATACAAATGTCAGTCTATGTAAATATATTAATTACTATCGAGTGGCCAAAAAATCAAATGAAAGATAGATTATGAGATAATGCCTTGTCTGGTTGATCTCCACTACCAGAAGAAGAAAAAAAACCCGGATATCTAACAACATCAGTACTCGTGCTACATGTCAACAAAAGCAGATTATGATATAACAATACACTATTAAAATGGTTTGTCAATATGGTCAAAGAATTTGTTTATGTAATAATAGATACATTTCAGTGCATTTTATATCGTGTTTAAGATTTCCTTTTATGGGCCATCAAAACCAATGATTATATATACAAATTTAAATGGTAAACAATGTCGCCAATACACAAAAAAATTGCCAAATAGTATTGTTACGGCTATTGGATTTAAATTATTTATATTTTAATTGTTAAATCCAAATTTGTCATTTAGGGTTTTAATATTCATTAATTGGGAAGATTTTTTCTAGAAAGTTCAGGCTGACCATCCTTTAACTGTAAACAAGTTTTTGACCTTGGCTTGGTTACCTCATTATCTAACCTTGCTTCAGATTGATAAACAGGCCTTTAAAACTATTGGTTAATTTCAAGGACAACGTTTTATTTTTAGTTCTTGGGTGTAGGAAATATTTAGAGTACGTGATTTAGTGAAAGCAGTCTCTTTCTGTGACCTTCCGTTAACTTCTATCAATTTCTAGAAAATCACGTGATCACTTGTTTACTTAAGAAAAACAGTTATATAGACTGTTGTTTGGGATAGAACAGTTCAGTAGAATCTCTGGGCTTTAAGTTATTAGTTGTATATTTATGTTTGAGTTATAATTATTTTGTTCAGGACATTGTGTCAATTCATTGAAGAAAGAAGATCTATTTATCTATTTGGAGGAGAAAACGTGCTCATAATTCATTTGGATGATAATAAAACAAGAACTGTATCATGTGACACTGTCAGCCATTTTGGATTACATCGTCAAGATTCGAACCTGGAACTATTAGAACATTTATTTATCAGGACTCTTACAATTCCATTAGTGGATTATTATTATGAATTCTATATTGGATTAATGTTGGATTTGATTCTCTAAAACCGTAAGTTTATTTATTTTATGAAAATAATTGTACTTAATAAATTCATTGTTCAAGTTATACAAGCTTGTTAGTTTTCACTCTTTCTGTGTTGCTGCTTATTCGAGCCTAAGCATGTAACAGTATATTTTGCCACCAATAAGGAAAATAATTTCAATTTGCGACATTGGCAAAGTACTGCATGATCCCTAAATAAACTTTTTACACCTCATTTTTAGTACTTTAGAAAGAAAAGGCTTTTTTTGTGTACGAGAAATACATTTTAAAAAATCTGGAGACACATCCTGATTGTCTTGTATTATATGCAATCTCTTCCCCCAAAATGATAATAAACTTTTGTTTTTAAAACTTCTCAGAAAGATTTTTTCATTGAATACAAGAAAAATACATGTATATGAAATTTTATAAGCCACACCACAATTGGTATTTTATCCGAACTCATGTTATTTTTTATTCGAACTTGTGTATGTATGTATGTATGTATGTATGTATGTATGTATGTATGTATGTATGTATGTATGTATGTATGTATGTATGTATGTATGTATGCATGCATGCATGCATGTATGTATGTATGTATGTATGTAATCTTACAAGCCCACTCCACCCCACCCCAAAAAAACCTACATACCCTAATTTTAAAACCAGTGCAATATGAAATAATTTTCATATTCGCCTGACTTTGTCAAGGCTCTTTGACTCGGTTTTCAATATTATCTCGTTCAGGCTTTTTGACTCAGTTTTCAATATGACCTTGCTGAGACTCATTGACCCAATTTTCAATCTCACCTTGTTGAGGCTCTTTGACCAAATTTTCAATTCTTTTCCCATTTCTGGAATATAAACTACATAAAAAGTGTATCCTATCATATTTTTTTTACAGAATGTTGGAAGTGCCGCAATCTAATATACATGTACCTATATTAAAATGTTTAAAATAAATGAAATTTCTGAAACTTTTCTTTAAAATCTTGATTCAGTCTTGTAAACATGTACATAATACACAATACTGATGTGCATGTTGGTTGATGCTGGAATTATAATCATATGTTACCATTTTCAAGGTGAAGGTAACAATGCCTACAAATCAAAATATAAAAAACCTGACTGCCAAGATCCCTCTGGCATGATGTAGATTATTGCAGATGCTTATCAAACATAAATTTACAACATTCAATGATAACAGCATCACAGGTTTCCAGTAACCTTGATAAATCTATCCACAGGTTTTGAACCTTGAATAAATATTTTATGAAGCCAAGACTAGAAATGGGAAAAAAGATGAACATTTTACATTCTGAATATTTTATGGTGGAGTGATAGCATGAGCAGCAAACTATTACAAACAATTTAGGCGTTTTTTTTTTCAGTAACCAAGGGATGATTACCTTCTAGCAGTTTTAATCTATTTTTGGCAACCATTAATTGAAATTTGTCACAGTGTATTGGGAAGCCCTCAACAAAACTGTCAGTTTGAAGCTAAGATTTGAATTCAAGCAGACAATTTTCACATTTCTGACAGCCGTGTCTATCAATTATGATACAAAACATACTTTCCATGAAGTTATCACACAAAAGATGTAATGCTAAATCAACAGAATATTGTCTTCTTGAAAACTGACAACTGTTCAATGAAAATTGACATATAAAGGACCAAATTTCAGTATTTAAATAGTTGTACATCTTAATCGCTATGAAACATTTTGACATTCACTCCTGGGGCCAGAATAGCCATGTGGTTTAAAGAGCTCACAATTACGGATCACTGCCATTGCACCAATGACTGCGTGGAATCAAGTCTTTGGCTCAGCCAATGCTGGCATGCGAGGAAGCTTGCCAGTAGCTTCTTGTGGGTCAGTGGATCTTTCTGGGGTTTTCCTGGGCCACCATGCATAGCCTATCATGGGCTGAAAAATGGCGTTAAACAATACAACAACAACAACAAAGACATCCACTCCTTAATTTTTCTGTCTTCTAGGTTTGGTCAATTTTTAAAACATTGAATGTATGGTCTTAATGATGAAATGTCTTTTATCTGCCATTTCTATCTCATTTATGAAATGCCTTGTACATGCCATTTCTATCTCATTTATGAAATGTCTTGTACATGTCATTTCTATCTCATTTATGAAATGTCTTGTACATGCCATTTCTATCTCATTTACGAAATACTAGCAAGTACCCGGCATGCGTTGCAATGCCACTCAAAGAAAGAAAGTGTTTGTGTTTTAATCCTTGTATGCGAACACGCGAAATTAGGTGTCGCTACCGATTATGAATTTCAAACAGCTTTAGATTTATGTCATCATAGTTTCAGCCAATCCAGACCGTGTTTGATCACGTGACGTATTTAAGGCGCCTACTGTCCGATCATGTGACGTATCTAAGGCGCCTACAGTTCACAGCGAACACACGGTAAATGTCCCAAAACTATATGAAATACACACATTTGTTAATTGTACAATTTAAATGGTTGTACTAATTCAGAAGCCTTCGCGGCGTGCACAGAACAACTCACCAAAGTTTTATCGCAATCGGATGAACGGTATAGGAACGCATACGACACAAACAAACATTCATTTATATATATATATATATATATATATATATATATATATATATATATATATATATATATATATATATTTTGTACATGCCATTTCTATCTCATTTATGAAATATTTTGTACATGCCATTTCTATCTCATTTATGAAATATTTTGTACAAGCCATTTCTATCTCATTTATAAAATATTTTGTACATGCCATTTCTATCTCATTTATGAAATGTCTTTTACATGCCATTTCTATCTCATATATGAAATGTACCTGTTATTTCTATCTCGTTTATTAAATATCTTGTACCTTCCATTTCAATCTCATTTATGAAATGTCTTGTAAATTCCATTTCTTTGTCTCTCTGATGAAATGTTTTGTACCTGCCATTTCTTTACCTCGTTTATGAAATGTTTTGTACCTGCCATTTCTTTTTTTTATCTCGCTTATAAAATGTTTTGTATCTGCCATTTCTTTGTCTCACTGATGAAATGTCTGTACCTGCCATTTCTTTATCTCGTTTATGAAATGTTTTGTACCTGCCATTTCTTTATCTCGTTTATGAAATGTTTTGTACCTGCCATTTCTCTATCTCGTTTATGAAATGTTTTGTACCTGCCATTTCTTTATCTCGTTTATGAAATGTTTTGTACCTGCCATTTCTTTATGGATCACTAAAGTACTTTTAATCTTTTTTCAATGCCAGATTTAGCAAGTGAAAGTTTTTTGGCTCTGATTACACAGTTAGAATGTAACAGTAAAGCAACTTACATGATCAGTATGGACATAGACAATGTGCATTTTCATACCAGGAAATGTTTTAAGATTGATGGGAGGGAGGGATGTGAGGCAGTGATGATAATGGAAAAATCTTCCTCCTGGTGGTGAGTATGACATCTATGGGCTCTGTGTAGGCAAAAAGGGATGGTGGGATTAGAAAAGCATCATTTTGGGGGTAAAAACAAATTGATCATACTTTGGGACTGATCAGATTTTTTTCAGGTATCAGATTTCTAAGTAACCATAATCCTTCCTCTATTCTACAATTACTACATGTCTTAGTCATTGAAAGCATGTAAATAACTACTTCAGCAGATTTAAAAAATATGGGAGGCAAAGATTCTTTGCAGTAGTTTGCCAGTGATTACCTGATTTTAAAGACCGAGATGCAGTTGCATAGCAACAGCAGCTGCAATTCTTTGTAAAATAAACACTGACAGATTATTGGAAAGTACCATTTCTGATTTTTTTGTTCTTCTCAAAGTATTACAGTGTTCTGCATCTCTTGAGACTGGTGGGTGTTTTGATTTACAATTAAAACTCCAAACATTGGAATCCTTATACACAGGAAACCAGTCTAAAATCTTCCCTTGTCACTGGGACTGCTAAAGCTGTTAAGAATGCTGAAACTTACCAGGAAAGATGCGCAACAATCTTGTGTCAATTTGCCTGGATTGCAAAGGCCTTTAAATATATATTTTTTTAAGGTTTATAAATAGTACCAGTCTGGTTAACTAGTTCTTTGCATTAATGGGAGTAAAGACTCATGTGAATCCCAATATTTGCATGTTCTAAAAATCAGTCAAATAAACCAATCATTTTAATTCCAAGTGTATTTACCTTCCAACTTTTAGATCTAGCTAATAAGATCTAACCGATTCCAAAGCCAGAATATCACCTGAATACACATTCTGAATGCCACCAATAACAGATATGTACAGCTTTCACCACTAATTACCTCCATGCCAATACACAACCAACTGATCCATTGTAATCTTAGAAAGTTTATCCTATTAGCAGTACTCAAGAGAGTGGGTTACATCAGTTCAAATGGACAAAGTCAAAATGGGTTTAAGACTGGAAACAACAACCAACACGATGCTACTGATGAATTCCCTGTGAGATGCATTACAAAACAAACCGAATACAGGTGGCACTCGATTTACACCAATTTGATTTAAATGACTTCATTTCAAAACCATTTATAAGGAAACAACATTCAATTTTGAGTGATGGTGCTCATTTTTACACCATCACTGGTGCCATGTGCTGTGACTCATGCACATGCATTTACAATATTTTCGAAATATGCAAATTAAAAACTGTCATGCATACTGCGTAATTCTGATATAACACACTTCATTATAAAACTAATGAATACTCTGGAATTCTGATATAACACACTTCATTATAAAACTAATGAACACAATTATACTCTGGAATTCTGATATAACACACTTCATTATAAACTAATGAATACAATTATACTCTGGAATTCTGATATAACACACTTCATTATAAAACTAATGAATACAATTATACTCTGGAATTCTGATATAACACACTTCATTCTAAAACTGTACTGAATACTGTGAAATTCTGATATAACACACTTCATTATAAAACTGCAATGAATACCGGGGAATTATGATATAACACACTTCATTATTAAACTGTAATGAATACTGGGGAATTATGATATAACACACTTCATTATAAAACTGTAATGAATACTGGGGAATTCCTGACATAACACTTCATTATAAATCTGTACTGAATTCAGTGGAATTCTGATTTAACACACCTCATTATAAAACTGTAATGAATACTGCGGAATTCTGATATAACACACTTCATTATAAAACTGCAATGAATACTGGGAAATTCTGATATAGATAGTACATTACAAGACTTTATGAATACAAGGAAACACAACACGAATACACATCATTATAAATGGAGAAACGTGATATAATGAACTTCATTATAAAACTGCATAGCACAGATGATGCCAGGACTTTATCTAACGGGAGTATCCCTTTTCCTAACATGAAAATAAGGGTAAAGCAGAAGAGGGAAGAGAGGGGGACATTAGTTCATATTTACTTAACACTTTATAAAAAATACCTTCTTCCTGTTCCATTCTGTCATTGCTCTGTTGACATCAAACATCTAACAAAGGTGTCTCAGCTAGTTGTACAAGTATTACCGGTAGTCTGTGGAATAGTTTTAAGCCTAATCTCTCCTTATCTATATAAATACTGTGCTTTGCGGTGAACCCACTTTCAAAGACTGTGCTCTGCCAAAGTTTCAATTTCACTGTGCGGACTACCATGCCAGGTATTTAATCTGTTCCCTGACACTGTATTAGAGTTTTTAAGTCCATCAATGCCAAAAATCAGCTTGATCAAAGGTAATTTGATCCAATAAATATCCATACCTTTTAATTTCTTTATATATTGTTATATAATTTTATAGAACAAGATCCCTGAAATGAAAATTACACTCTACTTTTAAATTGCCTGTATTTTAATTAGGCTTGGTATTCTGACTTTAATTTTTGTTTTTGTTTTTTTGTTTATCGACCATTTTTCAGCACAATATAGGCTATACATGGTGGCCAGTATTATTGGTGGAGGAAGAACCTGCCCCCCCCCCCCCCGAAAGAACCACCATCCCACGAGAAGCTACTGGCAAGCTTTCTCACAGAACTACATTAGCCGAATCTTTAACTCGAACCCATGCAGACAGAGGTGAGATGGCAGTCAACTGTAACGGACAGCGCTTTAGACCACTCGGCCACTCTGCGTCTCTTACTAAATAAAATTCTACATTGTTTAAACTTTAAACTTTGAATACCCCCAAAAAGAGAATTGACTGGCATGCCATCTGGTATTTTTGGTCCATCCAGAAGGTTGATCCTACTGCTATTCAATACAATTTTGGGGATGAAAATCACTCCAATTTTTCCAGTACCAATAATCTGATATACTTCAAAACTTCCATTGTTATCATGATCCAATATTTACTGAAAACCAACATCTGAAGATTAAGATTAATCTGAAGATAAATTAAGCTGGAAGTGAGACATTGTTGGTTTCAAGTTGGCTTGAAATTAAGCCACTAATTGGGGCCCCAAGTGGCCGAGTGGTCTTAAGCATTCTCTGTTACGGATCACTGCCATCTCACCTCTGTCTGTGTGGGTTCGAGTGTCTGATTCAGCCAATGTGGGTATGTGAGAAAGCTTGCCAGTAGATTCAAGTTGGTCGGTGGTTCTTTCCGTGGGTTTTCCCGGGTTCTTCCTCCACCATTAATACTGACTGCCATGTAATGCCTATTGTGTGCTGAAAAATGTCGTTAAACACTACAACACCAACATACACACAAATTTGTAAAACTTGTTTAATGAAAGCATGGTTGAAACTATACTTGTTCCAGGGCCTAATCAAATTTGCTTAACAATCATTCATGTCAAGCATGCATATTAAATTGTCCTGACAAAAAAAAAAAAAAGAGAACCTTTTCCAAAGGTACCCTTTCTGAAAAAAGATATGACAAATGCTGTGAGACCTCAGGCCAAACAAATTATGTCATGACATGCACTGTAAGGGCCATTAGTTCAATAGAAATTGTATACTGTAAAAAGGACAGCATTAAGCCCATGTCTGAAGAAAAAAAAAAGTTGCATGATTTGCACACTCGCATGCTATGGCAGAGTCTCCAATATAGGGGAACAATAGCATAATAAACTTCATTATATAACTGCACTGAATACAAAAGGAATAGGGCATAACCGGAAATCACCTCGGATATTTGCTTCGGCCGAATTTCCGTTATTTTTGGGTACTATTTGGAAGTATTCGCCTCGGCAAATAACACGCGCACAAATGGTTACAAGTAAAATAATTCAATAAATATTGAACTTTAAAAAAAAAATACATAATAACATTAGTTAATAAAAAAAAAAATTTCATCTTATAGCCAATATATAAGGTATACAGTACGCAAAACGTTTAAGCCTCGCACACGATAATGAAACAAACGTTACTCTCCAGGGTCACACCTACTACTCTCTTCATGCCCGGATCCGGCAAATAGTACATCCAAATACTCGGATTCGGTACTCAGCAAAAATTATCTACTCGGTTAGGCCCTACAAAGGAAACCTGATTAAATGCACTTCATTATAAAAAATGCACTGAAATACAGAGAAACCACAATATGTATTCAGTGTTTGATTCCCTACACAAACCGCATAACATATTTTATATCTAGTGTTTCATTCCTACACAAATCGCATGAGATATTTTGTATCTAGTGTTTCATTACTACACAAACGGCATAAGACATTTTATATCTAGTGTTTCATTCCTACACAAGAGGCATGAGATATTTTGTGGATGTATAGTGTTTCAGTCCCTACACAACATTCACTAGATATTTTGATTATGAAAACAATATTTCAATCTTTCATTCCACACATACATGTGGCACAAGATATTTTGTTCATGTAAACAATATTTCATTCCACAAATGCAGCACAAGATAATTTGTTCATGTAAACAATATTTCATTTCATACACATGTGGTACAAGATACTTTGTTTATGTAAAGAATATTTAATTTCCTACACAATGTGGCATAAGATATTTTGTGCATGCAGTGTTTCATAAGTCTGTGTTAGATTCTTCACATGGAATTCAGTCTTCAGACAATGTAATCCAGAATCTTTCAGTCACATTGATCTTTATTGTCACACCCATTTAGCATTTTTCATGAAAACAATTAAAGCAAATGGCAAAATGTAATAACTGTTGATAATCTAGAACTTGTGTTATGATGCAGAATCCATATTTTTCTTTTAGTCAGTGACCTTGAACTTTGACATTTCTAAACCCCAAAACTGACAGGTTCTTCCTTACTCGAAGTGGAAGTTCACTAAGTGTAGATGATGGAAAACATAAGTTACTGTACAGAAACCAGACATGAGACAGACATATGGATGGCTGGTAGCAGACAGAAAACAACAGTTTCCATGTTATGGCATGCATATTAAAGTGTGCTGACAAAAAAAAGAACCTTTTCCAATGTGACTAATCTGTCAATTGTAACCTAAATAAATCTGGACTGTAACCTACATTAAGCAGGATTTCTATACATGATACTAATGAACTAATTTGTAAATTGTAACCTACATGAAGTTGGAGTGCAGTTTCCATACCTTGAAAATATGTCCCTTGACTGTCCCAACAAAGGCTATGGTATCTTGAAATTCAGTAGTGACTGCCACTGCCGATACTGTGGTATTGAAGGTGATTGCTGCCTCTGCTTGTATGGGAATCGTTCCATCAATGGGAGTATTGATATCATAGGTTCCACAATAGTCATCACTAATATTGAATTTCTGAAATAATACTGATTCTAAGTTACTGCAATCACAATAGTTTTATCAGACACATTTCTAGAATTTTTAAGTAACTCTCGGAAGCTATTAAAAAAATAACCCCAAATAACAGCAATAAATAATTCATGGATCAATCTAGGATTAAGTTATATGGTTCCAATGTTCCCATGATATTTACTAAAGGGGTGAGTTCAAGTTTTGATTGGGCAATATGTTGTGTGGTGCTTATATTTTTAAACAAAACAAATTATTGTTGTATTTCACACCATGCAAGCAACATTCCCTCTAAGTGAAAGGTAGATGTGCGCGCAGTGCTCGCTGCATTGCGCAAGCATTACGGAGACAAGCAAAATTTAATGTTGGATTGAACAAAATTTAATGTTGGATTGATAATTCAGCTGCAAGGGGATGCCTGAGCAGCCGCATGCGTGCAGCTTAGAGGGAACGTTGCATGCAATTGATACAATGGATTCTTCAACTGAGTCTCTTCTTTATGTCCATTCTTCATTCATTTAATCAAAAGGGCCGCCTTCTATTAGATTCACAGCAGAATATAGCATGCTACATGTCTGCAGCATGATGCTTCGGTGCTAGACATCACTATAAACTGCCACACTGCAGATATGGTATCAATATGACTGAAAAATGTGCCGATAATGACAGACAAAGACTCAGCATCATTCATATACCAGTCTCATACATGACAAAAACACTTTCAAACAGTCCACCTAAAAGTTTTCAGTGATTTAAATACACATGTACATCATTTCAGGCAGTGTACCATTTTGTCTGATGCCCAACCTGTCTTGGTCAGCACCATTAGTTCTGCACTGTAGGAATGCTTTAAAACATTTTATTATCAATTTCATGTCTATGCTTAAAGACATTATGCCTTATCTTTAAATTTGGAAGACATTGTGCTTTATCTTTAAATTTGGAAGACAATATGCTTTATCTTTAAATTTGGAAGACATTATGTTTTATTTTCAAAATAAAAGAATCAATGTAATTTCCACTGCAAGGAAAATTTCGTCTAAAACAAGTCCAGGTGTGGGAGTTGGGATGAATACCTAAATAATCTATCACACTACTTTCTGCTGATGTTTAACAACTACAGTGGCCATATGCACTTGTTTTAGTAAATGAAGAATGAAAAGTCTTGACAACAACCACTCCCCTTCTATACCCACCATCCAATTTTTTTTACAAATTTATACAAGGTGATATCTAGTACATTTTAAATCTGCTCCTCATTGATTCTGTTCTAAATTTATTTATTCTGTCAGCATGTTCAGTCACTGAACTACATCAAGTTCTGAATTTTGGTTACTGTTTACCCTTTACTGGAACAAACAATAACCATCAAACATACTTCAATGTAATACATTTCACTCTGTGTAGTCATCAAATAGGAATAAGACCCAAGTAAGTAAGATACGAATCGACAAGGAACGAGTAAAGTGGTTATTAAATGATGAGTCAAATACTTCGTTATACATTGGGATGCAATGTCTCCTTTATGTTCAATCGTTATAAATCAGCTGAATTCATACTCTGCAATGTGACGGAGATGGACAAAATCTGTGATGAATTTACCTTATATGATGTATCTGTAAATGTTTATCTCACCCAATCCATTTTATTTCTTCACTTGTGTGATAATGAATTTTGTTAAGCACAACCTGCCAAAGTTTTGATGAAATTTCATGGCTACCTACTTAAACATAATAAATTTGCATGATTATCTATTTGTCATTTTATCGTAACAAAGCTGCATGATCATCTATTTCTATATTATCTTGTATAGAGAGATTAGGAATAAAAATCAACTTACAGTTATCAAGCAAGTAGATTGTGAGATAATATGCGATGGTCCAGTATTTCCAATCCCATCAAAACAAGCCTTTATGTTCTGAGTAAATATCTGTTGAACTGTTCTCAATGGATAAACACAAAGTGCAGAGTCACTTCCAGGAATGGCTGTGTTTGGGTTTCCAATACTGCATACGACATATAGAACATCCTCGGTTTCACTAATGCCCATAGTCTTGGCAAGGCTTGATCCTGCCTTAGCAACATAAGCTGCCTGGACCAGATTGTAGAGAGCACCATTGTGCATGCATCTAATCTGCACTTCTGCATATGAATAGTATTCTTTATCTGCTTGACAGACACGAATCAACTTGGAAATGTATGACTCTGACGAAGTGCTCTGCTTCTGAACAGAAACAAAGTAACTAAATTTATCAGAACCAAAGCCGTAGATGTAATACACTGGGAATGTATCCCTCAGTGTTGCCTCAATACTTTTGGATGAGCTTGTACCTATGCCTTTGTAAAACACCTCAAAATTTTCTAACCTGCGGCTAGTTATTGCAGGGATCAGATCGCGGAACAGTCCGGCATTGGTTCTGGAGGCAGCGACATAAAGAACATTTGTCTCTAAGGCACCAACATCTTTTGGACCTGGTGCAATGAATGCTACTGTGGTGCTTGTAGCATTATTTGCAACAACCGCAGTGCGAATATCTGGACTCTTGAATTCAATGTTACTTAGATTGTACCTTTCACAGATGCCATGATATAGGCTTGTACATGCAATTAGTCTGTTATTGTTATAATCTATTACTAAGGCCTTATTGTACGAATTCATTGGTTTTTGGGGTTGATCACAAGTTGCAGTGCTATACTGTGGCGGGCAGAGTGGATTGTCATTTCTCGGCCCTGTTTCTGCACTATTTATCAAAGTCAAGTTGGATGAAAGCTGATAGAGATTGTTCATGGCACCTATGTAAACATTTCCTGTTTTCTTGTTCAGTACCATATGACTAAATGCCCCTTTGGTAGAGTCAATCTCAAACTTGTTGATTATATATATATTTGACCCTGTTGTCATGGCAATGATTCCTAGCAACAGCATCAATAGCACCTCCATCTTGAATGTGCTGCCTGACATTTGAACTTGTTACCACATAACCTGGAGAAAAAAAGAAACCATGCAAGTAAATATGTAGAACTAACTAGTTACTCACTCTATCATGTTTAACAAGGCCTGTAATAAAAGTAATTTCTTTATGGCTTAAAAGGTAAATAAAATTTTCTTGGTTGACATGGTTATCTTTTAATATCACTGCACCTAAAACTTAAATCACACTATATACAAGTACCAGTACATACTCTGATTCGCTGAAGGACACGCTTCCCCAACCCATCTTCTGTTATGAATGTGTGTGTGTGTGTGTGTGTGTATATATATATATATATATATATATATATATATATATATATATATATATATATATATATATATATATATATATATATATAATGTTTAACTTTTGTAAGCAACAAAATACCTTAATTCATTCAGATCACTATACTAGAACTTTTATTACTATTTGTGATTTTATTTATAATATTTAAGTCCTTTGAATTTTCATTTTGTATTATTGGGAAATAAATTATCTATTGAAATTAACTAAACGTCTTGATTTTAATTTAATGTTTTCTATTAAAACCCAGGAGCATTATCAAAATTCCTGTGTTGCCAATTACTAGCAGGTAAAATGAGCAATATAAAAACAACAACTAGGACACCACACTTCCTGTGAGGCACCATTTACATGCAGCTTTATATAAGTATATACATGTACCATCATCCATTCCTCTTGACATAAACAAAGTCACAAATTCACAATACTTTTATTTACAAACAACACAATAAAATATGCCTATCAAATATGTTTACATCACAATCCTCAAGGAATTCCTCTATGTACAGCCTCAAGTGATGGTAGTGTAGGCTTCAACGCCTTTGCTGCATTCTTTGCAAGGAGAACAATAAAAACAGCTGGTCCCTGATGCTGAGAATAGCAATCATTTTATAACATTCTCTGCAAGGGGAACAATAAAATCAGCTGCTGAGATTTTTCTACTGTGGATACCTATTCTTGACTTATGGTAGTGCATATGCACTAGGGCATAACCGACTGGCATTTTTCTACCGAATTCCGATTCCGGATTTTGGGCATGAAATTTTTCCGATTCCGGATACGATTCAATTAATCGGAAATGCTAAATCCGTATTTTTTTTCTAAAAAATTTCATCTTCCGTTTTCGGGTTTCTGGTATCTGGTTTTTCCGTGTCTAGCATGTTACTTAGTACTTTACCATATCCGGCTTCATTTCTGGTTTTCACCCGCCAGTTCAAATAGATTGTCTCACAGCGCGGTTATGTTGACCATATTGGACTTTTCTGACTTCTTATTTAACTTTATTAACGCACTATCGAATGACACGCAGTGTTAGACACGGTGCTATAGAAATTCAACTTTATTATTTTTATTATCCGAATCGGTCGTTCCTGCCTTGTCCGACTCCGATTAATTGGAAGTTCATACTATCCGGTGGAATCCGATTTCCGGATCAAAAGTCGGTTATGCCCTAATATGCACATCTTTTAAGTTTTGTATTTCCCATTGAGACAAAATGCCCAATGTTGCAATATTTTGTTAAAAAATGACCGAAAGTTAAAAATTGACTTTCGGCCGAAACCGAAAGTTTACCTACACCTTCGGCCGAAACCAAAACTGAAAGATAAACCGAAGTTGCCGAACACAAGATTTATTAAACAGGCCTGGGTCATGATGCAATGCCACACTAATTAAAAACGAATACAGAAGTAATCATTCAGAGCCTGCATTAAGGGAACTTTGCTAAATGTCAAATTGCCTAGCGCCGACTGACCAGCCGACAGAGTAATAGACACAGCACTAGCGTTGCATTCTGAAAGTTAAAATAGATCTTCGGATGATGACCGAAAGTCAATATCAGTTTCGGCCGAAACTGAAAGCAAACCGAAATCTAACTTTTTGGCTTCAGCCAAAACCGAAACTATGCGAAAGTGGTCATTTGCCAACTTTCGGCACCGAAACCAAAACCGAATTTCGGTCGGCCTCTAATGGAGAATGACCATATGACCATAATGGTCATGGAGAATGACCATATTCGTTATGGAGAACTAATTCTACCTTGAATTTGGTTTTGATACTCAGCATTGTTATATAAAGAACAGGGCAATTTCCTTTGGTCAAATAATGGGTTTTTGAATAAAACTTAAATATACAAAACCTTTATCTCTTATCTGACTTTACCATGATCTCTAGATGCCATAATCAACAAGATGCATTATTACAAAAGTTGATTGATACCAAAATATCATTCAAAGAATTCACTCTAAAACAAAAAGTTATTCCGCAAAATCCCCTTTTCTTTGAACTACAAGGGACTCTGACTTTTGACCTTCTGACCAAAACAAGAACTTAGATGTTAAATGTACATGGTTTAAAAAAATATGTATACAAACTCCATTTTTTTTCTTCTTTCTATCAATGCGGGCTTGACTGTTGACATTTTGACCACAAAACCAACAGGCCATTTTTATTACTCAATGTGTGTAAGTCATGAACAAACTTTAATGCTCAACATTCAGAAATGAACTTTGTGTTCTGAAACTATCTTTTCTTCCAGTCACAATGACCTGGATCTTTGACATTTTGTACATATCCCATTTCCCACCCCCAAAAAAATTGATGGGCCTCTTCATTATCCTGACACCTGGCCATCTTTGACACTAACCACTTAAAGCTAAATGCTAAGTGAGGCCACTGCTAGTACCACTTTTATAAGTTCTCCTCATAACTTGGTCGGGTATTGAACCCACAACCTCCCTCATCCAAGGTGAATGTTCTAACCACGTAAGCCACCGGGAGCGGTCTATTGTGCACATTTTTCTTCTTTTATTCAGTGACCTTGGCCTTTGATAACTTGGCTCGAACCAGCAGGCTTCTTCCTTATCCAAAGAATGAGCCATCTACAATGTTTAGTAATTAACGCCGGTGGAGAAGTTTATTCTGCAGAAACAAAACTGGTTACATGTGTAAAAAACAAGATACACTCAGCCTAATGGTTGGTTTGAAAAACCAAAGCTAGAACTAAAAAAAAAAAAAATGCAGCACTTTTCTAGCTTATCAATATTGCAGATGTTGCACTGATCAGAGACATCTTGGCAGCTGCTCCTATATGTGTCTGTGACCCTGAGATGCATGCTGTGTGCAGATGTTCCCAACAATCACAGCTAAGCTACAATACCATTGGCTGCAAAGTTACTCCATTGTATATTATTACTAATATGAAATGGCCTTCCATGGGAATTAGAAGGTTTTGATGAAGCATGAAATGTCTACCTTAATTTAGCAGCCACTTGACTGCCTCCAATATAACCCTTGGCTGCAAGAAATCTAAGAAAATGTAACCACCATAATATGCAGCACAGTTTCCAATATCAATTATAATTGTTTTGCTACTGATGGGAAAAATATGTTACACACTGCTGTTCCATACAAACATTGCATTGCAAAGTTCACAAGGACACTCTCAGTGTTGTACATGTATAACATTACACTTACTCACACCTGCAGTGGGACATGGAGAATTTAATACATTAAGCTGCCAGAGAAAATCTAAACATATTTCATGAAGCACCATTTTGCTGACAACAAATTTTCAATCTCACTCAACAAGGTGACCCACACAATTTAACTGCAAATGACAACTGCATTCCATACCAGATGTTGCCAAGTTTTTTTTGTTGTCTTTTTGTTACATTCCACAAGTCACCAACATTAGTCATAGCCACGGTTAGTGCTTGAAATTAAATTTTCGAACATGGATGACATTGCGTTAGCTACTATTAAAACACTGCAACAAAAAAGAATTTTCAACAAGAAATTACATATCTTTTTTCCCAATATGTTATCATGTGTTGTCTTTTTTAAACAATTTATTCAAATTTCACATGGTTTGTTCTAGAAAATGCCAGCTTTGTGCATACTGGTAATAATTATTCCTTGTTGATAACAATTTGAATATGAATCTAACATGAACATTAACAGGTCCAATTTGAATATGAATCTAACATGAACATTAACAGGTCCAATTTGAATATGAATCTAACATGAACATTAACAGGTCCAATTTGAATATGAATCTAACATGAACATTAACAGGTCCAATTTGAATATGAATCTAGCATGAACATTAACAGGTCCAATTTGAATATGAATCTAACATGAACATTAATAGCAATGTTCCAATTTCATTATTAATCTAACATGAACATTAACAGGTCCAATTTGATTATTAATCTAACATGAACATTAATAGCAATGTTCCAATTTCATTATTAATCTAATTTGATTATTAACCTAACATGAGCATTAACAGCAATGGTCCAATTTGGTTATTAATATAACATGAGCATTAATTAACAGCAATGGTCCAATTTGATTATTAATCTAACATGAGCATTAACAGCAATGGTCCAATTTGATTATTAATCTAACATGAGCATTAATTAACAGCAGCAGTCCAATTCGATGATTAATCTAACATGAACATTAACAGAAATGGTCCAATTTGATTATTAATCTAATTTGATGATTAATCTAACATGAGCATTAACAGCAATGGTCCAATTTGATGATTAATCTAACATAAACATTAACAGCAATGGTCCAATTTGACTATTAATCTAACATGAACATTATGAGTAATGGTCCAATTTGATTATTAATATAACATGAGCATTAACAGTAATGGTCCAATTTGATGATTAATCTAACATGAACATTAACAGTAGAGCTGTACCGATTAATTGCCCGTACGCGTAATCGGGCCGATTATTAGCACAATCGGTATAATCGGGTATCGGCAAAAATAATCGGTGCCGATGCAAATAATTTTTTTAAATAACCAATTTTTCCTGATAAAAGTTGTATATACAGTCGCGTTTTAACTGACTGTAACTTAATCCTTTGTAACACTAGAGCTCGGGATAAATGCCGTATGTAAACAAGTTGCTCATTAACTAACACTACTGTATAGTTGAATAACTATATATCGAGATAAACACATCAAACCATCAATTAATCTTTTGTAACAAAGACATTGCTTCAATAAAGTATTTAAAAAGAATTTATCTTGCTGCCAGTTGTGCGAAATTTTCAACTCCAGCGTCCGGTAACATTTGTAAACTGCAGTAAACCAGACTAAAGTACATGTCGCTAACCGCCATTGTAGTGCCAAAGTCATGTGAATAGCCAGTAAGATTAACATCAAAGGGATTAATGATGGATATATACACGGTCAATTATGAGGTTTGTGTTTTTTCTTTATCTTTATGAAAACTCACAAAACACCGATAGTCCTTATGTCCCAGTGAGAAATTGTTTGAAAGGGCTTCAGTGTAGGTTTGAGTAAGTCGTCTGTCTTTCAGTTAATCCGTAATGCCTGGAGGGTGAACGAACTCATTGTCTTTAATACTAGTAAGTGGTAATCATTTCCAGATTTTTAAAAAATTTTTTTTATTTCTTTTGTTAGTGTTTCACCAAGCCACCATCTGGCAGAAGGAGCGGTCTTTCATAAGTCATAACAGGTTTTACTGTACCTTTGAAGCACCGACATATACTAAACAAATAAAACAATTCTATATCAATGTTTTACAATTATCTGATGTTGCCGCAGCAATAACGAGTATTTGTTGTCGTCAAAGCAAGCCGACGACCTTTGCTCATAGAAAGTCGGCAATAAACTCAAAAGCATTGCCTCAATTTACATAGTGATTAGAACATATTTATTGTGCCGCGAAACTTTCCTGTTTGCAAAAAATAAAATCGCCCACCCCCACGGTCTGTGGACAACAGAGTAGTAATTTATTTGGACACATTGTTTCAAGAGCCCGAATAGATTGGATTATTAATATCGGCTCTTCATAATGTCGAACTTGAAGCTATCAAGTTTAGTCTGGAATTACTTCAAAGTAAATGCAGTCAAAGAGTCCCCCCCCCATTCCAGGCCTTTATTGTTTTCTAAATTTGTCGGCTTATACCTGAGTACATAATATGAAAATCAAATAATCAGTCTCATAATCGGTATCGGCAATTTTGATAATCGGCTATACGCGGTATCGGCATAATCGGCAAAAAGTGACATCGGTACAGCTCTAATTAACAGCAACATTCCAAATTAAAGATTGCTTCCCTGTTTGAATTGATATATCATTCCTTGAAAAAGAAAAAAATTCCCAAGATTAAAACCCAAGTAGTGTCAATGCTATATCATACACCCACCCCATATCAGACTGTCCTTTACATAGGCACCAGTCAGGCTGATTATTGACCCAAGGGCCTCTATGATTTTGTCTTTTGAGCAAGGGTGTGTGGTCTGGAACTAAACAATATGAAGAAACCATTATTTTCTTATTAGATTCACTATGAACTTGACATCTGATGTTTAGACCTGAAAATCTATGGACTTGAAAAACATCAAAACGTCTGCCCAGGAAAATGATCTAGAATAAAAATCATCTGAGAAAACATTATCTTTCCTGACAATGACCATGACCTTCTGACCCCTCTTCATTACTTGAAGTTCAAATCCTCCATAAAATAGTACATAGTCTAGAATTATGGTTATTATACAAAATGTTTTTATCATCTTTTGGTCTGTGACCCAGACATTTGTCCATCGAATCATCAGGCTTCTTTCTTACCCAAAATATAAGCCACCAACAAAATTCTGTTGAGGTCAATGGTTATAAAACAACCTTTCCTTGCATAACCAATTTTTTTAAAATTATTTTTTAATCAGTGACCTTGACTATTGATCATGTAATCCCAAAGTTTTCATTTTAATGCCACCTCACAGTTCTATACCAAATCAGCATGAAGTCAATACTGATTCAACAGAATGAAACACAATGGATAATAAAATAAACCAACTTTCACTTTATTTCTTGGCTGTTACATTCAAGAATGGGTTTGCATTTGCTTTCTTCAAGGCAAATGCATTTTAATTTACAGTTTAGATAGTTAAAGAAAACCTTACATACAGTTAAGTCTCCGCTTGGGTTTGAGTCCCGGATTCAGCCAATGTGGGTATGTGAGAAAGCTTGCTAGTATCTTCTCGTGGGCCAGTGGTTCTTTCCAGGGTTTTCCCGGGTTCTTCCTCCACCATTTATGTTGGCCACCATGTATAACCTCTCTTGTGCTAAAAAATGGCATTAAACCCTACAACAACAGTAACATACAGTTAAGTCCTATAATATCATTGGTGATAATCCCAATCACACTTGCTTTTTTCCTTCATAATTTTAAATCACACTCATATCGGTTTCTTTCCCATAGTATTATATCACATTTGTATCAGCTTATTTTGGGGGCCAAAATGGCATACTTGGTAAGCAACAGACTTGTGAGCCAAAGGTTTCAGGTTTGATACCTAACTAGGCCTGCATCATGTGCCTCAGTTGTCTCCTTGGGAAAAACACTTCACGGGAGCAATAGTGAATTGGTATGTATGACCTTTAACAACAAAACTGATTATACAAGTTAGGCAACATAAAAGATAATATCTTCAATTCAGATCATGACAGTGAAATGTAGATATATCTTGCCAACACATTACCAATCTCCTGCTGTGATAGATGAATAGTTCAATATATAATTGTACAGTTAAAGGGTGTAAAGCCTTCACTATTGATCCAGTAAATACCTGCTCAGGTGTGTAATGCTGGTGAATGGAATATGTCATTATTCACTGTAAGTGATCTCAATCAGAAATCCCAAGTCATTGTATAAGGTGTAGGAGTAATCAGTTCTACAATGTCATGTAACATTTGTTTTTCTTCAAATTCCACCTCACCCCCTCCCCTGAAAGTTTGAAGGGAACAAAGAGCATTAACTATGAAAATATGTATGTATTGTGCAACCACCATGTCCATCTGCCACATCCCACCAACCAATGTCCAAACTGTATCTTTGAAAGGGACATGGAGTGTTATACATGTCCATTTATCACAAATGTTCTTACCAAACTATAATTTAATGATTTCACTGAAATTAAACCAAATATTTTGACAAGACTTCATCATAAGATTACACTAGCATTGTTTTATTTATAACACATAAGTTTTGAAAACTTAAAAAAAAAAAACTTTATTCAATAGCATGATACCCATATTTCATGGGCAAATTTCTAGTCTGCTGTCAACAAACAAAAATTATCATTAACTGTTATTAAGATACTTTCACAGATATCAATACAGCCAGTACATGGAAAGATACAAATTCATTACTAGATTATATACAAATTCAGTGCAAGGATAGATACAAATTCATTACTAGATTATATACAAATTCAGTACATGGACAGATACAAATTCATTACTAGATTATATAGAAATTCATTACTAGATTATATACAAATTCATTGCAAGGATAGATACAAATTCATTACTAGATTATATACAAATTCAGTACTAGGAAAGATACAAATTCAGTACAAGGATAGATACAACTTCAGTACAAGGATAGATACAACTTCAGTACAAGGATAGATACAACTTCAGTACAAGTACAGATGCAACTTCAGTACTAGGAAAGATACAAATTCAGTACAAGGATAGATACAACTTCAGTACAAGGATAGATAGAATTTCAGTACTAGGAAAGATACAAATTCAATACAAGGGTAGATACAACTTCAGTACAAGGATAGATACAACTTCAGTACAAGGGTAGATACAACTTCAGTACAAGTACAGATACGACTTCAGTACTAGGATAGATACAACTTCAGTACTAGGAAAGATACAAATTCAGTACAAGGATAGATACAACTTCAGTACAAGGATAGATAGAATTTCAGTACTAGGAAAGATACAAATTCAATACAAGGGTAGATACAACTTCAGTACAAGGATAGATACAACTTCAGTACAAGTACAGATACAACTTCAGTACTAGGAAAGATACAAATTCAGTATAAGGATAGATACAACTTCAGTACAAGGATAGATACAACTTCAGTACAAGTACAGATACAACTTCAGTACTAGGATAGATACAAATTCAGTACAAGGATAGATACAACTTCAGTACTATGATAGATACAACTTCAGTACTAGGATAGATACAAAATTTGAACATGGATGCATACACATTTAATTAAGAAGCAGATACCCTAAATGATACCGTATTAAGTACTTTAGGATTACGTTCTTAACTTGAGATAAAAGAAAAATACAATTTGAAAATATTCAAAAGCTTCTCATAACATAATTGTTCAAAGAAAACACAACAAACAGGAATTTACAAATCCCCAATTGTTTAATCGGTAGCACTTTAGACATTTTAAACCTAATTAATAAAACTTTCCATGGTATTTTGTTTTAACTTTATACCCAACATTTACTACCAGATACACATGTAATCTGAGACATAGTCCAGTTCACTTGATATTATTTACATGTTTTCTTTTCAGAATGATACAAGAAAGTTTATCAACCTGAACAAATATCAAATAAGAATTCTCATTATCCTTGCATATTTGTGTGTTTACCAACATAAAATCAAACCTTTCAAATAAATTTTCACAACTTTGTTCAAGGCCATCTAAATACAGTGACCTGATAAGCTACTTTATCTACCAATCCTCAAACTGCACTAATCTGTTGAACACTTCTCTTGCTGGCAAACCATATCATAATGCATAGATCAGATATTATAAGACTACACAATTTAACATTAAACTTGTACAAAATTAAACATCGCTGGAGTTGCAAAATTTATACTTTGGTACATGAACACACCTCTTAATGTTTGTTAGCCAGGCAAGAGATGCATGCAGGTACATTGCTATGTATGTATGTAGGTAGGTAGGCATGTATGTACATATGTAGGCATGTAAGTACTGGTGTTTTATTGCATGTAGCACAATAATGGCTATATGGTGTCAATTAAATGTCAAGCTGTACTGACAGTCCACCATAATTCCATGGTATACCTTGTCATTGTTGGTTGGTCTGGTAATACTGGCTGGATTTTTGATAATATTGTGGGGATAGTTGACCATTCATTTGAGAAAGTGAATGTTTCATTAAAGGCACATGCCTTCTATATACATGCAAACAACACTAAACTTAATCAAGGTATCCTCCATTAGGATAACTGTGGTAATTGTGTGACAGAAGAAATACAAATGGGTATGGATATTAAATGGGTAAGCACCCCCCCCCCCAATAATGGAGGTATCCTGAAGTATTTGTTGTTGTAGGTTTAACGCCATTTTTCAGTGCACGATAGGCTATACTGTACATGGCGGCCAGTATTACTGGTGGAGGAAGAACCTGGGAAAATCCCCCGAAAGAACCATCGACCCACGAGAAGCTACTGGTAAGCTTTCTCACATAACTATATTAGCCTAATCTTAGACTCGAACCCACACAGACAGAGGTGTGATGGCAGTGATCCGTAATGGAAAGCGCTTTTGACCACTTGGCCACTCGGGGGCCCCCATCCTGAAGTATAGTAATGGTGGTATTTGTGTCACATGAAATACAGATGGGTGTAACAATTATACTGTTAGATTCCTGATAAGGAAGGTATTCCAGAGTACAGTAATGGTGTTACTTGTGTGACATGGAATAAAGATGGGTGTAACTATTATACTGTTAGATTCCTGATAAGGAAGGTATTCCAGAGTATAGTAATGGTGTTACTTGTGTGACATGAAATAAAGATGGGTGTAACTATTATACTGTTAGATCCTTGATAAGGAAGGTATTCCCGAGTACAATAATGGTCATGTTAGTGTAACATGAAATACAGATGGGTGTAACTATGATTCTGTTAGATCCTTGACAAGGAAGGTATTCCAGAGTATAGTAATGGTGTTACTTGTGTGACATGGAATAAAGATGGGTGTAACTATTATACTGTTAGATTCCTGATAAGGAAGGTATTCCAGAGTATAGTAATGGTGTTACTTGTGTGACATGAAATAAAGATGGGTGTAACTATTATACTGTTAGATCCTTGATAAGGAAGGTATTCCCGAGTACAATAATGGTCATGTTAGTGTAACATGAAATACAGATGGGTGTAACTATGATTCTGTTAGATCCCTGATAAGGAAGGTATTCCAGAGTATAGTAATGGTGTTACTTGTGTGACATGAAATAAAGATGGGTGTAACTATTATACTGTTAGATTCCTGATAAGGAAGGTATTCCAGAGTATAGTAATGGTGTTATTTGTGTGACATGAAATACTGACTTGATAAAGGATTATACTGGATCAGAAATTATTTAGAATCTCGTATAAATACTACTTTATTAATTTCAGACTCCAAGTCAATGGCATTTTAATTATATTTCATATCAATATGGACACAGGAAGCTTGTTATTTTTCCATCCTGTGATAAATAGTGATTATAACTGTTCAATAATGTCACTGATTATAGTGGGATATGTGACTAATGCATATGAGGGTACAAGAAGCTCTGCCACAGAATCATTAATTTAGTTATTAAATGATTTATGTATTTTCATTTCTCTATTTCTTGTGATAGAAAATGTGAAATATAAAACTGATAATGCTGCTTACTAAAAAATTAGCTTAGATTTTGAACAAATGTTGTACATGGAAAATGAAAACTGGTCGCATGCATTTCCCCTTTCAAAGGTACCCAAAATGTGATCATATACTGGTTAAGTCAAAAAACTGTATGCCACCTGTCTCATCTTTCATGTGTACCAGAAAAGTGACCATTTCATGACAAACAACAAAGGTTACATGAAACATGGAGTTATGTTTTGAATCTTCAAACATACAGTAATCGTAACATATAAAAAGGTCATAAAAAGAATTTTCAATGTGTGCAGTTTTCATTATGACCTCACAACATGACACTCAATTTGGTTTGTACTGGATCACACCTTCAGGTTGACCTCATCCAAATGTCCATTTACTACTGTATAACAGATTTTGCCAATATTTTTCTCAGGATGCACATATATAATGATTTTCTAAGGAATATGAATGTACGAGAATGTAAATAAAGTGAATAATTATCATTATAAAATATAAGTATGTGTAAATAAATCCTAAGAAATAAAGATTACTGAAATAGTAATGAAACCATACATAACCGGTATGAACTGTACTGGAGTCAACAATTTATGGGTGCTTCCTCCAAATTTTGTCCATTATGCCCTCTACTCCAGATGTACATTTCTGGGGACTTATCTATTTCTACTCAACATCACTAACACTTCAAAAAACTTTTCTTACCTTTATCATATGAGTCTGCAGAGAGGGCGCAATTTCTCGCAAAACAATTCAAGACAACTCAAGATAACATACAGGTTACAAGAGGCATGACTGTCAATATGTGAGAAATTCAGGAAGACAGACCAAAGTTTCGTTAAAATATCTTCAGTGCTCAAAAGTCATAGAGTACATGGCTGTCCATATGTGAGAAATTCATCAAGATGGAGAAAATTTCATTAAAATATCTTCACTGGTTTAAAAGTTATACTAACCATGGATAAAGGTACCTAATTTATGTTTTGCCTTCCCAGGCCTTGACCTTGACCTTCAGGCAGGGGACATGGCTATGCCTTGCTTTGTCCTTAACCCTGAGATAAAGGGTTAGCTGTGATATGTGATGATGTATAATTTGTTCAAGTTTCATTACAATATCTTCAGTGATGTAAGCGTTATTAGCCAGACAAGTTTACTGGTCTCAGGAACAAGATTTTCCCATATCTTGACCTTAATACATGGCACAAATCAACTGTGCCTAACACATTGTCAAGTCATGATGTATGATTGGGCAAAGTTTAAAATCAGTACTCAAAGTACTCCTAACAAAGACGAGTCATAATTACATTTTCCTATGCCATGACCTAAACAGTCATGATAATGGGTAAGCCTGGCTCTGTAGACTGTAGTCAAGTCTTCATATATATCTAGACAATGTTAGTTTCGTGGCAAGCTCTCAAACTAATGAAATAAAGGAGACAAACAAATGCTATCAGATGGTTGGACAAATAATTGCCATTGTGTAATACAGCAACATAAGCCAATTGTATTCAAGAAGTCTATCTCAAACTGAATAGAAGTTAAAAGATGTGTATTAACCAATGCAGCACACACAAACAAGTATTCTCTGAAAAATTGTCTAATTTCCATGTACACAGTTTTCCAGGTATAATGATAAATACACAACTGAAAAGTCTAACAAGTCATATAGATGAATAGTTCATGTAAGTCATTCTTACTTTTTATGTAAGTAAGACTATGTTCACTAACAATTCCTTATACAACAGGATCCCTGTACATGTTAGTAACATACATCAGTCATGCCATCAGACTTGACCTATATGACATCCAACTCCGTAATCTTCTGTTCATTAGACATAATTTACCATCACCTGTAAAAACCTGTCAACTATGATATATTCCTTCAATAAAAAGTGATTGATACCAATATATACATGTACAAGTATATCTCTTATCACACAACAATGGCAAACCACAAGCTTTATAACACACACACACACACACACATCTGTGTATCCCCCCTAGGGGTGCAAAACTGGGAGTCAAAATCTCCTTGATGTCAAACTGAGTAAAAAAACAAACTTTGGTATCAAAATTGGGAGTCAAATTAAAAATGTGGGGCTCTCTGAAGTACAAATGAGGGTAAAGGGAAACAATGACACACATGGTCTGCTGAAAATTACTTGCCTATATTGTACACTTGATTTTTTAGGACCCTTGAGAAATGTTGTCAACTCTCAGAAATCTTTACAAATTGGATTCTCCCCAGTTTGAAAAATACCATATTGAATGTGTACTGATACAAATAGGAATCCTAATGTCAAAATTTAATGTCTTTAAAGATAATGTCAGAAAGATTTTGCTTGGCCAAATTTTCAACTATGATGCAATCTCCTTTTATAGTTTACATTGAACAACGAGAACTAAGAATTATGCTGTACCTTTTTATAGTTTTGTGTTCCTCAAACACTGCATAATCTTTTTGTAGGATTAATTTAAAGTAGCTGGCTCTTTTGTACTTTGATGTTATACAGAGGTGACCACAGTAAGTAGAATGAACATTTCACTGCATACAGGGGGGAATGGGTCATGGTGCACATATTGACTCTAAATAAAAAACCTGGTCTAACAGCATGTTGTATGCAGGCAGATCAGAGTTCATGATACCTGAAACTGGTTTTTTGTTCGCCAAGTTGACAATGAACAAGTGAAGAACATAGATTCAAGTATAATCCACTTAAAACCAAGCTGTTTTCAATATGACTGAGGTTAACAAACGAATCCCTCTTCGACAGAACTTGGGTTAAAATATACAGTCAAGAAGACACAAACTAGTTCATCTCTAACTGCCGCAAAGTATCAGCTTTGTACAGTATGCTTTGATATGTATCAGCTTTGTACAGTATGCTTTGATATGTATCAGCTTTGTACAGTATGCTTTGATATGTATCAGCTTTGTACAGTATGCTTTGATACAGTTACAGCTATCAGAACTTGTGGGATCTGATGAGTACTCTGATCACTAGCTTCCCAAAATATAAGGATGACTAACCTACAGAATACACAAGGATATTATCACTAGGCTCCCAAAATATAAGGATGACTAACCTACTGAATATATAAGGATATTATCACTAGCCTCTCAAAATATAATGATGACTGACTTACTGAATACATAAAGATATTATCACTAGCCTCCCAAAATATAACGATGACTTACTGAATACATTAAGGATATTATCACTAGCCTCCCAAAATATAATGATGACTTACTTACTGAATACATTAAGGATATTATCACTAGCCTCCCAAAATATAACGATGACTTACTGAATACATTAAGGATATTATCACTAGCCTCCCAAAATATAATGATGACTGACTTACTGAATACATAAGGATATTATCACTAGCCTCCCAAAATATAACGATGACTTACTTACTGAATACATTAAGGATATTATCACTAGCATCCCAAAATATAAGGATGACTGACTTACTAAATACAAAGACACTTGTATATAACGATGACTTACTAAATACATAAGACACTTGTATATAAGAATGACTGACTTGCTGAATACATAAGATGTGACATGTGTATATAAGGATGACACTTGTATATAAGGATGACTGACTTGCTGAATACATAAGACACATGTATATAAGGATGACTGACTTACTGAATACTTAAGACACTTGTATATAAGGATGACTTACTGAATACTTAAGACACTTGTATATAAGGATGACTGACTTGCTGAATACAAAGACACATATATAAGGATGACTGACTTACTGAATACTTAAGACACTTGTATATAAGGATGACTTACTGAATACTTAAGACACTTGTATATAAGGATGACTGACTTACTGAATACATAAGACACACATATATAAGAATAACTGACTTGCTGAATACATAAGACACATGTATATAAGAATGACTGACTTACTGAATACATAAGACACATGTATATAAGAATAACTGACTTACTGAATACATAAAGACACTTGTATATAAGGATAAATTACAAAGAAAACTATAAAGCATCAGAGCATTGTCACTTTTCATTCACTGCTAATAATAAAAGTATTTTATGTTTGTGATGAAAAGATGAGGGTAGGGGCTTATTATGGGAGAAATATGATATCAGAAATAATTCTCCCTTGCGCTTTCGTGAACCTGAACCTTTTTTCCAATTTAATGTGCATTTTACTGTGTGTTTGCATGTGTGTGTGTGTGTGTGTGTGTTTGGTCATCACTTGAGATGCATCAGTATTAGTGATGGGAATCGGTCAGAAATTAATAATCGATAATCGGTTCCCCTTAACCAACTGATCATCGATTATAATCGGTTACTAAGAGCAAATTTTAATTTTTGTTACACAGTTGTATCTTTGAATAAGAGTTCAATATGTTTATAAATGTACAGGACTAATCTTTTTTAATGACATGTATACTTTAAAATGACAATAATATTACATCGTGTATTACTTTTGTTCTACAACTTTTTTAAATGAACGCAACTTTTTATGGCTGATCAGTTATATGTAACTGAAATACTGCTACAATCTCCTGAAATTCTTTTGTTTATATGTGATGTGTTTATAATTTAAAGCATTGAAGGACATGATTTTCTTGTTTGTCATTGTTTATAAATACTACAAAAGATGTTGCAATTTAACTGCAACAAATCAATAAAATGTGTTTAAATTTATTAACTCGACAATTTAACAACTTGACCATGTAATAATGACTATATGTTCCTAATTATGAATCATAAGGTTTTTTATTTGTAGTTGTGAAGAGATTAATAAATTTCAGGTCAACTTTAGTGGCTGAGAGTTTTACTAACCTTTGTGCTTTGCATACACCTAAAAGTAGTCTCCCTTTTACACACAATCGATTATGGAGTTTCACAATCGGTTATCTTATTGGTTTGCTCAACCAACTGATGATCGATTATAATCGATAATCGGAACAACACTAATCAGTATAATCAATTCCATCAACCCAACGGCTTATCAACAAGCATGAGTTATGGGGGTAGGGTGAATACACAATAATATTGATAATTACTTTCCCCTTCAGTTCTATTAACCCAATTTTTCATTTCCCCAACCCAAATTAATGTGTTGTCATGGGGAAGGGTCTTATCATATGAGGAATCTGATATTCAATAATCATTTCAACCTTAATCCACCTTGAGTTCCATAGCGCTAAATATTTTCCCCATAATTGGTTTATTAGCAAGCATCGACTTGTCCTTGGAGAAATAAGGTATCAATAATAATTCCTTACCTTCAGTTTCATCAACCCTAACATCCTTTCACACCACCCAAGTTTTTAATCACTGTAAAACACATTGACTTGCAGTCTGAAATACATGTACTTCAGAGTGTAACAAGTACCATGAATTCATGTATTATTGTAGGAGTTAATTTTCGTGATTTGAGGAAAAGTGATGCTATGTTGATACCTAATTTGTACATATGGGTTGTTTTCACAGACGTCACGATTAAGTACGCAAATACCCACAATGCAACACGAGAGCACATTCTGCCGCCATTTTGCTTCACTAACAAACCGCTGTCAACATTAGTCATCATGTATATTCAAGATAACAATCTGATTTAACTATCGATAAGGATATTTACTTTATCGAAACGATACATATATTATACTTGAAATTATGTGTCCTATAGCACAAAAGTAAAAACAAAGCTGGAAGTTCTCTTGCTTATATCGAAAGACAGAATAGTAAAGTTTAACCGTAATCGTGTTTATTGATATCTGAGAGAAATGCTCTTATTTTGTTTTACAAAAAGACAATATTGACATTTTTTTAAAAAGTCATTCGTATCATATCCCTAAGCTTGTCATCTTTTAAGATTATTTCCGGATAATGATTTTCTGGATACAGTATCAGTCACGAAATAAAATTTCATAGCATGTATTATATGCTAGAACATTTAACGTTATGTACAAATACTTTTCGCGACATGTGTTTGTGCCAAAACATATTTGACAACCCATTTTAATTAGTGTGGTCAAATATTGTATTTGTGGTGGAGATGGTGGAAATAGGATTATACTAAATGAAAGCGATAACCGGTCAAAGAAGTGTCATCTTTAGTGTATTCCGACGTAACACGTGTCTAACGGAATATGACTTTGTGTCGAATGTTAAAACCATGTATTCCTGAAATGCTTTTAGAAATATGAAATTATATAATTAACAATTAGCTTTTTAACTTAAACAGTAACCAAAGTAGTGACTTACACACATGACAATTGAAAATCATAACTTGTTTCTACTTGGTTGTGTATCCAGTTGTTTATACGTGTGTTTATTGATCAATCTATTTGTTTATGAAAGAATAACAAATACGTCACGCATGCATAACAGAATATGATGTATTATTATATTCTTACTCGCAAAATGACATGTGCCTTCGTAATTATGCGGTTAGAACAATGTTATTAGGTGTCTTTTATGGGGGATAGGGAAGCAAAATGGCGGATTTGGACGTACACACGTTTTGTGACGTCACGTGAAAACAACCCATTGCAGAAGCAGTGTTGTTATTTCCACTGAATGATAATTGAATGTTGTAATGCAGTCCTATGAAGTTTACTGAACGATAATTGAATGATGTAATGCAGTCCTATTATTTCCACTTAATATGATAAATGAAAGTTGTAATGCAGTCCTATTATTTCCACTGAATGATAATTGAATGTTGTAATGCAGTCCTATTAAGTTCACTGAATGATAATTGAATGATGTAATGCAGTCCTATTATTTCCATTGAATGGTAATTAAATGTAATGCAGTCCTATAGAGTCCAGGGAATGATAATGTTATAATGCAGTCCTATTAAATCCATTGAATGATATATGAATGGTGTAATGCAGTCCTATTATTTCCACTTAAAGATAATTTAATGTAATGCAGTCCACTGAATGATAAATCAATGGTGTGTTTAAATTCCTGATATATAGCAGGAACAACACTAAGATGCACAAATGTCATAAAAGCAAACTCTGCTGCGACCATGCTTGCATCACAACAACCAAATAACTATGTAATAATGGTCCATGTGGAGTAATGTTAGACAGTAATACCATCCCACAAAAACCAATTAAAACTGCATGCAGTTCTGCCACTGCATTTACCTGTAAAAAGATCTTGCAATCATCAACATCTTATAATTTACATTTATCTTTCCCAACTCATGCATGTCTTATTATTACAAGGCAGTCAAAGATGGGAATAGCTGGTAATGCATTTAAACTGCATACTACACCATTTTAGGTCTTTACTCCTACAAAAATACAAATACCATCTCACAAACAATACCACAAAAAAAAAACAAGGGCACAATGTTGATTTTACCCTCAGTTTTGATATCCAATACAAACAACTGTGCACACAAGCAAAAAATAAATTGTAAACTTTGGAGGTGTTATATAAACATTCAATATTGGAAATAGTAAAAAGTCACTATACCAGGTCTGAACTCCAGTCTGTTACCAAAGCTACTGAAGCTGGACTGCTGGAACCTCAGGCTCTGGGGTTGTAAACATTTAAAATTCAAGCTACCAGTCTGAATCTCAGTTGGTTACCATAGCTATTGGAAGCTGGGTTGCTTCAATCTCAGGAACTTGTAAATACTAAAAATGTCCCCATATCAAGCACACTGATTCTGCATGCACTTGTAATATTGCCCACCCTCCATGCTGTGAGGTGGTGATTTGATGTTAAATATTTTTATTTTAGCCCACAACCATCTCCTGTATGTTTATCTATTCCATGATACTGGCAGTGTCCACTTTCAAGATATTGTGCTCTCCAATGATAGATGTACAGTAAAAGCATAGTAACTCTGTACCTGACATGGTTTACTGTGATCCTGTTTACCCACACCCATCCTTTAAAGTGTTCTACTCTCCACAAATTAATAATTTTGAGAAATGCTTTTTATCAGAGTGTAATAAATAAGCAATGAAAGCAATGTATAACCAAACTCAAAAGACTAGTGAAGTCTATTCATTAAAAATTAAAATATGCAAATATGAACCATATAATATTATGCAATCTTTCCAAATTAACTGAGAACCTTTCCTACAGCAGAATTCGATATCTAGATAAGATTTTACTGCAGGAGTCGCAGTGGTTAGCAATGACTATTAGAATTAAGGCATAACCGATTAGCATTTTCTACTGATTTCCGATTCCGGATTTTGGGCATTAAATTTTTCCGAATCCGGATATGGTTCAATTAATCAGAAATGCTAAATCCATTTTTTTTTCTAAAAAATTTCATCTTCCGTTTCCGGGTATCTGGTATCTGGTTTTGCCGTGTCTAGCATGTTACTTAGTACTTTACCACATCCGGCTTCATTTCCGGTTTTCACCCGCCAGTTCAAATATATTGTCTCACAGCGTGGATATGTTGACCATATTGGACTTTTCTTATTTAACTTTATTAACGCACTATCGAATGACAAGCAGTGTTAGACACGGTGCTATAGAAATTCAACTTTATTATTTTTATTATCCGAATCGGTCGTTCCTGCCTTGTCTGACTCCGATTAATCCGGTGGAATCCGATTTCCGGATCAAAAGTCAGTTATGCCCTAATTAGAATGCCAGGATCACAACCAAAAGAATTCTGGTTTGAATCCTATTATCAAAGTGGAATCAGCCATGGTAGTATTTCCACCAGCAAGGCTCTTAACTCCAAAAACCTCTCCACTAAAGAATCTATTGATCTTTTCGTGTTAGAAAACATCAAGCATGCACTGAATAACCTATCTGTCTGTTTGAAATGCAAAATACCAAGCCAAAAAACACTACAATGTTTTCTGTTTATTTCGCTGAAAAAGACAATTGGAATGTATATAAATGTTTTGAGGAGAAAGATTAAATGGATTTTAAGATGAAAATGCTTCGTTGTCATAAATCACTACAAACACATAAAGAATAGGAAAGCATCCTTCCCTCTTCATTCCAAAAAATGAAAGCAATAATGTGGCTACAACTGATAAAGTAGAAAAATATTAATAGACTGGGAGAATGCAGACAAACAGAAACCACTTGGTGGATCAGTCATTTCATTTTCTGTATTCAATTCACAGATGAATCAAAGAGTTCTCTAGAATAATGACAAGTTGTTTACCTGCCTCTATGTAAATCAGAATTCATGCAGAACTGATACATCTGTAACAACTATTTCTTACATCTCAACATCTATACACTTACAAAATATTCCCAAGGCAACAAGTAAATTATATAAATTTACATCACAGCCAAACTTATTCCGAATCCAGTTTCACCAATTATTTGAATAAAATATTTATCTGAAAGGGTTTATCTTTCTAAATATTTGTGTAATATTTTTAATATTGTTTAATTTTAGCTGACAATATTTAGCCACTTTTGTCTTGCATTTTCACAAATTATATTGAACAAATTAAGAAATAAGATATTTTTTGGTCAAGAAAACATAAGATTTTTGTACAGCTAGAAATGTAAAACATTAACTGAACTGTAAGGGGTTCAATTTTTAGTCATGTTTATCTTCACATTTTTTAAACTAAAACTATAGCCAAGATTGTGCTGATGTGCTGCTAAACCCTATATATAACAGTGATAAAAGAACAAAAGTTTAGACATAGGGAGAAGGAAGGCTACTTAAAAAAAAACATTACATGTATCTCCAACTCAAGATCTAGTAGCTGTGACATTTTCAATTCAATGTGCACTAAGGTGTTTACTGGTTTTAATTTATATACCTCTTTAGAGTGTAGATATTTTAATTTTTGTTGTTGTTGTTGTATGGTTTAATGCCATTTTTCAGCACACGATAGGCTATACATGGTGGCCAGTATTATTGGTGGAGAAGAACCCGGGAAAACCCCCAGAAAAAACCACCAACCCACGAGAAGTTACTGGCAAGCTTCCTCACATAACTACATTAGCCGAATCTTAGACTCAAACACACGCAGACAGAGGTGAGATGGCAGTGATCCGTAACATAAAGTGCTTTAGACCACTTGGGGCCCCTAGAAATTTTAATATATAAGAAATAAGATCATATTAAACTGACTCCTGTGCCTATTCACCTCTCAAAAAATATTTCATGCAAACCAATGTTTTCATCCAGGCCCTCCTTACTCATTGGATCAACATTGTTGATATTTATTAGCATGTAAGGTACATCTGGCTTTATCCAGAAGTGCTCAGTTGTTTTTTTTCTAAAAACACATGCCAGTGCAATTGGCTTTAAAAATAAATAACTTGCCCCGACTTAAAATCCACATGTCTGGACTTAAAATCTACTTAACATGACTAATAAAATAATAATAATAATAATAATAATAATAATAATAATAATAATAATAATAATAATAATGAGTACTTTGTATAATGCCTAATCTTTAAAAGCTCTAAGCGCTTTATATGACTACACTACAGAAAAACAAATGACAAAAACAATGAAATTGGAAAACATAAAAACATGCTGAAAATATACAAGATACAAAACATGATTAGGTCGCTAAGTTTTTCCCTGAAGTCGAAACAGGTGAGTCTTGAGAGCACTCTTAAAAGGGACCACTGTGTCTTTATGTCTAATTTCAATGGGCAATTTGTTCCACGTCGCCGGGCCCTGGTTTGCAAACGAACGTATGTCCATATGACTTTGTTTTCACCTTGGGAACAATGAGTATACGATTATCAGAAGAGCGCAAGGATCTAGCTGGTGTATACACATGGGTGAGGCTGGATATATATGTTGGACTGGAGTCTGTCATTGAAATATAGCACAGAGAACAAATTTTGTGGTTGATTCTGCATCGAATTGTTAGCCAGTGTTGGGTACAGAGCAGTGGTGAGGTGTGCTCTGATCGAGGTACTCTAAAGATGATCTGTGCAGCTGTGTTTTGAACTTTTTGAAGTTTCTGGAGTAATTAGTGTGATGAACCAGACAGAATTGAGTTACAATAGTCCAGTCTTGAAAGTACTAATGTACACATGTGTTTTCGTGGCATCAACTGAAAAATATTTACAAATGGAACTGATGCGTCTCAATTCAAGATATGCAGCCCTGCAGATGTTCATGACATGTAGGTGCAATGTGAGAGTACTGTCTAGAGTAACACCTAGATTCTGTACTGACTGTGAGAATTTAATGTTGGTGTTGCTGATATTTATTGTCTGAGGTAAAGGAAGTGAATGAGAAAGTCTTTGTGTTGTGATCAGAATAGCCTCAGTTTTACCATCATTCATCTACAGCTTGTTACATGTCATCCATGATTTCACATCAGAAATGCACTTCTCTACTCCATGAATGGTAGCATCAACTTCAGATGGGTGGCTAGACTTGTATTTTTGGGTGTCATCAGCGTACAATTGGTGCGACACTGGGTGATGATCTATGACACTTGAGAGCGGCTGAGTGTACAGAATGAAGAGAACAGGTCCAAGAACAGATCCCTGTGGAACACCACAACATACTTCAATAGGGCTGAAGTGTATTCCATTTGCAGATATAATTTGTGTCCTGTTGACCAAGTAGGACTTGAACCACTGTAATTCTATATTCTGAATGCCAAATACATGCTGGAGACAGTGAAGTAATATATCATGGTCTATTGTGTCAAATGCTGCAGATAAATCCAGGAGAGTAAGGACTGTAATCTTTCCACTATCCAAAGCAGAGAGAATGTCACTAAATACTTTCAGAAGAGTAGTTTCCGTACTGTGGCAAGGGCGATATGCAGACTGTACATTTCTAAAAAGACTGTTTGAATTCAAATGAGATACAAGTTGAGTTAGAACAACCTTTTCTAAGATTTTTTATATGAAAGGGAGATTAGAAACTGGGCGGTAGTTCTTTAAATCATTATGGTCCAGTGTTGGTTTCTTCAGCAGTGGTTTTACGATGGCAGTTTTGAAAAATGATGGGAATTCCCCTGATGAGAGAGAGATATTAATAACATCAGTTAGTGAAGGCAATATTGGTTCTAAGCACTCAAGCAGCAGTGATTGTCGCTGAAATTCTGCATCATACCTGTATGTTGACGAATAAGTTGAAATTGTGCTGTCAAGCGAATCTCTAATGGTTTGAACTTTGTCATTGAAGAAATTTGCAAATTGGTCTGGTAGGTCTAGTGGAGAGAAGGTCATTGGAAGTGCTGTAAATTTGTTCCTTGACATTAGTTTGTTAGTTATCTTGAAGAGCTCTTTGCAGCTGGAACTCTCCGTGATCTTAGTACTGTAGTGGGATGATTTGGCTAAATGGACTATGTGACGTTCTTCTTAGCGGCTTCGTAGATTTGTTTATGAATAGTGAGTCTGGTGGAAAGCCAAATCCACATGTCTCGACTTAAAATCCACTTGCCAACACAAAGCCACATCTTTACTATTATTTTGACACATCCAACTCATCCAAGATGTTATACTTATAACTTTTATACATGTACTTATAACTTCTAACAATTGCGCAATTTCTGCATGCTCTAGGGGTAAATTCTGAATTGTGGCATGCATTTCTTTGATCTCCGAATATATGCCTTCAAACATTCTGCAAAAATTTGGATGCCCAGGCGTAAAGGATTACTAATTTGGGCCTTGGAATAGTTTCAGTTGCAGTTACTTCTCAAAGTTAAAAACAAAAATTTAAGTCTGAGTCCATGGTCAACAGCAGCCTCAAATTTTGTATTTTGTTCCTGTGATAGTACTGTGTTATAATGCTTTCATTCAGCACATAAATATGGATTAAATAAAAAGTAATGATCTCCAGTCAAAGGGTGAAAAACACTTTACAGTACTTGGGGCTTTTATAAGTCACTAATCCTTTGCAGGGCTTAATTGTCACACAATTTCAAAGATGTATTTATTTAACCAGTGATGCACCACAAAGTCAGTGTGGGCTAGGGACAGTTTTTTATACTGGCTGGTGTTTTTAACAAGTGATGCACCTCCAAGTCTGTGTAGGGTTAGGGACAGCTTTTTATTATTCATGTGGGCATGTGAGGACAAATTAAAGAAATACAAATAACAAAAGTGAGTACTGTTCCCAATTCACAGATCATGTGTTTGCACTATACACACATTTATTGTACATAGTTAACCATATGATCTTGACAATGTGGAGGGACTACCAATAAGGCATATGATCTTGACAATGTGGAGGGACTACCAATAAAGTCATATGATCTTGACAATGTGGAGGGACTACCAATAAAGTCATATGATCTAGACAATGTGGAGGGACTACCAATAAAGTCATATGATCTGGACAATGTGGAGGGACTACCAATAAAACCATATGATCCTGACAGTGTAGGGTCTACTAATGAAGTCATATGATCTGGACAATGTGGAGGGACTACCAATAAAACCATATGATCCTGACAGTGTAGGGTCTACTAATGAAGTCATATGATCTAGACAATGTGGAGGGACTACCAATAAAACCATATGATCCTGACAGTGTAGGGTCTACTAATGAAGCCATATGATCTTGATAATGTGGAGGGACTACCAATATAAAGCCCAATGGATCTGATTGGAAATTTGAGAGAATGTTCCATCATACAAGACAGACTAACCTTTGGTTGGGATATATCAAACTCTGGGGCCAAAAATGCCATAATCATTATAGCACAATCATCCAAAGAATCCAAACATTGCAGATCAAAACTTGAAAAACTTGTTGGTTTGGTACTATTTTATCTTTAATTCTACTATTTCAATTGGGAATTCCCTGGTTAGGTACTATTTAATCTTTTATTTTACTATTTCGAGTGGGAATTCCCTGGTCTGGTACTATTTTATCTTTCATTTTACTATTTCGAGTGGGAATTCCCTGGTCTGATACTATTTTATCTTTCATTTTACTATTTCGAGTGGGAATTTTGTAAACACAGCACAACACTAAGAGTGTGACAAGACCTAGTGATGATAATCTAAACATTTAATCCTGCATTTTAGAATGCCTTAAATGGACCAATAATAACCCTTAAATGGACCAATAATAACCCATCATGTTCTTGGATATATGGCTTTATTTCAGTGAGCATATTCACTAAGCGAGCATTCAAAAGTCTACGAATGTCAAGAAAACTTTTTCCTAACCACATTATGTATATGCATCGTCAATGTTGTCTATACCAGTCTTGTGAAAATTACAGACTGTATGCACCATCATTGCTGTCTATACCACTTGTGAAAATTGGACTGTATGCACCATCATTGCTGTCTATACCAGTCTTGTGAAAATTACAGACTGCTGCCAAATTTTATTTGCATTTTTACATCATAGGGTGTGACTTTACAATTTGCTTATCTGCCGCATGCCCTGGAGGAAATTGTATATACCTGGTCAATACAGAATTAATGCACCAATGTTGCTTCTCCTGAGGTTGGAGATACTGATAAAATGTGGACTAAATGCAGTCATATTCTTTCACATACTTGTGCATTTTACTCTATTTATTATGCTTAGACAGGCTTATGTGAGCTCTTTAACCTTCAATTAGCATTCAAAAAACCTGCAGTCAACTTGAAACCAACAGCAAACTCTTCAAGACTTCTAACATGCTGCATCTTAGTTGTTATCTATTATAGTTAGTTCTTTGTTATAAATAGAAATTCTGTCGGTAGATTACATCATCAAAGTATAAATTAAATCACACACACACACACACACACACATATATATATATATATATATATATATATATATATATAGAAGGTGATGTAAAAAGAGTTGTTTAAATTCTGATATTGGCAAGCCAAGCAATGTGGTTATTTAAAACAGATTTGTTAAAAAAATCCATGTATAAAGGGTTAACTTGAATTTAACACCAATTGCCAAAATAATCAGAGTGTACTTGGCTCTTCCTTAATATACTGTGACAGACAAACAACAAGGTGTGACAAGATATAATTTAAGATCTGTTCCAAATTGTCCTAATGTGAGATAGCAAAACACAAATTAACAGCACAATGACTTGTCAACTGAGTAAGAACTATTTACCTATCTTTATTGTCAGAAGCCATGGTTAAACATATCTATTGGCCAGGTATACTCCCCCATGCAATGGAATTCCATTCATATTGTCATGCATAAAAATACATTATGCACCATGGACTGTCTTTTGAAAATGGTGTAAATACATCCTGTTAGTCATGACAGGTATAAAATTCATACTGGAGAAAAACGTAAACACATCAAATGACATGTATCTATTTCAACTGAATAAACTTCATGGGAAAAAAGGCTGTGATTAAGCTGGTTGAAATACACAAAAAGGTTAGATTATTTTTCCGGTTACTGGGAGAGAGGCATGGATCAATCACTTTGGGGAAAAAAAGATTGGTAGTGAAACCAAATTTTTTAATTATTCACTATCCTCCAAAATGTGGGGAAACAAACATTTTGATACAACAAAGGAAAACAGTTGATAGTTATTAGTGCACAGGAAGCACTAAAATTTTCAGATAAAGTTGCAAGCTTCTGCCTTCATGACTTCTATGTATCATAATTTTGTACAATTCAACTAAAAAATATTTTCTCAAACGCCTAATTAACGCACAAAAACCCCAACTTGCTCATGCTTCCAAAACGAACTCAATCTTGCAATGTGACCCTGAAACAAATGTCAATCACTAAATAAAAACTTGTAAATTTTCTTATTAACACAATTAGACAATTACATAATTATTATTTTCAATAATATAAACAGTTTCTTGAATCATCATCAAATTAAATGTTGATTAATACTGACAAGAAAATTATTTGAGATCTATGCCACAATCATTGGAACTCAAGTGGAGGATAGTAAATAACAAAAAAAAAACTATCTTCCAATTCACCACAAATCACTTCCATTATGTTGAAATATATGTATTTGGAAGACAATGATGGAAGAAACAGTCTTGTTTCATGAGACTGACCAATTATTGGAAGGGAATAGAAAGGAAGCACACATTATTTCTTTATGCCTAAAATGCATTGCTTAAATGACAAATTGTCTAAATGCTTGAATTTTGTGACATTTGTTATTAATTCAAACTTGAAATAAATTAAATCTTTGTAACCACAGGTTGTGCCTTCAACCATAACAATTTATACATTATGCCAGCAGCCATCAAAGACTTTAACATTGTAACTTTGCAGCCATTAAGACTTTAACATTGTAACTTTGCAGCCATTAAGACTTTAACATTGTAACTTTGCAGCCATAAAGACTTTGACATTGTAACTTTGCAGCCATAAAGACTTTAACAATGTAACTTTGCAGTCATTAAGACTTTAACATTGTAACTTTGCAGCCATAAAGACTTTAACATTGTAACTTTGCAGTCATCAAAGACTCTAACATTGTAACTTTGCAGTCATTAGGACTTTAACATTGTAACTTTGCAGCCATAAAGACTTTAACATTGTAACTTTGCAGCAATAAAGACTTTAACATTGTAACTTTGCAGTCATTAGGACTTTAACATTGTAACTTTGCAGCCATAAAGACTTTAACATTGTAACTTTGCAGCTATAAAGACTTTAACATTGTAATTTTGCAGTCATCAAAGACTCTAACATTGTAACTTTGCAGTCATTAGGACTTTAACATTGCAACTTTGCAGCCATAAAGACTTTAACATTGTAACTTTGCAGCTATAAAGACTTTAACATTGTAACTTTGCAGCTATAAAGACTTTAACATTGTAACTTTGCAGCTATAAAGACTTTAACATTGTAACTTTGCAATCAAAGACGTTAACATTGTAACTTTGCAGCCATTAAGACTTTAACATTGTAACTTTGCAGCCATTAAGACTTTAACATTGTAACTTTGCAGCCATTAAGACTTTAACATTGTAACTTTGCAGTCATTAAGACCTTAACATTGTAACTTTGCAGTCATCAAAGACTTTAACATCGTAACTTTGCAGTCATCAAAGTCTTTAACATTGTAACTTTGCAGTCATCAAAGACTTTAACATTGTAACTTTGCAGTCATCAAAGACTTTAACATTGTAACTTTGCAGTCATCAAAGACTTTAACATTGTAACTTTGCAGTCATTAAGACTTTAACATTGTAACTTTGCAGTCATCAAAGACTTTAACACTAACTTTGCAGTCATTAAGACTTTAACATTGTAACTTTGCTGACTATCATGACTTTAACATTGTATCCTGGCAGCCATTACGTAACTTGTCATTTGTGCATCAAACCTTGAATGGTCTGATTCACAAATATTTTAAAATTTATATCCATTGCCTTTGGCCAATGCAAATACCACCAGCACAGTTGACAAAAAATATGTGAACTTACTAAAGTAAAGCATTTTTCCATCTTCTTGAACTGATAAACAGGCATACCTAAGGGGTACACTGGGATAAGGATTAGGGGGACATATAAACATTTGTACATGAAACATTGCAATCAAGTAAATTCTTCACACACTGCTACCAGATGAGCATGCATATTTTCAAAATGAGCTCTGAATGCCTGCAGCGCAGGGCTGAAACATTTTCCTACTGTAAAAGAACTTGGCAGATCATGCCCAATCATAAAATTACAACTGTAGCTTTTCTTAAATCCTGCTGTACAAAGAGTACAACTCTAAGGTAAACTTGTCGGATAAAATCTTACAGTCTTGATAAAATGGAAGTCAGTTTAAATTAATGAAATTCAACAGGGAATACAATTTCCTCTGTGGAGGCATTAGGAAAAATGATTTGATTGCATGCAAGTAATTGTTATTTCCCATCAAATCCCAACAGAGATGGCGACTAAAGTTAAATGGAACCATGGCGTGAAGAAGGAAATCGGCAGCACTCTATATCAGATTTTGAACCAATCAATATTTTATATGCACTTATGAGAGTCAAGAGGAACTGCCAAAAAAGACAAGACAACAGCAGCAGCACAATTTGCTCTACTGGGAAAAACGCTAAATTGATCTTTGAAACAAATGCATAAGTAGTTATTGGATATGATTGAATCCACTGATGTGTAGACTGGTGAGACACTCTGGCATCAACAGTTGCCAGTTAAAACTGCACAATGATGTCAGGTTTTCAAAGCTGAAGTTGGGCAAAAGGAATTCAGGAAACTGTTCACAATATGTTTTCTTGTCTGTAATTTGTCAGCAATTTTTTTTAAAACATAATTAAATTTTTGTATACTTAAAAAAATCATACGAATGGTAAGTCTCATAAAAACTTTCACTACAGAGTTTAAGTATAATGAAAACATGTTATATTCTACAATGGTAGCAAAAAAAGTGTTTAAATTCTTTTTTAATTAGTATTAATTAATAAAAAGTGTTTAAATTCTTTTTTAATTAGTATTAATTAATAAAAAGTGTTTAAATTCTTTTTTAATTAGTATTAATTAATAAAAAGTGTTTAAATTCTTTTTTAATTAGTATTAATTAATAAAAAGTGTTTAAATTCTTTTTTAATTAGTATTAATTAATAAAAAGTGTTTAAATTCTTTTTTAATTAGTATTTTCTCTTTTATTATTTTTTTTCTTTTAAATTCTGAGTAATAAACCAAATTATCAAAGGCTCTTGCTTTGGTTAAATTTTTTGGAATGGTCTGAGGAAGAGATTACAAACTAATAATAAAAAAAGGGTTGGGAAAGGTATAATTTGTATCACAAATCAGAAACCATGTACTTCAACATTTACGTATGAAGTTTACAGTCAATTTTACCAACATCAGGTCTTTCTGAATCTATTCTCTGATGCCGATGATAATGTCAATTGGTTCAGGTATGCTCAAGTTTGCAAGTCTGAGTGAATCAACAAATCTTTTTAAAAATCCTCAAGTGGCATCCATTTCAGAAGAGAATTCAATTTCAAAAGGGTTTACAAGTCTAAGAATCCTCACATGGATTGACTCAAAGATTATCTTAATGTAATTTTAGATTTGTCAAAAGTGTATATAGATCCATCTCAAATGATAATTTACATTTACCTTAACCAAATTCTGAGTTTTATAAGCTAAGAAGTGTTTCGTGAAATATGAAATTCCATACCACATAGTCAGCTGACACACGTCAAGCTTCCAAAAAGCTTCTTAGTCAACATCTACATAAACAACCATATGTGTGATTCTGATTAATTCAGTACTACTACTCTTTACAGCATTGTTATATCATGTACTTACCTGTAATGTTTATACATAGGTACACTATTAATCTTTGTATGAATTCTGTACTACTACTCTTTACAACATCGTTATATCATGTACTTACCTGTAATGTTTATACATAGGTACACTATTAATCTTTGTATGAATTCTGTACTACTACTCTTTACAACATTGTTATATCATGTACTCACATATATTGTTTATACATAGGTACACTATTAATCTTTGTATGAATTCTGTACTACTACTCTTTACAACATCGTTATATCATGTACTTACCTGTAATGTTTATACATAGGTACACTATTAATCTTTGTATGAATTCTGTACTACTACTCTTTACAACATCGTTATATCATGTACTTACCTGTAATGTTTATACATAGGTACACTATTAATCTTTGTATGAATTCTGTACTACTACTCTTTACAACATTGTTATATCATGTACTCACATATATTGTTTATACATAGGTACACTATTAATCTTTGTATGAATTCTGTACTACTACTCTTTACAACATTGTTATATCATGTACTCACATATATTGTTTATACATAGGTACACTATTAATCTTTGTATGAATTCTGTACTACTACTCTTTACAACATTGTTATATCATGTACTCACATATATTGTTTATACATAGGTATACTATTAATCTTTGTATGAATTCTGTACTACTACTCTTTACAACATTGTTATATTATGTACTCACCTGTAATGTTTATACATAGGTACACTATTAATCTTTGTATGAATTCTGTGTGTTCTCATCTTTAAAATAGTTATATCATGTACTCACCTGTAATGTTTATACAGTTTTAGCTGCATTTGTTGACTTAAAGCACTTCATCTATATACACGTATACACAGACATACATGGAAGATTGGTCAGTTGACCAAATTCGCTTCTTCAAAAACAGGTTATTATTATTATTATTATTATTATCATTATTATTATTATTATTATTATTAAAGTGTATTTAAAACAACAACCTATATCCCCATTGGCAGAGATACCCAACCCTCTAACTAGGAATTAATATTAATATTTTAACAACAGGAGTTTACAACTTGACAAGCACTAAATTAGTTTGGCATTTTGTGTGTTGGTACTGAAATGTGCAGAGCTTGCCAACTCTAAAAATCAGCCCATCAAAAAAAATGTTTTGAAACAATGTCTATCATCAAGGGGATGACTGTTAATAATGTACCTCACAATTTTTTTTGACAAGCGTAGTTGGAAATAAAAGGTAATCTCTAATGATTAGCCTTTTAGATTGCATTGAAAGCAAGACTGATGTATGGAAAAACTACTAGGAACAACTGGTACTTATCCTCTATTGTTTACATTAACAATTACAAGAGGCAAATTTATATCTAATGTTTTTGCAAATAATTATGATAAAAAAGTCAGTTTGTCAAAGACTCTTCTGAAGCAGATAGCTGATTTTAAGATGACGAGGTGATAAACAGAAGAAATCATTCAGTTGTGAGGATAAATACATCATAAAGAGTCTAGCTTTCATTATTGTAGATGTAGCAGTTGAAGACACGATTCTGCCACTGAATCTAGGTTAGAATAGAAAACTTTACAAAGTTTCCAAAAACCAAATCTAACAAAAGGAAAATAGCCAGAATAGTTCTACAATAAAGTGTTGCTTTTCATGGATTAAGGTGTATCATTATGAAAAGTTCTGTTGTTCATGGATTAAGGGGTTATCACTATTAAAAGTTCTGCTCATTATGGATTAAGGGGTTATCACTATGAAAAGTTCTGCTCTTCATGGATTAAGGGGTTATCACTATGAAAAGTTCTGCTCTTCATGGATTAAGGGGTTATCACTATGTAAGGGGTTATCACTATGAAAAATTCTGCTCTTCATGGATTAAGGTGTATCATTATGAAAAGTTCTGTTGTTCATGGATTAAGGGGTTATCACTATTAAAAGTTCTGCTCATTATGGATTAAGGGGTTATCACTATGAAAAGTTCTGCTCTTCATGGATTAAGGGGTTATCACTATGAAAAGTTCTGCTCTTCATGGATTAAGGGGTTATCAATATGAAAAGTTCTGTTGTTCATGGATTAAGGGGTATCATTATAAGAAGTTCTGTTCTTCATGGATTAAGAGATATTGTTATAAAAAAAAGTTCTGTTCCTCATGGATTAAGGGATATCATTATGAAAAGTTCTGCTCTTTATGGATTAAGAGGTATCCCCGACCACAGTATGATTTTGTAATATAATTCTTTGCCATCAGTGCTGCTAACTGATACTGGAGTATTTCGGTGATGCATTCCATTTTATTTTGCTCTCCTACTCGACAAATATTTAAATCTGCATCTTCAACTGAACTTAAGGTTGAAAGGGGCTTAAAGAAAAATGTAAGGATGTATTAAAACGTTGAAATTAGGCTAGCACAGTGCCACCCTTGGTTATGTTTAAGTTTTCAATTTAAAAATCACTTTACTCAAACACCTCTTTCTCTAAGTTATAATAAAGTAAACTGTATTTCCAAAACTCTTATCTATCCATCTGCTTATCTGTCAATCTACAAATATATAATAATGTTTGTCTTTTCTAATTAAATGTATATTCTCACCATTTCTTTTTTTCTTTCTTATCCACCCATCTGCATATGCTATTGATATATTTTTTGACAACTTTAATTATCAGCATAATCTGAAAGCTACACAAAGAGAAGAAAACATTATTTTTTTAGTTGTACACTAATGATGCAATTTCCAGAAAAAGTACTATTATTTTATTTATGTTTATAAACATTTGTTGTGATATGTTCCTATTTTTAAGTTTGAAATAGCCAAAGGTAATTTATTTTTGAGTTATCTGTCAGCAGGGCAAGCTAATTTTTATAAAATGTATAAAGCCCTGTTCAAACTTAACTACAAGCTATATAAATATAACAAAAAATGTTTAACACATCCAATATACATATGATATCATCTTACTTATAAAAATCATCTTCCTTATAAAGGGAAAACATGGTGGTGTCCTATTAAAAATGAGATATGAATCTATAAATAGTAGTATAAAACAAACTGTCCAACAACCAGCCAATGACTGCTGTGACCAACACTCCCCAAATGACATATTTACACTGCATGCTACCTGGGCAGGGCAAATAGAGTTGTATTATAACAGGAGATTTTCAACACCGCAGATTACTTGTTTTGCAGATTACTTGTTTTAAATCCCAAAATAAATAATGATTCAGACCAGGCTATAAAGTGTACATGCAAAACAAATGCAATATGAAACCATGTACTATCAATGGTAGATTTATATTCAATGTTGATGTCATTGCTATTAAAAACATACTGTACAACCAAGGTTATGCAGCTACTGCACATTAGATGGTCATCCCTGCCCTATTAATTCATTTTAAAAAATGAAAATTCAGTGGACTATCATAAAGGATAGTAACCAAACTATTTTTTAATTTATAGAAATAATGAGTTTTAATCTAAGCACTAAACCTATCAATGAAGACTTCAAATTCTTAATTAAAGAATCAGAACAATAAGAAAACAAAGTTAGATTTCTTCATTAAAAAATAAAGTTGAAGTTGCCAAAATTGCAGGTAATTACTCTGAGAGCCAAGTTTGGCATAAAATCTGAACACCGAATCTTGTTGATACAAGATTCCATTATAGCAACAGATATGCCAACAGCATTTATTGGGTAGAGAAGATTATCGTTTTTGTTTTCTTTTGTTTCTTGAATGCAATCTTCTTCTGTCCTACATACAAACTTTTTCCAACAAACTATTGGTTATATTACCAACCTTCATTAAAATGAATTTACGTGAAAATCCTGCAATTGGATTTTATACTAACTTTAAATTAAACTAAAGGAGTAGAGTCATTGCTGGTGTTCATCTAGTTTAAACACTCTTGTAAGTTACACTACTAAAACAAAGAATAAAGTATATATTTACAGCAGAGAGAGAGAGAGAGAGAGAGAGAGAGAGAGAGAGAGAGAGAGAGAGAGATGGCCGGACACTGACAGGTGCGTTACTTACTTGTCCCAAACAAAATACTGAACTCGTGTACAACTCGGGGGTGTTAACAACCGTATGGCATTTGTTGCAATTTTTTCACCTTTTTTATCTATACGTTATATACATTCCACTGTTTACTGACTTACGATATATATTTCCCGCGACAAATCCGACTTCTTAACTTTGCACACAATCTGAACGCCCGAAACTTCTGTTTGAATATTTCGTGTCCACTGCTCAAGATATGGTTACACTATTGGTACTACATGTACAAGACACCAAATTGGAAACTCGGATTTTCGAAGGCACAATATGAAATTCTTACCTTTCATATGATACAAATATCCATAATTTCCTTAATCAAAATCAAATGGAATGCAAACTTTCACACACAGACTCCAAGTATATACTCCGTTTGATATGATTCTCCAAACTTGACTGAAATACATGAGGCGCTTGCCCCAAATACGTTGATCATGCGCACAACAAACGGAAGAAGCGTGATGTTTTTTCTCTTCTCAAAATTGCATGCAATTTGATGTCTAGCAAATTGGTAATGATTCTACTGCTAAAATCAAGTTATATCAATTAAGCATCTCGTGTACGATTTATTAGTGCATGGTAAAGACTACGATAAAATAGATCTCACATATTTATATATTTTATGATGTATGTAAACAATTATAAGTACAAGGGAGCTAAACATGTAGAGGATAATTTAAATTGCCTTTAATGTCGGGTACATTCTCGCTGCTTTTAACTCCCATGAATAATACAGTAATGTCCTGTTTTTATATTGTTTATTTTGTGCCCGTTAGTGGGAAGCAACGTATAGCAGCTCTATTTATGGGCGTCAGAGTTCATATTTTATTAAGGTGTTCGATAAAAGATTTTCATTGGCATTTTCGGAACCCCAACGACATGCTCGTTTTTCCCGTTTATCATGGGGTCCCTGTAGAAGAATGTTTTCGTTTATGTTTTTCTTAAAACAATACTCATAAATAATTTGCAAATATCTTCCAAACCCATGATAGATTTTGTTCATACCTGGAATGAGTTTACATGAAACTAAGACAATGTATTCGGTGTCACACTTACCCACATAGTCAAGGTCTGGCATATAAAAGTAGTTAGGGTTTTTGTGCATTTTTGTAATTTTATATTTCCTAAACTTCTTAATAGATTTTGTTGATACTTTGTTGAATGACTATGAAACTACATTGTATCATAATATTTAGCAGCACACTCTATGTGCCCATTTGACCTTTGGGCTAAGGTCACAGTTTATTTGCTGCTATTCCTAAGCAGCTTCATGCATTTACTCCATACTGAGGATAAATTGTTATAAGGAAAATTAAATGTCATGGCCTTACTAAACATTTTGACATTGGGGCCAATGACTTTTTCTTTGCAGTATTGTTTCAAATATGGGTGGAACATGTAGATCCAGACCTTTTGTTTGTTTCTTTTTCTTTTTCGGGAATACAATTTGTACAGTTGGTTTAAATTACATTAGTAAAATATTAGGTGTCTTCTTCACAGATTGGTATACTGTTTTTGTAAAAATTAGTATTTGAAAATTAATCTGTAAAGACACTGTGCTTTACAACATGGAAACAATGCCATCAAGCAGCTGTATGCCAAGGCTACCAGTGCAGTAATTGCTCAAGGTTCTGTGGGGGACAGGTTCAAGACAACAGTTCGAGTACATCAAGGCTGTCTCCTGTCAGCCACGTTTTTCAACATTTACTTAGAGCGCATCATCAGTGAAGCCCTGAAAAACCACTCTAGGACAGTCAGCTTTGGAGGGCGTAACATCACCTACCTACGCTTTGCAGATGAAATTGATGGCTGGCAGGCAGTGAAGAGAAACTTACCACCTTAGTGAAGAACCTGGATGAAGCATCTTCCAGATATGACATGGAGATAAGTGCAGAGAAGACAAAGCTGATGACAAATAGTGGCAAACAAATCTCAACTAAGATTAAAGTAAGAGGACAGGAACTGGAAATAGTCAGCCAGTTCAAATATCTTGTTTCCATAATCACTAAAGAGGGACCAAAAGCAGAAATTTTGTCATGAGCAGCACAAACAATAGTAGCTATGTCAAAGCTATGATCCATCAGGAGAGACCACAATATATGTCTGAAAACTGAAATCAGACTATTGAGACCACTAGTCATCTCAATCTTTTTGTATTCATGTTAGGCCTGGACCCTGACAGTAGAATTACAAGCAAGAATCCAGGCACTTTAAATGAGATGCTGCAGAACCATCCTTGGCATCTCTTCAATAAAAATCATCACAAATGAAGAAGTGCATAACACCATCAGACACAAAGTAGGCTATTATGAAAACCTCCCCATCACTGTCAAAAGGAGAAAGCTCAAATGGTATGACCATGTCACTAGAGCCAACAGTCTATTCACAACAGTACTGCAGTGCAGCATCCAGGGTGGAAGACAGAGATAGACACAGAAAAAAGTGGACTGACAACATCACAGAATGGACCAGGAAATGTTTTGCGGAGATACAGGCATTGGCACATGATCAAGACAAGTGGAGGGAACTGGTCAGATGTTAAGCAGCACAGTGCCTCAATGAGCACACTAAGTCAAGAGACTGATGATGATGGTGATGATGATGATGATGATATAATTTTCAGTCTTATCGCTACGATGTTTGCAGTGTGGCGATTTTTATAGTGATCTCTAGCAATGGGACATTATGTTGCATACATATAGCATAATGTTGCACTCACATTATTCTGACACCAAGCCAAACTTGAGTCGTCACTCTCCGTATGGTGTTTATAACTGATTAATGCATACACATTAGGCTTACTTAGAATAGACTGTGTATGGAGTTTATGACTGATTAATGCATACACATTAGGCTTATTTAGAATAGACTGTGTGTATGGAGTTTATGACTGTTTAATGTATACACATTAGGCTTACTTAGAATAGACTGTGTATATGGAGTTTATGACTGATTAATGCATACACATTAGGCTTACTTAGAATAGACTGTGTATGGAGTTTATGACTGATTAATGCATACACATTAGGCTTACTTGGAATAGACTGTGTGTATGGAGTTTATGACTGATTAATGTATACACATTAGGCTTACTTAGAATAGACTGTGTATATGGAGTTTATGACTGATTAATGCATACACATTAGGCTTACTTAGAATAGACTGTGTATGGAGTTTATGACTGATTAATGCATACACATTAGGCTTACTTGGAATAGACTGTGTATGGAGTTTATGACTGATTAATGCATACACATTAGGCTTACTTAGAATAGACTGTGTGTATGGAGTTTATGACTGATTAATGCATGCACATTAGGCTTACTTGGAATAGACTGTGTATGGTGTTTATAACTGATTAATGCATACACAATAGGCTTATTTAGAATAGACTGTGTGTATGGAGTTTATGACTGATTAATGTATACACATTAGGCTTACTTAGAATAGACTGTGTATGGAGTTTATGACTGATTAATGCAGACACATTAGACTTACTTAGAATAGACTGTGTATGGAGTTTATGACTGATTAATGCATACACATTAGGCTTACATATAATAGACTGTGTGTATGGAGTTTATGACTGATTAATGTATACACATTAGGCTTACTTAGAATAGACTGTGTATGGAGTTTATGACTGATTAATGCATACACATTAGGCTTACTTAGAATAGACTGTGTATGGAGGTTATGACTGATTAATGCATACACATTAGGCTTATTTAGAATAGACTGTGTGTGGAGTTTATGACTGATTAATGTATACACATTAGACTTACTTATAATAGACTGTGTGTATGGAGTTTATGACTGATTAATGCATACACATTAGGCTTACTTAGAATAGACTGTGTGTATGGAGTTTATGACTGATTAATGCATACACATTAGGCTTACTTAGAATAGACTGTGTATGGAGTTTATGACTGATTAATGCATACACATTAGGCTTATTTAGAATAGACTGTATGGTGTTTATAACTGATTAATGCATACACAATAGGCTTATTTAGAATAGACTGTATGGTGTTTATGACTGATTAATGCATACACATTAGGCTTACTTATAATAGACTGTGTGTATGGAGTTTATGACTGATTAATGCATACACATTAGGCTTACATATAATAGACTGTGTGTATGGAGTTTATGACTGATTAATGCATACACATTAGGCTTACTTAGAATAGACTGTGTGTATGGAGTTTATGACTGATTAATGTTTACACATTAGGCTTACTTAGAATAGACTGTGTATGGAGTTTATGACTGATTAATGCATACACATAAGAATAAAGAAGAAACTGACTGTCAGATTGTTTAAAACGAAATTTTTAACTGCTTAGATTGTTGAAATATCTCACTTTGAGAATAGTCTGTCATTTTGTCTATTATATATAAAGAACTGTTCTGGTGCATTTATTAGTTTGGTAGTTGTAAAATAGGTTTGATGTTGATTGCAAACAGTATGCAGAAGTATTATTAACTATTGAAAACAGTACATAGAGTTAGTATTAACTATATAACACAATACATAGAGGTATTATTAACTATTGAAAACAGTACATAGAGTTAGTATTAACTATTGAAAACAGTACATAGAGGTATTATTAACTATTGAAAACAGTACATAGAATTAGTATTAACTATTGAAAACAGTACATAGAGTTAGTATTATCTATATAAAACAATGCATAGAGGTATTATTAACTATTGAAAACAGTACAGAGTTAGTATTAACTATTGAAAACAGTACATAGAATTAATATTAACTATTGAAAACAGTACATAGAGTTAGTATTAACTATTGAAAACAGTACATAGAGGTATTATTAACTATTGAAAACAGTACATAGAATTAGTATTAACTATTGATAAGAGTACATAGAGTTAGTATTATCTATATAAAACAATACATAGAGGTGTTATTAACTATTGAAAACAGTACATAGAGTTAGTATTAACTATTGAAAACAGTACATAGAATTAATATTAACTATTGAAAACAGTACATGTACATAGAGTTAGTATTAACTATTGAAAACTACATAGAGTTAGTATTAACTATTGAAAACAGTACATAGAGTTAGTATTAACTATTGAAAACAGTACATAGAGTCAGTATTAACTATATAAAACAATACATAGAGGTATTATTAACTATTGAAAACAGTACATAGAGTTAGTATTAACTATTGAAAACAGTACATAGAGTTAGTATTAACTATTGAAAACAGTACATAGAGTTAGTATTAACTATTGAAAATAGTACATAGAGTTAGTATTAACTATTGAAAACAGTACATAGAGTTAGTATTAACTATTGAAAACAGTACATAGAGCTAGTATTAACTATTGACAACAATACATAGTTAGTATTAACTATTGACAACAATACATAGAGGTATTATTAACTATTGAAAACAGTACATAGAGTTAGTATTAACTATTGAAAACAGTACATAGAGTTAGTATTAACTATTGAAAACAGTATATAGAGCTAGTATTAACTATTGACAACAATACATAGTTAGTATTAACTATTGACAACAATACATAGAGGTATTATTAACTATTGAAAACAGTACATAGAGTTAGTATTAACTATATAACACAATACATAGAGGTATTATTAACTATTGAAAACAGTACATAGAGTTAGTATTAACTATTGAAAACAGTACATAGAGGTATTATTAACTATTGAAAACAGTACATAGAGGTATTATTAACTATTGAAAACAGTACATAGAGTTAGTATTAACTATTGAAAACAGTACATAGAATTAATATTAACTATTGAAAACAGTACATAGAGTTAGTATTAACTATTGAAAACAGTACATAGAGTTAGTATTAACTATTGAAAACAGTACATAGAGTTAGTATTAACTATATAAAACAATACATAGAGGTATTATTAACTATTGAAAACAGTACATAGAGTTAGTATTAACTATTGAAAACAGTACATAGAGTTAGTATTAACTATTGAAAACAGTACATAGAGCTAGTATTAACTATTGACAACAATACATAGAGTTAGTATTAACTATTGACAACAATATATAGAGGTATTATTAACTATTGAAAACAGTACATAGAGTTAGTATTAACAATTGCAAACATTACAGAGGTATTATTATCTGTTGGAAACAGTGCACAGTGTTAGCATTAACTATTGCAAAAGTTACATAGAAGTGATATTATATATTGGGAACAGTACATAGAGGTATTATTAACTATTGCAGACAGTACATAGAGGTATTATCAACTGTTGCAGACAGTACATAGAGGTATTATGAACTGTTGCAGACAGTACATAGAGGTATTATTAACTATTGTACATAGAGGTATTATTAACTATTGCAGACAGTACATAGAGGTATTATTAACTATTGCAGACAGTACATAGAGGTGTTATTAACTATTGCAGACAGTACACAGAGGTATTATTAACTATTGCAGACAGTACATAGAGGTATTATTAACTATTGCAGACAGTACATAGAGGTATTATTAACTATTGCAGACAGTACATAGAGGTATTATTAACTATTGCAGACAGTACATAGAGGTATTATTAACTATTGCAGACAGTACATAGAGGTATTATTAACTACTGCAGACAGTACATAGATGTATTATTAACTACTGCAGACCGTACATAGAGGTATTATTAACTACTGCAGACAGTACATAGAGGTATTATTAACTATTGCAGACAGTACATAGAGGTATTATTAACTATTGCAGACAGTACATAGAGGTATTATTAACTATTGCAGACAGTACATAGAGGTATTATTAACTATTGCAGACAGTACATAGAGGTATTATTAACTGTTGCAGACAGTACATAGATGTAGTATAATATATTCCAAACAGTATGTAGAGGTAGTATTAAGTATTGCAAACAGTACATACAGATAGTATTATGTATTGAAAATATTATGTAGAGCTAATATTAACTATTGTAGACAGTATGTAGAGGTAGTATTAATAATTGCAAACAGTACAGTATGTAGAGGTAGTATTAACTATTGCAAAAAGTACATGAGGGTAGTATTAACTATTGCAAACAGTACTTAGAGGTAATATTATTTTGATTTTGTAATAGTGTTAACATGGAAACTAAAAGCTCACTCACCTTGTCTATTTGATAATCCTCAACATGTACTTCTCTTGGTTTATCATAGTGTGAATTGGATTCATCATTTATAGACAACTCTGTTAGGATTTGCATGAACTGCTTCATGTTTCAAGTAAAATGCACTGGTTTTTCTGACATTCAGTTATCTTGATATGATATGATTACATTCAGTTCTCTTGATATGATATGATTAAGATCTTGTTCATGGATTGTGTTGCTCCATTGGCCTTTGATATGGATTGTTACATCATTTGCATTTCAGGGTTCTCCAGCTACACTGGCAGATAATTAATGTTCAAGGGTAATATGATAGGGTCTAAGATTGAGCCCTGAGGCACACCATATTTATTCCACAAGGACTTGTAATCACTGGCTTCAGTCCACTTAGATAAGGTTGTATCCCAGAAACACTTTTTTGTTTGCTGAAATTGTAATAAACAATTTAAATGTGTTAAAGTCAGCTAAGATGCCTGTGTAAATGAAAAAATAATGTTAGGATCAACTAAGATCCTAGTTTAGAAGGAAAACAAAAGAAGATTCACCTGATTATGTTGTCTTTATTTGTGACTTAAAGTCATTTATCAATTTTCCTATCAGTTCAGTATAATAATGTCAGAGTATCATCCAGTCTCCCCACTGTACACCTATGACACCCTAACAATCAAATCTAGTCACCCAACTGTACACTAATGACACCCAAACAATCAGATATAGGCACCCAACCAAAGTTGATGCTAACATCCAAGGCATAGGAGGTGAATTTCCAGTGTTAAATCATGAATAATATGTAACAAGCTGAATGATGATAAAACTGAAGCCATTCTGATCAGCACATAAAGATTTTCTACTTTCCAATTGTTTACCTCATAGAATTAGTATATACAAATACAAATGCTAAATTCACTGTCAATACAAAACCTAAGCCTCACTCTTGACATGTCCAGAATATATGCAAGGTTCATATCTACAGGTGGCACTCGTGACTATCTTTCTGTTGGTGCTACTGAAACACTTGTACTTTCTAGACATGACTATTGTAATTCTCTTCTGTCTTGTTAATTTCAGTAACAATTACAGAAACTTCAAAAAGTTTAAAACACAGCTGCTCTGATCATCCTTAGAGTGCTACAATCAGAGCACACCTCCCCAGTGCTCTGTACCTTACACTGGCTATCCATTCGATCCACTCCTCTTCTGACAATCGTATACTCGTTATTCCCACTGTGAAAAATGAAATCACATGGACAGCATTCTTTTGAATACCAGGGCCTAGCAATGTGAAAAAAATTGCTCATTGAAATTAGACACAAAGATAATAGTGATCCATTTCAAGAAAAGTGCTCTTAAAACTCACCTTTTTCAACTGCAAGAACGAAATTCAAGACCTAATAATGTTTCCTACCTTAAATATTTCAGCACTTTTATTGTTTTCTGATTTCATGGTGTTTTTTGTTTTTGTAGTCAGATTAATATATGTATTGTAAAGTGCTTAGAGCTTCTAAAGACATTATTATTATTTTTATTATTCGGGCCCCGAGTGGTCTTAAGTGCACTCTGTTACGGATCACTGCCAGTTCACCTCTGCGTGGGGTCGAGTCTTGGATTCAGCCAATGTGGATATGTGATAAAGCTTGCCAGCAGCTACTAGTGGCTTGGTGGTTCTTTCCGAGATTTTCCCATGTTCTTCCTCCACCATTAATACTGGCCGCCATGTATATCCTATCTTGTGCTGAAAAATGATGTTAAACCCTACAACAACAATAATTCTTATTATTACTATTATTATTAGTGGCATATATTGATTGATTGGCAGATATTTGTAATTCTAAACATTGCTGAGATCACTTGTTTTTTGGTGAACAAAATTATTTTTGCTGTTAAAAATTGTAATCTGTAAAATTAGAATATAGGATCAGACAATTCCCTGAACCAGTCCCTGGACCAAGCGCATGTTAATAAAATAATTACGTGGGGGTCTTTCAAAAGAATCTAACTTATGGTTTTGTGATATGGTCAAGTATTTTAAATTAAAAAGAAACCATCAAACAAACGAAAAAGAAAGGAAACAAATATTTTAAATGATGTTATAAGGGAAGCAACTCTCACTGTTATGATTCAGATGCATGTAGTTTTTTTTCTTCCTTCTAATGAGTTGCCTCTCTTTGCATTTGGAGCATTTGAAAGTATGTGACGTTCCTGCCTTGAACTATCATTGATTTTAAATAAAAAATTGCTAAATTTTTCTCACGTTTTCATGACGTATAACCTTTGGCATGTATTTCTACCTGACACTTACTGGGTTTGTGGTGAAATATTCAGCTTCCATGTCTGCTACAATAAATAAAATGCATATACATGATTGACTTCATGATGTGCGGGTTTGAATTACAGCATGATGTGTAGGTGACACTGGTAGATTGTTTGATTAAAAGTTTGATTAAAAGTGATTATTTATTCAGATTTTTTTAAAAACTTTGAATCATATTTTTGTTTCAGATATTATCAGGCTGTAATAAGGATTGGACCTACCTTATAAGCCGTTTCATTGTTGTGACTGACAACATTTCATACCTAGAGTTCTAACAGCCAGTAAGTGACATCGCCAAGTGAGTCATATGTTCTTTAGAATAGACCATAGTTCATTTATTAAAAAATTCATATTGTTATGGATTAAGTTAAGTTAAAATTGTCAAGTTGTAGCTCTTAAAAATAGAATTAATATGTACACAGTAAAATAAAATTTATGGTACTCATGGGATTTATGTATTTATAGTATTCATAGGATTTTTGTATTTATGGTCTTTTTGGTATTTGTGGATTTATGGTATTTGTGGATTCATGGGATTTATGGTACTTGTGGATTTATGGTACTTATGTTTTTTATGGTATTGGTGGGATATATGGATTTAAGGTATTTATGGTACTTATGGATTTATGGTATGTATTGTACTCATTGGGATATATGGATTTATGGTATGTATGGTACTCATGGGATTTATGGTACTGGTGGATTTATGGTATGTATTGTACTCATGGGATTTATGGATTTATATTATTTATGGGTCTTATGGATTTATGGTACTAATGGGATTTATGGTAGTTATGTGTTTAAGGTTATGAACCTCATTGTTATTATTAGTGTTATGTATATATGTGATCACTAAAATAAATACAAATAACATGACTGGGTTGTAGGACAGTCCGAACTCTTTCCTTTCTTTACGCATATGTAAATATGAGTTACATTTGTTTTTGTCATGGCATTCAGTAACTGTTCTCTGTTCTTCTTCTTTCTTTATTTTATTATTTACCATTTTACCAGTTTTCTAAATTCTTTATGTACACCCTAATATTTGTAATAGGCAACACTGCAGATATGGAGTAGAGGGATTTTATTGGGGTAAGGTAGGGTTGGGTTTTTGATATAATATATAGATATGGCATAGTGGGTTCGATCCCCGGCCGAGTCATACCAAAAACTTTTAAAAATGATACTAAAATCTGCTTCACTTGGCACTCAGCATTAAGAGGTTAGTGTTAGGACTGGTCGGCCTGGTTTCAGGATAATGTGACTGGGTGGGACATCATGCTACATGTCTGTGACATGATGCACTATAAACTGCCTCACTGCAGACATCGTGAATAAATGTTAAAGCTACGTTTAAACTCCTAAACACAAAGATATGGAGTAGTGGAATTTTACTGGGTAATATTGGATTTGATGTTTTTTGTATAATATATATATATATATATATATATATATATATATATATATATATATATATATATATATATGGTGTTGTGGAATTTTACTTGGTAATATTGAATTTGATGTTTTTTGTATAATATATATATATATGGTGTTGTGGAATTTTACTTGGTAATATTGGATTTGATGTTTTTTGTATAATATATATATATGGTGTTGTGGAATTTTACTTGGTAATATTGAATTTGATGTTTTTTGTATAATATATATATATGGTGTTGTGGAATTTTACTTGGTAATATTGGATTTGATGTTTTTTGTATAATATATATATATATATATATATATATATATATATATATATATATATATATATATATATATATATATATATATATGGTGTTGTGGAATTTTACTTGGTAATATTGGATTTGATGTTTTTTGTATAATATATATATATATATGGTGTTGTGGAATTTTACTGGGTAAGGTCGGATTGGGTATTTTTGATTTAATATATAGATGTGATATGAATTTTATTAGGGTTAGGTCGGATTGGGTATTTTTGATTTAATATATAGATCATAATGTGACGTGAATTTTATTGTGGTATGGTAGGATTGGGTGATTTTGGTGTAATATATAAATATGACGTAGTGGGATTTTATGGAGGTAATATATAAATATGACAGTGGGATTTTATTAAGGTTAGGTTGGATTGGGTTGGGTGTGTTTGACATAATATACAAATGTACAAATTACCAGTTATATTTGTCTTTTTCCCAACTAGTTTTCTCTTGTTGTACACTTGATTGAAAAGAAGGGAAAAGGAAGCAGCTTTTGGGACAATGATGATATTACTTTGTAGGATAGTATACATCTTTGGAATCATTGCTTTTTGTTGGGAAACCTTTAGAATTGTTACTAGGGCTGGGAGACTTTAGGAATCAATGCTTGGGTTGGGAAATCTTTTTGTCAGAACAGATATAAAACTGCAGAACCTAGCATAGCAGAATTATCCCGAACATAAAGTAGAGATTTGTTGACCCAGCAAATACATTATCTTTATTTTATGGACAGCCTTGCATACCTGTATTGCAAAATGACAATTAATATTCACATTAATGGAACCAGCCATGACAACCCTATTGCTGCACCAGATGGTGTCTTGCTTTATTTTTACTGACAGTTAAATTACAGACTTGTAAGTCCACAATCTTAAACTGTACATATCCAAAATCTTAAAATGTACATATCCTCAATCGAAAACTGTACAAATCCACATTCTGATACTGTACATATACACAATCTTAAAATTTACATATCCTCAATAGAAAATTGTACATATTCGCAATCTAAAACTGTACATATTCACAATCTTAAACTGTACATATTCACAATCTTAAACTGTAATATACACAATGTTAAAATGTAAATATCCGCAATCTTAAACTTGACATATGCACAATCTAAAACTGTGCATATCCACAATCGAAAACTGCACATATCTACTTTCTAAAACTGTACAATCTTAAAATGGTCATAAGTTCATATTGCTTATTTATTAGAATTTCTGTTAATATTTCTGTTTTATTGCTGTAATCAAAAATTGTTATTTGCTGTATTGAGCCTTACAGATAGAAAGTCTACTGTGATATGGTACATTCATACACATGTCAGATACCAGGTTCATTTCCACAGAATTACAGTTGTCCATTATCTACAGCTGTACACTTTATGGCTGGCTTGCACTTTGTGTTAAGAACAAACCTTTTCGCTCTCAGGGTCAAAAGGTCAGATATAAAGGTCATTGTGGCTGAAAGAAAAGAAAATGGTTTCTGCAGAATAGCTAGAGTTCTTTGCCATAAACAGGTACCAACTTTTGTAGACAGCTTGGACTTTGAGTAAGAAAAGGACAGTTTATTTTTTTGCTAAAGTTATATCATGACCTCTGTGATACAAAGAAGACAAATAGCTTCTTTATAGTGACATCAGTTTTACATCACAGACCTCATCTAAACTTTATTGATGGCTTGCACTTGTGGTAAGCAGGAATTAGATTGATTTTGGGGTCAAAAGGTCAATCATCAAGGTCACTGACTGAAAAAATAAAATAGTTTCTGCACAAAAAGGTCAGTTCTTGACCTGGTACCTTTAATAAAATGTATGGATGTCTTACAGCCTGTTTAAGAAGGAAACCTATTCAGCTTTGGAGCTTTGGGTTAAATTGAAGGTCAGTTGAACTGAAGGAAAAGAAAACTTACTTTGTTTGCATTACTTCTTTAGTTTAGTTCAAGACTACAATCCTTGACCAAAATTCAGGTCATTGAAATTCCTTGATCAGTAATCTGCCAAGTCAACCATACTGTACCAGTATCTACATAAATGACTATTATAAATGGGACACACCATGTAATTTTCATTGTAATGAGTTGGGTTCTTTTTATAATCAAATTTGTATCTAGTACTCTTGATTATGCTGCTATCCATTACCAAACTTTCCTACACCTATGCTGCTATCCATTACCAAACTTTCCTACACCTATGCTGCTATCCATTACCAAACTTTAATACACCTATGCTGCTATCCATTACCAAACTTTCCTACACCTATGCTGCTATCCATTACCAAACTTTCATACACCTATGCTGCTATCCATTACCAAACTTTCCTACACCTATGCTGCTATCCATTACCACACTTTCCTACACCTATTTATGGTTTTTGTTATGATACAAATATACAGTTGTGATGTCAGCTAATAAAATCTTCATTCAAATTCATCCAATATGTATATTGGGTTTGCCAACTTGTCTGGAAATGGGCTACCAACATAGTTTAGGCTTAAGAGGCTTTTGTGACATGATACCAGTCAGGTATGTGTATTTACAGAGGAAGGGGTCATATAAGAAGGGACATGACACCAGTCTGTTATGTGTAATTAGGGGGGGGGGGGCATATAAAAGGGACATCATACCAGTCTGGTATGTGTATTTTCAGGGAGGAGGCATAAAAGAGGTACATGACACCAGTCTGGTATGTGTATTTGCAGGGAGGGGGCATATAAGAGGGGGCATGTGGTAAGAGAGCAATAAAATTTGAAGAAGAGATTTTTCTCCAGGCTCCTGAGTTACATCAGCTGATGCCTACTAAAACTTTACTGAAGCAATTAACATCCAAAGCAGATCTAACAGTTCCACAGTCTGTTGGAAAAATGGGGTTACAAGTGGGGGATGATGCACTATTTGTTATGCTAGTGGAATGTTTCTGTTGAGAAATTGTTTGTTTTTATCAGTGAAGTTATCTAAATCAAGTTAGAGTGATCAAGTCTCAGAACTAATATAATGCTAAGACAGTCAGTTTTTATATAATTGGAGCTGGTCACGAAGGTCAACAAAATTCTCTCTCTCAAATTATATGTTATTTTTTATTGGTTGTGTATGAGGGTCCTATTGTAGTACCCTTGCAGGGATTAGAATGGGGTGGGAAACCTTGCTCCCTTTGTAATGCCATGTAGCTTGGATATCATTCAAGGTTGTCTTGAAGGGCTTTAGCTTTTAAGCTATAACATGGGGCCAGGTGCCCAGGCGCAGGTTGAGACTCCTGGAACAATGCTGGTATTATAAATGGATTGTCCTTTATATACTAATACAGTGATCATATATATATATATATATATATATATATATATATATATATATATATATATATATATATATATATATATATATATATATATATATATATATAAACCACATACATTAAAAATAACATGGCATTTAAAGTGATGGTATAAAGCAAATTGATATACTAATACTATTGGTATATCAAATAGTGATCTGCCCATGCCACAAACATGCAGATATACATATAAATATTCGTTCAACCTCGAGCCTATAGATTAGTGATGAATTTCTACTCATTCATTAGTCACAAAGGTCATGAAAAAATGATAAAAAGAATTAATAGTCCGTTTTTTAAATGATATTAAAATGGTACACAATTTCATCGGAATCCCCTATTGTACATAAATGACAAAATAAGCACAAATCTGGAGTGAGAAAGAAAAACACAATGCAGTGGATGAAAACATTAAAACTGAAATGAACAAAGTAGTTTACAGTAATCATGTTCAGCATAACGGTATGTTTTCCTTGGGATCTATCTAGTGTTCATAATATCATACATAGTTGCCACTGATACCAGGAAGATAATCAAAGCTAGATATGCATGAAAATCCATGAAGATATGAGCATCGGGGATTTTCATTTGTGACATGTGACGATGTCCCTGGACCTATGAATGATAGTAATATTAGTCATGCCATCCAAAGGATGTAAGAGAGAGAGTTATATAGTCTTTAGAAATGTTAATTAAAGGAGAAAAAAACTTAGATGAATTGTCAGTATATTAAAATATTTTAATTACCTCTTCTTGGTTTTTCATTTCACTTAGTTTCTGTTCCACGACAATTTCCATAATCCAGTACGTTTTTAATACCTGACAGTACAGGTTCAGTGTACAAGAAGCTAACCATGTTTGCAGTGCACTACTTTCTTTATTCATTTAAAAAAAAAAAACATATTTCATTTTTAAATCATGAGTGTGTCTTCTATTAATTTAATAAGTGTGAATAAAAAATATTACTGAAAAAGAAAAAAAACTCGTCTATTCACATATGTGCCTGTGAACAAGAAAAAATCATAGAGCTACATTTTGTAACGGAAACACTCACAGGGAAATGACGAGTTCATTCAGTTGGTCAATACACGGTTGCTATGAGCATATCAAAATATTTAAAGTGCAAATATGTGTATTTTTATGTGATATAAATAAATATATGTATAGTCTGTATGCTAGATCAATTTTATCACTCATATATATATATATATATATATTTCATTAAAGGGAAACTTGGCCAATGAATAATTTAATGAAAAATGTATACATTTTGTGGTATATCACTGATACAGTATGCATACTATATATATCTATATATATATATCTATATATATATATATATATATATATATATATATATATATATATATATATTGCAGTATATGCATTTGATCGTACCTCGTTTGAAGGAATTTTTAGATTTGTGTGAATACATGTATTATAAGCATCAATTTAAGATGCATCTTAAATATAAAATATAAATATACAATATATATAAAATATAAATATACAATATATATATATATAAATATGTTTGGATTCAGTTTCCTTGTCAGATATCATCAAAGTTACACAATTTCATGATTCAGTATTTTGAGTTTTACTTTGTTCTTCTGTAGTTTTCAGTTTTACTACCCCATAACACATAAAAGATGATCTTTTCCAGCAGCAGAGTAATGCATCTGAGAATGCAAGTTTTATCATGGCTGAGCTGGGTTTTCATGCAGACCAATACAGGCAGTTGTTAAAAGGTTTTGAAATATGGTTTCATCAGCTTTGCTTGTTGCTTTTGTAGAGTCACATCATATTGAATTCAAACATGTAAAATGTGCATGTCTTTCATGTTGCACTTAATTGTGCAAATCCTATGAAAATAAAAAACTGACTGCATGCATGAGGGATGCAATGCACTTGATGCATTAATTTCACCACATTCTCATACATAAGCTCTTAGTAAAATGAATAACTTATGCACTTGATGCAATAATAATTTAGGTATAAAATTACACACAAACTCTTTGTAAATGGACTGTAGTTTATGCAGTGCACTTGATGCAATAATAATTTAGATATACAGTCACACACATGCTCTTAGTAAAATGACTATCTTATGCAATGCACTTGATGCAGTAATAATTTAGGTATACAGTCACACACAAGCTCTTAGTAAAATGACTATCTTATGCAATGCACTTGATGCAATAATAATTTAGGTATACAGTCACACACATGCTCTTAGTAAAATGACTGTAGATTATGCCAAATTGTTACATGTTCAATTCTCTCAGGGGGTGTTTAATTTGACAAGTCCTAATATTAGCGTATCATAAATAGATCCAGTCTTTAGAGTGAAAATTATCAATAAAGACTCGTTGAGTGATAGATTGATTTCTGTTTAGTTGCACATCAACACACAATAGGCTATATAAGGTTAAGGCAATTGGAGTAAAGTGTTGTGTCTGTCCCAGCCAGAATGTGAACTTCTTTTCTAGATCTCCAAAACGTTTGACAACAAAATTCTTTTTGTAAAATCTCTCTCTCTCTCTCTCTCTCTCTCTCTCTCTCTCTCTTTCTCTTCATTTTTCCCTAGACTATCTTTATCCTGTTAGATTTTAATAAATCCACATATCTTCGTCACTGTACTGTTCATGGTACCTAACTTATATTCTGATTCCACAGTCATGTCCACAAAGAACACTCACAGGACCAAGTGATATTACTCCAGACTGACAGGTATTATATATATGGCAATTCCTCATTTTAAATTTTTTTACTCCCATAGTTATTATAGTGTTTAGGTGTTGACCACTACTACAGTTATATTTTCATTTATTTTTCATTGAAAACAGTAGTTAGCATAAAATTATGATGTTAGCATCATAAAACTAAAACATTTAATTGAAAAACGTGTCTTTTTGCAAGATTTTTTAAAACGAAAACATTTGGCTGATAAATATTACTATACAGTGAAATATTGATCAATGGAAATGTCTACGGTTCAAATACTGAAGAAATAAAAGAAGGCTTGTCTTGTGAAATTTGTGTTTTCATTTTTTTTCATTTCTAATTGGGTTTCAGTGTAATCATCATAAATGTCTTCTATACAGATGTAAAAAGAGTCATTTGGCTGCCATGGTGATGATGAAGAGTCATTTGGCTGCCATGGTGATGATGAGGAGTCACTTGGGTGCCATGGGGGTGGCAAGGAGTGCTTACATGAAAACCTAATTATTCAGCAACTAAGCTAGATACATTTTGTATAACTGTTAAGAATTTAATGGTCCTTTTGTATGAAGACACAAGCTAGTTAACATAAATTATCTCACTGTAATATCTGGTTGTTAGGGTCAGCCTCATTTCTTGTTCAAGCCACACTTTAGACTACTCCCTAATTCTTGCCATATGTTTATTTGTGGGTTTTAAAAAAAAGGTGCTGTGACACTTTCATCTACATTGTAATTTGCAAGATCTGATAAAACTCAAACATCTTTGTCTTTTTTGCATTTTATTCTATCAGCATGTAGTGTTCCAAGACATTGTAACTGCAGCTGAGTTCATAATATTTAGAACCACAATATTGAGGAATTACACAGTCTATTACACAAATATTTGTGTTGGATGGTAAAGATTAAAATTCTTGACATGAATATTTATGTAGACATTGGAGACTAAAATCCATTACATGAATATTTGTGGAGGACAGTGGAAATAAAAATCCTTTACATGAACATTTATGTAGACGTTGGAGACTAAAATCCATCACATGAACATGAATATTTGTGTTGGATGGCGGAGATTAAAATCCATTACATGAAAATTTGTGTAGGATGGTGGAGATTAAAATCCATTACATTTGTGTAGGATGTTAGAGATAAAATTCAATTACATGAATATTTTGTCAAGGATGGTGGAGATTAAAATCCATTGCATGAATATTTGTGTAAGGTGGTGGAGATTAAAATCCATTACATGAATATTTGTGTCAGATGTTGTAGATTAAAATCCATTACATGAATATTTGTGTAGCATGTTAGAGATTAAAATCCTTTAAGGAAACATTTTTTTGAGGGAGAGGATCGACAGTCCAGAGACAGAGTTTGAAGAAAAAGAAAGTGGAGAAATAATGAGTGAGATTCGAAATGGGAAAGTGTTGAATAGAGAGTAAAATCTAGGAAGGATGAGGCAGGCAGAAAGGGAGGACTCGATGAAATAGGAACTTTGGAACATATTCGAGGGGAAAGTAATGCAATCATTTGTGGACATTGTGCTCTTTTCACCACCCATTATAATGATGTAATAAATCCAAATTAGACACTGATAGTAAATCCTGTTGATATCATTTAATTAGAATTGATTAAATTTTATATTTTTCTTGTCTAAGGGGGCTCGTATTGCGTTATTTCTTCCCAACAATCTCGCCCAGTTCTCTGTTGATATTCTATCTTTTCACTCACACCAGGTCATACTATGGAGGGAGGTTCCCTATTCCCTTATTAAAAATCCCTCTTGCTATGAGGCATGTTGTTTTACAAGTAAGTTTAATAAATGAAATTGAAAAAAAAGAGTTCATAAGCATATATATTTTCTTTTATAAGCAGGTGTCCCTTATATGAAGGTGTCAGCTTAATATGTAACATTTAATATAACGTCTGGATTATGATTTGGGTGCATTTCGTTTGGATAAAATGCAGTACTTTCAATTTAAAAAAGACAAATCAGGTAAATACATGTATGGTTATATTTTGTCAGTACATTATTACAGTTTTCTTATATTATCGTAAAGGCTAAGGTGGGGTCCCAATTAGTGGCCAAGCATTGTGCTGGAAAATGGTGTTATACCCTACAACAACAACAACAGCAACAACATAGGTTAAATTGATGAGAACTTTGTCAATGGATTATTGTTTTTTGCATTTTTTGTTTAGTCTAAATTAATCATTAACTATGTTGTCACTAGCAACAGAAAAAAATGTTTTGCAACTTTTTACATCAATGTATAAACATAAAGTATGAATTTAAGTTTAAAAAATAGTAAAAGTTAAAAACTAAAATTCAGTACATGCCACAGATGTACCAACGAGGGAGGTTACTGGTCTAACATTAAATATGTTAAAATGTGTTTGTCAAATTATTTGGGTAGTGTATGACTGTATTTCTAATAGTTTTTGAAAATTATTCCACTCAACAGAAATAAAATAATGTGCTGAAACTCACTGGTTTTGTAAGGTAACTTGTTAGATTGATTCATGCTGAACAAAAATGTTTAAATTGGTATATCTAATTTATTTATTTTTTAAATTACAAATTAATTTTTTAAAAATTGTTATCAAATATTAAATGTGTGAAATCAACATTATTATTATACATTTTCCATGTAATGTATGATATGCCAGATGTATCATTTGCAATAAAAGTAATTTTTATTTATTGTTGTCAGAGCTTTTTTCAAAATGTTCTTCACTGTCTTTAACTTGTGGCAGTTTGCAGTAATATATTTTTTAAATAACTTTTTTTCTTTCTTTAATGATTTTCACTGAACAAAGATTGTTAGGTTGGGGTAGGGGTGTTTTGGGTTGGGTTGGTTGTTTTGTTTTGTTGATTGTCATGAAGAGAAAATGGAAGCTTAAGTGCTTTTCCTAAAGATACACTAATGCAGCTAAACATACACTGTTGGCTTTTTTGGGTATCGAACCTATTACCTCTGAATTGTGAGTTTGACACTGAACAATCTGAGTCACTTTGTATCTATAAAGAGAACATTCTTTTCATTAATATTTAAACATGGTTTTGGGGTGTTAATTTGAAAAAAATTGTATATATTTTAATTAGGAAAAATAAATATTATTCATCAAAAATTTGGCAAAGAAGGTAGTGCATGCCACTGGTTTATCTTTATGGTTTCTAAATCATTTCCTTTTAAATTAGTCAAACATTAAACATTGCAGAGCTGTTATAAAAATTATCTGAAGAGCGTTCAGTAATTAAATCATTAGTAATGCTTTAAATAGCTGAAAGAAAGTTGCATAAGCCATTGATCGTCATCTTTCCTTTCAAGGTCTAGCTTTGATATTTTTTTCCTGTTTAAGCCTTTAAAAAAATTCTACATTGGGTCTCTGATGTTTTTAATGCCATTCATCAACAGATGCTTTTCATAAAGTATTGATCTTTATGCCAGCATGCAGGGTGCCAGGAGTCACCTGTGTAATCCCTTTGATGTACTTTACCATTTTATACGTCTTATTTTTAACATCTCTCCATTTTTTAGAAGCCTCTGTTTTCCTTTTGGGACTATCCTATCCTTTCCTGAGTAAAACTTTTGAACATCTCCTCCAAACAAAAGACTGCCTTCATTGGTACATCTCTAGTCAATACAAAGGTCTTTTGTGCATTAGTTATATTGAATAATCTTTTATGCCATTATGCCATCACAAATATAAAAAAATCAGTTTTAGCTTTGAAGCTGTAAACTCAATAGAGTCCATTTATGAATAGCATTTATTTTTTTAAAATATTGTTGCACATTAGTGGATCAAAGATGAATTACATAATTATAAAAACAAGAACAAAAGCACTCTGCAGATTATTGACATTATGTAGTCCCAGAAATAATAAAACAAGTTTTTCAAAGCGTGATTCAGCTGTTGTGTACTTTATTTGTACAGTATAATGAACAGCTAAACAGCTCTTTGCAGAGCGATTAAATATAAGGCATTGAAATATGACTGTGTTCACTGTATTGTAACTACCAAATCTTGGTTAATGTTATTTTTGTTGCTTGAAGTGGTATTGTACACTGCCAAATCTAGGTTAATGTTTTTTGGGTAGTTGGATATGGTATTGTACACTACCAAATCTAGGTTAATGTTATTTGGGTAGTTGGATATGGTATTGTACACTGCCAAATCGAGGTTAATGTTATTTGGGTAGTTGGATATGGTATTGTACACTGCCAAATCGAGGTTAATGTTATTTTTGTAGCTTGAAGTGGTATTGTACACTGCCAAATCTAGGTTAATGTTATTTGGGTAGTTGGATATGGTATTGTACACTGCCAAATCTAGGTTAATGCTATTTTTGTAGCTTGAAGTGGTATTGTACACTTCCAAATCTAGGTTAATGTTATTTTTGTAGCTTGATGTGGTATTGTACACTGCCAAATCTAGGTTAATGTTATTTGGGTAGTTGGATGTGGTATTGTACACTGCCAAATCTAGGTTAATTTTATTTGGGTAGTTGGATATGGTATTGTACACTACCAAATCTAGGTTAATGTTATTTGGGTAGTTGGATATGGTATTGTACACTGCCAAATCTAGGTTAATGTTATTTGGGTAGTTGGATATGGTATTGTACACTGCCAAATCGAGGTTAATGCTATTTTTGTAGCTTGAAGTGGTATTGTACACTTCCAAATCTAGGTTAATGTTATTTTTGTAGCTTGATGTGGTATTGTACACTGCCAAATCTAGGTTAATGTTATTTGGGTAGTTGGATGTGGTATTGTACACTGCCAAATCTAGGTTAATGCAATTTTTGTAGCTTGAAGTGGTATTGTACACTGCCAAATCTATGTTAATGTTATTTTTGTAGCTTGAAGTGGTATTGTACACTGCCAAATCTAGGTTAATGTTATTTTTGTAGCTTGAAGTGGTATTGTACACTGCCATATCTAGGTTAATGTTATTTGGGTAGTTTGATGTGGCACAATTTTTTTTTTATCTTTTCTCATTTAACTTTTATTTTGTTGATGCGAAAATTGTGTCCAGCAGTGGACATTGATTGTAGATCCAGACCAATCACTGTAAAATGCCAGCAGCTAATGATTGGTGGCATTTGTTCTTACGATTTCTATCAATATATACGTTTTTGTATTGAATAAAGATTAGCTGAACTACAAGAACCTTTTCAACTTTAGATATTAATTGTATTGAATAATAAACACAAAACTGGGAGTAACTTCTGTTACTTCCACTGAAGCTTTTGGAGCTGAACTGTATGTAGTACAGAGGTCCCATTGGTGATGCTTGGCTTCTTTAATTCTCCCAGTCTTTGAGCCTTTCTCTTTCTCTGCAGCTATGACACATGGACTGAATCAATAAGGCTGACTCATAACAGTGGGTTTTCAATTCTGCATCCATCCCATGATCTGCCTTATCTTCTGATCATAGTGAAAGAACACCCAATATTGTAATTTTCTTACAGATTAAAGGAATCCAAGGTAAGTTATATATTTGTTCATTAGAAGCTAACACCCAATATTTGAATTTGCTTACAGATTAAAGGTATCCCATGTAAATTATTTGTTCATTACTATGGGTATAGGATTCATTTTTCAGTTCTTTGTGATCTTTAAGATTTTTGAAAATTTTGCATGACTTGTGAAACTCAAAAACAAAGAATTGATATTAAAGGGCTTCATAAATTTAGTGTCTTTCATTATAACACAATTTCTGTTATAATGGGTGTGTAGTTAAAGGATCCAGTTTCATTATTATGTAGTAGAATTATATCAGGTACCTATTATAAAGTGGTCTCATTATAAGGTTATGCTGGGCTTTCATGCACAGCATTATAGTCAGGGAGAACTGTATCATGCCCTTCATTATAAGGTGCACTCACTATAAATTGGTACACTGGATGGCTTCTATGTAGAACATTATAATGGGGGAATACTGTATTGTGTCTTCATTATAAGGTGCACTCACTATAAATTGGTACACTGGATGGCTTCTATGTAGAGCATTATAATGGGGGAATACTGTATTGTGTCCTTCATTATAAGGTGCATTCACTATAAATTGGTACACTGGATGGCTTCTATGTAGAGCATTATAATGGGGGAATACTGTATTGTGTCCTTCATTATAAGGTGCACTCACTATAAATTGATACACTGGATGGCTTCTATGTAGAGCATTATAATGGGGGAATACTGTATTGTGTCCTTCATTATAAGGTGCACTCACTATAAATTGGTACACTGGATGGCTTCTATGTAGAGCATTATAATGGGGGAATACTGTATTGTGTCCTTCATTATAAGGTGCACTCACTATAAATTGGTACACTGGATGGCTTCTATGTAGAGCATTATAATGGGGGAATACTGTATTGTGTCCTTCATTATAAGGTGCACTCACTATAAATTGGTACACTGGATGGCTTCTATGTAGAGCATTATAATGGGGGAATACTGTATTGTGTCCTTCATTATAAGGTGCACTCACTATAAATTGGTACACTGGATGGCTTCTATGTAGAGCATTATAATGGGGGAATACTGTATTGTGTCCTTCATTATAAGGTGCACTCACTATAAATTGGTACACTGGATGGCTTCTATGTAAAGCATTATAATGGGGGAATACTGTATTGTGTCCTTCATTATAAGGTGCACTCACTATAAATTGGTACACTGGATGGCTTCTATGTAGAGCATTATAATGGGGGAATACTGTATTGTGTCCTTCATTATAAGGTGCACTCACTATAAATTGGTACACTGGATGGCTTCTATGTAGAACATTATAATGGGAAAATACTGTATTGTGTCCTTCATTATAAGGTGAACTCACTATAAAGTGGTATACAGGATGGCTTCTATGTAGAGCATTATAATGGGGGAATACTGTAACATATACGATATTAGAGTCTCATTGAAAGATGGTAAACTCTGGCTCGCTTTTATGGCATAATGAGGGATCATTAGATAATGAAACATCTTTTTATTCTTAGATTTTGTAATTGCTACTTCTCATTTGAAATTACTTTGTACAATGTTACATTTTTAGACATTTTATAAATATTATATGATTTGACATTACACTATACAATATTACAGTTGTAGACTTTTTATAAGTGTTACATGATTTGATGTTACACTGTACAAAAATATATTTGTAGACTTTTTATAAATGTTATATGATTTGACATTACACTGTACAATATTACATTTGTAGACTTTTTATAAATGTTATATGATTTGACATTATGTTGTACAATATTACATTTGTAGACTTTTTATAAATGTTATATGATTTGACATTACATTATACAATAATACATATGTAGTCTTTTTATAAATGTTTGATGTTTAGACATTACACTGTACAATAAAACATTTACAGACTTTTTATAAATGTTATACGATTGACATTATGTTGTACATTATTACATTTGTAGACTTTTTATAATTGTTATCTGATTTGACATTATTTTGGACAATATTACATTTGTAGACTTTTTTAATGTTATATGATTTGACATTATGTTGTACAATATTACATTTGTAGACTTTTTTTAAATGTTATATGATTTGACATTACATTGTACAATATTACATTTGTATACTTTTTATAAATGTTATATGATTTGACATTATGTTGTACAATATTACATTTGTAGACTTTTTTTAAATGTTATATGATTTGACATTGCGTTGTACAATATTACATTTGTAGACTTTTTTTAAATGTTATATGATTTGACATTATGTTGTACAATATTACATTTGTAGACTTTTTTAAATGTTATATGATTTGACATTATGTTGTACAATATTACATTTGTAGACTTTTTATAAATGTTATATGATTTGACATTATGTTGTACAATATTACATTTGTAGACTATATAAATGTTTGATGTTTAGACATTACACTGTACAATAATACATTTGTAGACTTTTTATAAATGTTATACAATTGACATTATGTTGTACATTATTACATTTGTAGACTTTTTATAAATGTTATCTGATTTGACATTATTTTGGACAATATTACATTTGTAGACTTTTTATAAATGGTATATTATTTGACATTACGTTGGACAATATTACATTTGTAAACTTGTTATTAATGTTATATGATTTGACATTACCTTGGTAGACCCTTTATAAATGTTATGTATTAACAATACATTAAACAATGTTACATTTGTAGACTTCTTATAATGGTAATATGATTTGGCATTTTTTGTACAATATTACATTTGTAGACTTTTTATAAAAGTTATATTATTTGACATTACTTTGTACAATATTACATTTGTAGACTTTTTATAAATGGTATATGATTTGACATTACACTGTACAATAATATATTTGTAGACTTTTTATAAATGTTATATGATTTGACATTACACTGTACAATATTACATTTGTAGACTTTTTATAAATGTTATATGATTTGACATTACATTGTACAATATTACATTTGTAGACTTTTTATAAATGTTATATGATTTGACATTACATTGTACAATATTACATTTGTAGACTTTTTATAAATGTTATATGATTTGACATTACTTTGTACAATATTACATTTGTAGACTTTTTTATAAATGTTATGATTTGACATTACACTGTACAATAATATATTTGTAGACTTTTTATAAATGTTATATGATTTGACATTACACTGTACAATATTACATTTGTAGACTTTTTATAAATGTTATATGATTTGGCATTACATTGTACAATATTACATTTGTATACTTTTTATAAATGTTATATGATTTGGCATTACATTGTACAATATTACATTTGTATACTTTTTATAAATGTTATATGATTTGACATTACACTGTACAATATTACATTTGTAGACTTTTTATAAATGTTATATGATTTGACATTACTTTGTACAATATTACGTTTGTAGACAGGGGCCCTGAGTGGCCAAGTGGTCAAAAGCGCTCTCTGTTATGGATCACTAATATCTCACCTGTCTGTGTGGGTTCAAGTCTCGGATTCGCAATGTGGGTTTGTGAGAAAGCTTGCCAGGAGCTTCTCGTGGGTCAGTGGTTCTTTCCTGGGTTTTCCTGGATTCTTCCTCAAGCAATAATATTTGCCACCATGTATTGCCTATCTTGTGCTGAAAAATGGCGTTAAACCCTACTACAACAACAACAACATTTGTAGACTTTTAATAAAAATGTTATATGTTTTGAAATTATGTTGTACAATATTACATTTGTAGACTTTTTATAAATGTTGTATGATTCACAATCAATAGAAGAGTCATTATTAATTACAAGCAGGAATATGTGTGTGTACCTATCCTTTGATTATCAGAATGCCTCTTGGGAGAATAGCATTTACTCTCTTTCAATAAAAGATAAATTATCATTATTAATTAAGATTAGCATCATTATTAATTGAGATTAGCATCATTATTAAGTATCATTATTAACTGAGATTAGCATCATTGAGATTAGCATAATTATTAATTTAGCATCATTATTAATTGAGATTAGCATCATTATTAATTAAGATTAGCATCATTATTAATTGTAATTAGTGTCATTATTAATGTAGAGTTTCGTAATGAGTATAAAATGGAACTCACCTGTCAGTTATACTAACACACCTGTCAGTCAAAGTCGGTGTTGAACTGATTCTGCTATACTGATATACCTGTCATTTGGGGTCAGTGTTTAATTGCTTCACCGTTATACATGCATTTGTCATTCGGGGTCAGTGTTTAATTGCTTCACCGTTATACATGCATCTGTCATTCAGGGTCAGTGTTTAGCTGCTTCACCATTATACATGCATCTGTCATTCATGGTCAGTGTTTAACTGCTTCACCATTATACATGCATCTGTCCTTTGGGGTCAGTGTTTAACTGCTTCACCATTATACATGCATCTGTCATTTGGGGTCAGTGTTTAATTGCTTCACCATTATACATGCATCTGTCATTTGGGGTCAGTGTTTAACTGCTTCACCATTATACATGCATCTGTCATTTGGGGTCAGTGTTTAACTGCTTCACCATTATACATGGATCTGTTATTCAGGGTCAGTGTTTAACTGCTTCACTGTTATAGATGTATCTGTCATTCAGGGTTGGTGTTTAATTGTTTCAAAGTAAATGAGTTTTACTTTTACTGCTGACTGGGGGGGGGGGAGATGTGGAAGTTTATTGGGGGAGAGAAGAGAAGTGGAAGTTTATTCAAGAATAAACAGGATGTGTTGGATCACATCTGAACATGAACCCCACTACTTCTTTTCTTGATTTAATGTTTCACATTTTAGACTTTTCCAGATGTATGTTGCTACTGAGAGAGCTCTAAACAGCTTCTAGCTTTGAAACAGCTGTAGTTTGCCTAGTGATTTTGCAATGGCAATCAAACATTACTAAAGATACAACAACATTTTTGGCAGACTATCAGAGCTGTTATTATAACTTGATGATTTCAAAATCTAACAGATACACTAATGACCTACTTTATAGTTTTACAGATCACATTTTATAGATTTCTAATTATTCAGTGTCAGAAAAGAAATTTGGGGTGTTACATAGGGTCACATTTGGGGTGTTACATAGGGTCACATTTGAGATGTTACATAGGGTCACATTTGAGGTATTACATAGGGTCAGAGTCAAAATAAGAATTTGTTGTGTTCGGACATTATCTGGAATAGCTTCAGCACATGCAGCAGTAGTCTAAGTCTGAATGTTTCTTAAATTTATTTTTCCACATAATTTTGATTTATGGACAGTAAACTAGACTAAGTCCAAATGTTTCTTAGGTTTATTTTTCAACAAAAATTGATTTTATGGACATTTGACTGGATTAAGTCCAAAATGTATTTTAGATTTATTTTCGGACATAAATTAGATTTTATGGACAGTAAACTTGACTAAGTCAAATTTTTCTTAGGTTTATTTGTCCACATAATTTTCATTTTTTTTTCTTTGACAAGACATATTTGTGACCTTAAAAGTGAATTTAATTAGACAAATAAAATGATGTAAAGATTGAATTACAACTTTGACATGATCCTTTTTATAAACTCCTGCAAGTTTTTTTAATTACTTTGATGCATGGCTGTGTTATGGCAATATGGTCATCTTTTCAGGTGGAAATTACCAAAGTACACCTCATGTGATTACAAAGGTACATCTCATGTAATTACAAAGGTACATCTCATGTAATTACAAAGGTATGTCTCATAGTTACAAAGGTACATCTCATGTAATTACAAAGGTACATCTAATGTAATTAAAAAGGTACCTCTCGTGTAATTACAAAGGTACATCACATACAAAGGTACATCTAATTGTAATTGTACATGTAAGTGTGCCATTTTCAGCTTTCTGTCCCTTTCTTTTAGATTTTTCTTTTACACTTGACCAGTTCTCACAGACAGTTCATTTGGTTATTTTCCCCTAAGTCACATCAGACACATACTAAAGAAAACTGTCTTCCATATTTTAACCATTTTGGTGGCCTAAGTGATTACACCTTGGTGGTAAGAGGTGGAGGGTTTGAACCCCAGCCAAGTTATACCAAAGACATTAAAATGGTAACAGCAGCTGCCTCAATTGGCAGTCAGCATTAAGAGGTTAGTGTTAGGACTGGTTGGCCTGGTGTTAGTGTCTGTGGCATGATGCCCCAGTGCTATACATCACTATAAACTGCTACACTGCAGACACTGTAGCAATATGACTGATTTTTTTTCAAAGCTACATTTAAAATTCTAACCCCCCTTCCAAGGTTAAGCCAAACCCTGAATATTACTGTAATTCAGTTTCTCATTGTGCAGTTTATTGTCAACTTATTATGGACTGGGTGCATTTGCCATGAGTTTATTGTGAAACTTCTATGGACTTCTTTATGCAGTTTATTGTGACATTTCCTATGTGCATTTTATTGTGAAATTTGTATGGACTTGACATGTGCAGTTTATTGTGAAATTTGTATGGACTTGACATTTCCTATATGCAGTTTATTGTGAAATTTATATGGACTTGACATTTCCTATATGCATTTTATTGTGAAATTTGTATGGACTTGACATTTTCCATATGCATTTTATTGTGAAATTTGTATGGACTTGACATTTTCTATATGCATTTTATTGTGAAATTTATATGGACTTGACATTTTCCATATGCATTTTATTGTGAAATTTATATGGACTTGACATTTTCCATATGCATTTTATTGTGAAATTTATATGGACTTGACATTTTCCATATGCATTTTATTGTGAAATTTATATGGACTTGACATTTTCTATATGCATTTTATTGTGAAATTTGTATGGACTTGATGCCATTTGATGTTCGCATACTGTGGAAAACTCCTCTTTTCCATCAATTAATGTCTCGCCTGCTTATACATAATAAGACACAATTATTGTGTCTCTAGCAGTAACTTTGGAATTGATAATTCTGTATTAAAGTTTTAAAAAGTTAAAATTATTTTTGGGAAGGTCATATCTTGAATTCCTGAAATTCCTTATCAGCCATTATAGTGTCAGCCCGTCTTTTTGTGCTGAATCCCATAGCAAATGTTTGCCTTTGGTTTGCAAGTATATATTGTAGCTGTTGTGGTGTATATGGGGGAAATTAGCAAGTAGAGTAAGCAAGCAGACTCTTTGACTACATATATAACTGTTATCTTCCACTAAACAAAATTCAAATTTAGAATTCTCCACTGATAACCATTACTGCCATGTTATATATCTAGTTAGTGAACTTCACAGAAGACATACTGTTGTCAAACTGTCTTGAATGTTTCTGTTATAGAAATTTGTCTTTCCCATTCTGTTGTCAAACTGTCTTGAATGTTTCTGTTACAGAAATTTGTCTTTCCCATACTGTTGTCAAACTGTCTTGAATGTTTCTGAAATTTGTCTTTCCTGTGTTAAAGTAAGCCGTTAATTTCTCAATAATGGTTTATCTAGATGCATATTTCTTAACATGTAAATGATTACTACATCTCTGATCACATTCATACTCACTCTCAACCTCTGCAAGAAAATATAAATTTGAAATAAATGTGATTAATAGGTGTAGAGACCAGACAATGATTTTCAGAGTTTAGCTATAACATTTCAGTTTCAAATATTTTACAAATTACTGTTGCATTTTAGAGCCACTTAGTCTTCTGTCTTCTCTAATATCATCAACATTTTCATCATCTAAAGTTTATGCTAAAAATTATAGACCTCTTATTAATTTCCATCAACATACTTACCTACTTTCTCTACTAACAAAATGAAAAGCTTGGAAATAGTTAAATCACATCGATTGTCACTACAACAAATGTATATGGCACGGATGCAGGTGAGACGCTAGATAGTTTTATGGGTCACTTATTACCAGACACACGATAATTATAATGTCTTAAGTTTGAGATGATGTGGGTCTTTGGAATTGACATTTAATATTGTTCATGTATGTACAGTGAAATGTATATCTTTTTAAAACCACAAAACAACGGATTTCAAAATTGGTTGTTGGGGTAACAAGAACTTCTTTAAAGTAGAAGAGTATCTGAGATACACTCCTTGGCTATATACATGTAAATGTGATAGTCTGTCTGATCAGGGGGGTTGAGATTAAACAAAGCCATCTGTCCTTGGTGTCTTTTTCCCATGCTTCTGAAACAGACATTATTACTAATTGCCTAAACAAAGGCTTTTGTCATTCTCTTCTTGACACACATTGCCTAACACACTCAGTGGCTCACACTCTAATGATGTTCTCAAGCATCCATTTGTATATATCCAAACAATGCCTAACAACTGACACTCTGAAAGTGATCTCATGCATCCATTTGTATATATCCAAACATTGCCTAACACAGAGTGTCTGACACTCTGAAAGTGATCTCATGCATCCATTTGTATATATCCAAACAATGCCTAACAACTGACACTCTGAAAGTGTTCTCATGCATCCATTTGTATATATCCAAACATTGCCTAACACAGAGTGTCTGACACTCTGAAAGTGATCTCATGCATCCATTTGTATATATCAAAACATTGCCTAACAACTGACACTCTGAAAGTGTTCTCATGCATCCATTTGTATATATCCAAACATTGCCTAACACAGAGTGTCTGACACTCTGAAAGTGATCTCATGCATCCATTTGTATATATCCAAACAATGCCTAACAACTGACACTCTGAAAGTGTTCTCATGCATCCATTTGTATATATCCAAACATTGCCTAACACAGAGTGTCTGACACTCTGAAAGTGATCTCATGCATCCATTTGTATATATCCAAACAATGCCTAACAACTGACACTCTGAAAGTGTTCTCATGCATCCATTTGTATATATCCAAACATTGCCTAACACAGAGTGTCTGACACTCTGAAAGTGATCTCATGCATCCATTTGTATATATCAAAACATTGCCTAACAACTGACACTCTGAAAGTGTTCTCATGCATCCATTTGTATATATCCAAACATTGCCTAACACAGAGTGTCTGACACTCTGAAAGTGATCTCATGCATCCATTTGTATATATCCAAACAATGCCTAACAACTGACACTCTGAAAGTGTTCTCATGCATCCATTTGTATATATCCAAACATTGCCTAACACAGAGTGTCTGACACTCTGAAAGTGATCTCATGCATCCATTTGTATATATCCAAACAATGCCTAACAACTGACACTCTGAAAGTGTTCTCATGCATCCATTTGTATATATCCAAACATTGCCTAACACAGAGTGTCTGACACTCTGAAAGTGATCTCATGCATCCATTTGTATATATCCAAACAATGCCTAACAACTGACACTCTGAAAGTGTTCTCATGCATCCATTTGTATATATCCAAACATTGCCTAACACAGAGTGTCTGACACTCTGAAAGTGATCTCATGCATCCATTTGTAAATGTACCATCAGGGTGGGAAACAAAGCAAAGCATGAAAGCATAGGACAAACTGACTATTGAGGACTATTAAATTATCGAGGACTATCAAATTGTTGCAAAAGAGTGGCCAGGTTTAATGAGGGTCATCCTTACTATACATGTTTAAGTGACTGGTCACATGACCTAATCCATTATACCTGAAATGTGTATTTATAACATGACTAGTCACATGACCTAATCCATTATACCTGAAATGTATATTTATAACGTGACTAGTCACATGACCTAATCCATTATACCTGAAATATGTGATTATAGCATGACTAGTCACATGACCTAATCCATTATACCTGAAATGTGTATTTATAGCATGACTATTCACATGACCTAAACCATTATTCCGGAAATGCATTTTTTTTAGTTTTATTTACCAGCAATCATGCAATAAGATTTTTCTGCACGTTGAGTCAAAACATCCACTGTACCATTCATATCTTTCATATATCATTTTGTTCAGATAAAAAATACTAAAAAAACTGATTGTTATCTTAGATTTAGATTTTTTTTATTGTGACAGGTTAAAAATAAATGAAGAAAATAAAAACATCACTGAGATTTGAACTAAGTCATTTTCATATATATTCTAGTATTGTCCATTCACTTCATTCACTGAGCTAATCAAAGCACACTGGAATTTGTGGAAATTTGATAAATCATTAAAACTGTTCCAACTGCGTATTTGATTTACTTAATAAATGACTCATATATAACACAGATTACATCACTGATTTATCTTTAAACTAAAAATATTTTGTTGAAAGATTCTTAAGGCAAAATTTTGTCTTGGTACTCACTTGTTCTCTTTAGTAAATATTATTTTAAAGTATAAAAAAAAAACAGTTAAAAACAAAGATTGAAGAAAGTTGGTGGCATATTTCCTGCTTTATTTAGGATCAGATTAATGTTTTAGTCTCACTTTTCTGTCTTATTTTGAAAAGTTTAACTTTATTACAAAATATTCCTAACAATTTTGTCTGTGTGAACTAACGTTTTGAGCTTCAAAACTGGGCTTCTTTTGGGGCAAGTTGCCATTAAGTTCAGCCATGTCAATTCAGGAAGATGCATATTTCAGAAAGATGTGAAAATCTACATTTGTGAAAATAGTATCTTATTTAGCAGTTAAAACTTTTTATGAAAAAACAACATACAAGCATCGTAAACACATAAAGTAGTATCATGTTTAACTTAAAAAATTTTACTTTAAAAAACAAGATACAAGCATCGTAAACACAGAAGTAGTATCATGTTTAACTGTTAAAAAATTTTATTTTAAAAAAACAACATACAAGCATCGTAAATACAGAAAGTAGTATCATATTTAGCAGTTTAAAATTTGTAAAAGTGCATGCAGCATAAACACAGATCCCTTAATGCAAATGTTTATATGCCGCTCATTATTAAGCATTTAATTATATCACTGTCCTCACTATAAATCCTCTTTTTAAGTCATTGTCCCTCAGTGTAAAGTCACATGACCTAATCACTATAAATCCTCTTTTTAAGTCATTGTCCCTCAATGTAAAGTCACATGACCTAATCACTATAAATCCTATTTGTTTCATTGTCCCTCACTATACAACCCCTTATTATATCACTGTCATTCACTATAGAGCCACTGATTATAGCATTGTCCTTCACTATAAAGCCTCTGGTTATACCACTGTTCCTCACTATAAGCCCCTGATTATATCACTGTCCCTCACTGTAAATCCCTAATTATATCACTGTCCTTCACTGTAAGGCCCCTAATTATATCTATGCCTTCACTATGAATCTTGTTTATTGTATTGTCCCTCACTATAAATCCCAGATTATATCATTGTCCCTCACAATAAAATCCCAGATTATACCATTGTCCCTCACTATAAATCCCTAATTATATCACTGTCTCTCGCTGTAAAGCCCCTGATTATATCACTGTCTCTCACTATAAATCCCTAATTATATCACTGTCTCTCACTATAAATCCCTAATTATATCACTGTCTCTCACTATAAATCCCTAATTATATCACTCTCACTGTAAAGTCCATGACTATATAACTGTCCATCACTGTAAAACTCTTTGTACATTGCTGTCACTCACTATGTGTTTTTATGCACTATTATGATATGTCCTTGCTGAAGAATACCTCATTTTATGTTCTCTAAATTATAATGCAAACATTATAAAGAGGGAACACTGTAACATTATAAGTGGGAGCTACAGGGGCCCCGAGTGGCCGAGTGGTCTAAAGCGCTCTCCATTACAGATCACTGCCATCTCACCTCTGTCTTTGTGGGTTCGAGTCTCAGATTCGGCCAATGTAGATATGTGAGAAAGCTTGCCAGTAGCTTCTCGTGGGTTGGTGGTTCTTTCCAGGGGTTTTCCCCTGGTTCTTCCTCCACCATTAATACTGGATGCCATGTATAGCCTATCAATTTAGGTCACCTACCTTTAGAATTGATTTTTACCATAATCTCCATTTCCTAGGCATCATATAGCCAACAATGTATTAAAAGTGTCATCAAGAACCTCATAACTAAATCCATTACAAGTTGTCTTCTCTTAGTATCAGAGGTTCTTGATAGTTTGTCATTCATTTCCTCTTAGCTGTAAGATTTTAGTGTCAATTTAATTAAAAAGGTTTCTCACATAGGCTAAAACAATAAATTGATAAAGAAAGGAATATTATACAAATATGTTTTTATGGTTGTATATCAGTGATGTGGTGGTGTAATTTTTTTCTTACAAAAATATTATTTTTTATGATTGTGCATCAGTGATGTGGTCTTATCATTTATTTATGATGTGTGGTATGTACGGGTATATATAATGTTTAAACCTTTTTGATGTATGAAATGTTTCTTTTCTTGAGCAAATCAAAATCAGAAAAAGAAAAGAATCCCTTACATGCAGAATTCGAATTTATGAATATTTGTCTTCCTTTATTCAAGAACTTAAAATATTCAAGGCAGTCTGGATTTGTACAAGTTAATACTTACTGCACAACTTCTAATGATGTAATGAATACAGTATGACATCGTTTTGGCAGATCCTGTCTACATATTCATTCCCTTTTCTACATGATTACTAAATATAACTCTCCCTAACATGAATTTGCATTGCTTTATCTGATAGGATATTAAAAATAAATGGAAATTCCAAAAGTCATCGGATGTTCCAAAGGTCATCCTAACATGAACTTTTATTGGTGTCTATTAGATCTACACACTGGAATGATCAGACTGAAGGTCAAGGTCACAGAAAATGGGAGAAAAAACATGCTTTATGCACAGCAGTTTCAGTTTTCAACAAAAACCAAAGACATTATCTGTCTTCAACAAAGTTTGTTGACTTGCTTGTTGGACAACGGTAATTTAGATGTCAAAAGGTCAAAGTTCAAGTTCATTATAACTGAAAAGAAAAATGGGTTTTGCATATTAACTGCACATTGCTGTGTTGTCATGTTGTGCTGTGCTTTTCCAGAGTTATTGCTCATTTTAGTGTTCAACACACACAACACACACACACACACACACACACACATACATACATACATACATACTTATATATATATATATATATATATATATATATATATATATATATATATATATATATACAATAACAAGCCCCATTTCTTTTGATGCATTGTTCTTAAACTTCAGATACAGATTTATATCTGGCACACATCATGTCACCACAATTTAATTCTTTTAGAGTTACCTTTTTGTACGACCACTACACTGGCCTAAGTGGTTAGAACATTTGCCTTGGATGCAGGAGGTTGTGGGTTTGAAACCCAGCCAAGTTATACCAAGGACTTATAAAAATGGTACTAGCAGCTGCCTCGTTAGGTGCTCATTAATAAGAGGTTAGTGTTAGGACTGATCTGCCTGGTGTCAGGATAATATAACTAGGTGTTGGGATGGAGGATGATGGAACAGAATGTCAGATTCTGTTGATCATGTAGAAAATGTCATTTTTGTCATATAATGCAGATACATGTAGTATGAAGTCAATGTAATAATGCAGAGAGTATGAAATAATTGTAATAATGCAAAGAGTATGATGTCAATTAGGGCATAACTGATTAGCATTTTTCTACTGATTTCCGATTCCGGATTTTGGGCATGAAATTTTTCCGATTCCAGATACAATTCGATTAATCGGAAATGCTAAATCCGTATTTTTTTTTTCTAAAAAATTTCATCTTCCATTTCCGGGTTTCTGGTATCTGGTTTAGCCGTGACTAGCATGTTACTTAGTACTTTACCATATCCGGCTTCATTTCCGGTTTTCACCCGCCGGTTCAAATAGATTGTCTCACAGCGTGGTTGTGTTGACCATATTGGACTTTTCTGACTTCTTATTTAACTTTATTAACGCACTATCGAATGTCACGCAGTGTTAGACACGGTGCTATAGAAATTCAACTTTATTATTTTTATTATCCGAATCGGTCGTTCCTGCCTTGTCTGACTCCGATTAATCAGAAGTTCATACTATCCGGTGGAATCCGATTTCCGGATCAAAAGTCGGTTATGCCCTAATGTCAATGTAATAATGCAGATAGTATGAAGCCAATGTAATAATGCAGATAGTATGAAGTCAATGTAATAATGCAGAGAGTATGAAATAAGTGTAATAATGCAAAGAGTATGATGTCAATGTAATAATGCAGATAGTATGAAGTCAATGTAATAATGCAAATACATGTGTAGTATGAAGTCAGTGCAATAATACAGATAGTATGAAGTTAATCTAATAATGCAGATAAAATGAAGTCAGTGTAATAATGCAGGTAAAATGAAGTCGATATAATAATGCAGGTAAAATGAAGTCAGTGTAATAATGCAGATAATATGAAGTCAATGTAATAATGCAGATAGTATAAAGTCAATGTGAACTGTTAGTAACCAGGAACTGAACCTGTGCTTTGTGAAATCTATGCAGATATCATCCCTTTGGTTGGGAGATATCTCTGAGATGTTGCAAAAAAATGCCTCAGCAATCAAAATCCAATTTGTATTTCTAGCCTTGCATGAATGATAGCTTCTGTTATCTTGCCTTGTTGCTTTAGCTGTTGGCTTCTGCCAGAACTATTTGTATTTGGATGGGAACTCTTCACCCCCTTTCATAGATTGAGGGAATATTCAGAGTGTAAAGTCAAATTAATATTCCTGTCAAAGGCTGCCTTTCTGTTTCTTTCTCAGAGTATTTCAGCTACGAGTCTCTCATTGATTGTGAAATGGCATTACCAAAAAAAACAGGGGGGAATGGGGTACTTCTTGGTTATGCATTGTGCAATGGCATTGCCAATAAAACCAGAGAGGGGGGAGGGGTACTTCTTGGTAATTCAGAATATGGATCATGATTCCAAGAGTAACATTTTTGAGGTCCCCATCCCTAGAGCAGGGTAGATTACAAATTAGGAGGATGTGATGCAATACATAATGATCTAATGGCTAAATATAGCCCACATTAGCAGTGTCTCGGTTGTAGTTGTTGTAAGGGGTAACGTCATATTTGAGCACAAGATTGGGCGATTTTTTGTTGTATGCTCTTTTGTTGGGGTGCCCAAGATTGGCTATACATGGTGGCCAGAATAACTGGTGGGGTAAGATCCCGTGGAAAAACCCGGGAAGACAAACTGACCCACAAGAAACTACTGGTAAGCTTTCTTGCGTACCCACGTTAGCCAAGCCTGAGACTCAAACCCATGCAGACAGAGGTGAGATGGCACTGATCCGTAATGGTGAGTGCTTTAGACCACTTGGGGCCAGCAGTATTTGAAACTCGAAGAATAAATTTTTGTAACACAGCAGCTGGGTTTCAATACTTAGAGTTAACTAAAGATGTTCCAGGGTCAAATTTACCTTACAGTCTAATAGAAAGCCTCTCTGTTATACAACTGAAAGTGTGGTTACAATATCACCTCCCAACATTTGTGGAAATCGAAGTAAATTTATATTTTTTATTTCACTAATTTAGTTAGTACTCTACAACTTTGTATTTTGCATAGAAAATGAATTTTTCTAATGTTTCTCACAAGTTTTTCTGGCTATTTAAAAAAAGACCTTAATTTTATTTTAAATTTTTTTTAATTCCCATTATGTTGGTGTATGATTGGTGACTGTGTAATATTTGTTATAGAGTATACATCTTGGCCTTACTTCAGGTGTGCATCTTTACAAAAGCTGCTAGCTCTGGTCATTTTCACTTTCTGGATTTCAGAAATAAAGTCTTGAAGAAAGAGCTGATACATTTTTTTATATTTTAAATATTTGGTAATTCGTTAATTGCATTTTTAGAAACTGATATTAGATAGTCAGGCAAAATTCATTTTTCTTTTTTTACTAAAGATCATGTACATTAGACTAAATCAGGTTGAATTTTTTAGCATAAGGGAGCAGTCATTTTAGTTAGCGGAGTGATTAAATCCTGTATAATTTACATAAGGGAGCAGTCAATTTAGTTAGCAGAGTGATTAAATCATGTATTATTTCCACAAGTACAATATAAAAAAAAATATTTCAGCCACAGTTCATGAAAGTAACATTGAGATACGCCAACATTGTCTCCATTGTGTATGCTGCAAATGCAAATAATTTCATCATACACCTGCCACTCTTTCAGAAGTTCAAAATATCTGTAGAGTGCCACCATAGTCTATCATCATGTACTTACCAAAAAGGTCACTGTATTGGAGCCGCGGTGCATCTTATTTAGTATAACTGTCAGACACTAAGTACTAATTTTTGTTCAGCTAATCAATGGAATATAAATGAGGAGAAACGAAGCCATAGAATTTGTCTAAGTGACAGACTGGCACTCCAATGTTTATTGTTATTATTTTCTTATCTCCCATGTCTTTGTAACTGGAGCTCCAAACAAATTTCATTGACTACCAATACCAGACTGTTCAACTCCAACGTGAAGTCAGTCCTACTGTATGGAGGAGACTTGGAGAACCACCAAGTCCACAGTAAAGAGAGTTCAGACCTTCATCAACAGCTGCCTAAGAACAATTCTCCAGATCTGCTGGCCAGACACCATCAGCAACAACAACCTGTGGCAGAGAACCTTCCAGCTTCCGGTAAAGGATGAGATCAAGAAAAGAAGGTGGGGTTGGATAGGACACACCTTAAGTAAGCCACCAACCAACATTTTCCAGACAGGCATTGAGGTGGAACCCTCAAGGCAAGAGGAGAAGGGGACGATCAAGAAACACCTGACGACATGACCTTGAGGCGGACATCACCAAGATTGGTCACACCTGGAGTCAGCTTGAGGGGATGGCACAGGAAAGAAGTCTCTGCCGATTTTTTGTGCGTGGCCTATACCCTGGCAGGGGTGATGGGCAAAACTGATGTCTTTGTAAATTAAAAAATGCATAGTGTTTATCATGAACTTAGACTAAATTATTTCTGGAATAGAAATATTAAAGAAAAACTTGAGTAATGTCACCATTATCTGTCTACCTCAATATTCAGTTTATGACTAGAACATCTAAATAAAGAAAAGTCCAGATGTATGACAAGACGTAATCCTCTACCTAGATATTTCTCAACATTCCATGATGACTTATAGTCTGTATTGTGTTGACTGACTTACTTTTTTGGGGGCCAATTTCAACATAGTTTAATGTTTGAAGAAGTTATCACATAAAAAGTGTTAAATCTCCCATATTTTTTTTATTCAGTAAAGTGTCAAATAATCTTCAGGTGTTTATCCACAATGTCAGTATCAATTTAATTTAAATTATGTGCCTTAGAAATGTTTCTGACAAGTTCTTTCTTCTAATAATTCTTTCTGAGATTTTCAGAAACAAATTCAATTTATTCAGATTCAGCACCATTCAGTCTTTCATTTCAAAGCACAATAAAAAGGACAAATGAACATACATGTAGTTGCATACAAATAAAAGAAAAGATATAATCATAAAATGAATGAAAGAATGAACAATCGAACAAATGAACAATAAATAAGTGATAGATAATTTTGAAATATATGAATTTAAACACAAAGAAAAATAAACGATAATAAAGGAACAACATTTTGCAAAATAAACATTATAATTTTACTGAAACTTGGAATGGATATGATGCAAAGTACAACAGTGAAATGTTTTTTTTTTAATTTTCTGTTTTTATTATTAGACTGAACAATTAAACATATATATTCTTAGCCAATAAATCGCTAATCCCCTCAAATTAAAGAATTTCAAGACTATTAAACAAGTCATTGTGTGTTTTTAAGTTTTTTACTATTATATCTTTGGATGTTATTTTCTATACATTAATATGAGCAGAGTGTTACAGTTCACACATCATGTCTGGAGGAATAATAATAATAATAATAATAATAATAATAATAATAATAATAATAATAATGACTTTATTTAAAGAGGGTAACACAATTAGCTAAGAACTAATCTACCTTGAGGCCTTCATACAAGGAATTTATTTATTTCAGCAGCATCTCAGAAGCCACTGGATATATTGGGTTTGGAGGATGGAAATAGAGTGGGCATTTCTAATCTCAACTGGAATACTATTCCTGAGCAAAGTTTCAGAGTATTGGAAACTTTTTTTGAATAATTCCTTATTTGGTTTGGGAATTTTACACTGTTTTGTAGACATTGATCGCAGGTGTGATGTATTACCAGGTAACCTATACTGGAATAGAGATTGTAAATATTCAGGAGCACTATTATTGGATATCCTGTACATTAATTTGGCTTTTCTTAAACAGATTCGGTCTTTAATAGGCAATCAACACATTGTGTACACTCCATTGTGTTTAGTTTCTTGGAAACCAATATGGCAGTGCACACCAGGTCCTGTGGTTAAATGACATCAGTTCTACTTACATCAACGAAGTGAATTTGTAACTTGCCGTATTGAGGAATTGTAATCACAAAATGAGAAGATTTGCATTTTCAACGTAGCCTATTACAATTTTTCAGTCATGTTGCTCAATGTCTGCCATGTGGCAGTTTATAATGATGTCTAGCACTATGGTATCTTGCCACAGACATGATATTTCACCTGGTCACATTATCCTGACACCAAGACAACCAGTCCTAACACTAACCTCTTAATGCTGACCACCAAGCAAGGCAGCTGGTAGTACAAATCTTATGTCCTTGATATGCCTTGACCAGGGTTCAAACCTGCGACCTCCCGCATCCAAGGTGGATGCTCTGACCTCTAGGCCACTGGAGTGGTCTTCAGATATATATTTATTGCAGATGAAAAAGTTAAGAGTTCCAAGGATTTATGTAATAGTGTAGACCAAACTTAGTAACAGAGTTGTGTTCTTGTTTATTAGAGAAGTTACCTTATTGGTGAGTTATATTAATAATTATGTCAAATTGTTGCTGTTGCTGTTGTTATTATTGTTTTTGAGATCTTTGATTAAAAAAAACCAGTTTTATTTATAAGAGGTCTGCAAGATGGGACCAAGTATCTGCATACAGCAAATTATTCTGTTAATTCATCAAACATAATATCAGTTTAGTATAAAATATGTGCCTTGTAGTGTCTCCCTCTTAGTAAGAGGGGTAGTGAATTTGATTTCGCTACGTTATCTAGGGAATGACCTCCCTCGATGTTATGACCCAGTATGAGTGAATAGATAGAATATTAACAGAGAACTAGGCAAGATTATTCAGAAGACAAGAAAAATAATAAAAGAAATTAATAGTGGTAATTTCAACTTAAATTACATCAAAAGGATTTAATAGCAGTGTCTAATTTGGATTTATTTCATCATCATAACGAGTGGTGAAAAGAGCACAATGTCCATAACTGATTGCATCACCTTCCTCTTGACCATGTTCCAACTTTTCCTATTTCCTCAAGTCTTCCTATTCTGACTGCCTCATCCTTCCTGGATTTCCTATTCCTTAATCTGAACTCGTCACTTCTCTTTTTTCTGAACTTCTGTCTTCGAACTGTCCCACCTCACTCACTCTCGGAAAACTGTTTCCTTAAAGGATAAATTTATCCCTAACTCTTCATATGTACCACTTTCTAGATGTACATAAAATTCCTCCTCTTACATTACTCTGTGTTACATACTTTCTATAGATGTACATAAAATTCCTTCACTTACCTTACTCTTTGTTACTTATATTCTAGATATACATAAAATTCCTTCACTTACCTTACTCAGAACACATTAGCTATCTAGATACTCGTGTAAACTCTTGACTTACTACGATAGTAAATTACCATCACTTCACAGCAACAGGTCATATTGAAAATGTTTATTGAAAATGTCTGTATGCTCTTACATGTTTGATTACTATTGCATATAATTCACAAATCCTTAACCTACAAGATTATTTAAACATTACAAAAGCAAATATAACAAATATTGTTAACTCACAATAATCAGTATTGTCCTAACAGACAAAGGAAATTATTTCATTTTTATTTCATATAACCCTATGAAATCCTACACATGTGAAAATTTGAATTCCATGCAATTAATTCTGCCAATTAACTAATAACTGTAAGATTAAAAAATTAAATTGCATAACAACCCTAGCATCAACACATTTCCATGAAACTGAAAAAAGATAAATTGCATAACAACTCTAGCATCAACACATTTCCATGAAATAGAATACGATAAACTGCATAACAACTCTAGCATCAATGCATTTCCATAAAATTAAATAAGATAAACTGCATTACAACTCTTGCATCAACACATTTCCATGAAACTGAATAAGATAAATTGCATAACGACTCTATTATCAAAACATTTCCATGAAATTGAATAAGATACATTGCATAACAACTCAAGAATCAACACATTTCCATGAAATTGATTGAATAAATGATACATAATATGAAACAGTCATATCAAACACATTTGCATAAAACAAACAGCTAAAACATTGACAAGAGTGAAATAATTTGTCATACAAAACATGATTCGGTTCATTGCAACAACTGGCGGCAACTTTGTTATGCCCTGGGATATGTCCCATAATGCAGCAGCTAGAGGTAACATTTTATTGACCTAGGATATTTTCCCATATGATCTTTATGTAAGATGCAATTACTGGAGGCAACCTTTTTTGTGCCCGGGATATGTCCCATAATGCAGCAGCTAGAGGTAACATTTTATTGACCTAGGATATTTTCCCATATGATCTTCATGTTAGATGCAATTACTGGAGGCAACCTTTTTTGTGCCCAGGGAAGTGTCCCATAATGACATTCATACGGAAAAAGGTTTCGATGTTTTTAAAAGTATGGCTGATCTAAAATGTTATTTTGCTATTAAAGTATTTTATGTTATTTGTCACTGTATGCCTTTTTGATGATACCGAAAATCACTGAGCACTATATAGCTAGGATTATCCAGATTTGTCATTCCAATCTATATATACATACATGCATGCATGCCTGTCTGCCTACTTACCTACCTACCTACCTGCCTGCATCCAATCATCCATCCATCCATCCATTCATACATACATACATACATACATACATACATACATACATACATACATACATACATACATACATACATACATACATACATACATACATACATACATACATACATACATACATACATACATACATACATACATACATACATAGGTCAACAATTCTAATATTGTTCATTCTCAGTTCATAATAAAACACAAACAATAGAAGATGACTAAAGTGGACACCTCAATATCAAGAAAATCTGCATTCAAATAATATTTTTTAAATGAATCCCATAATGTCAAAAATGGAGGACAACTGTCTATTGAAGACAACGTTGTATGGATACCTTGGGTATCCTTTATAGACGCGTATCACTGTAATCACATAGGCAACATGTGTTTCCTTTTTTCCTTTTCAGGCACATGCTACGAGTCCCAAATCAATTATTCTCTTTTTGCATGCTGAAATTTGTATGAGTCACCCCAGTATCACCAAATAGATGCCAAATCAGCTGCCATTAGTCACCATGCACATATACTGGTTTCATTCAACAAAAGTACAAGGCAACAATACATCACCGTATGGCTTAGTCAACAAATCAATTAGCAAACAACTTACATTAACGCTTTTGATAATTGAACAGTATGTGGAGTCTAATTGAGGAAGTTCTTTCATTATTTGAAACAGAAAATCTATAATTCTCATAAACATATCAAACTATTTGCAGAGTCTTTGCAAACCTTGGAAGGGAAAAATATTTTGGCTTTGATGATTAAAGCTTCAAATATTTTCCAATATTTTCAATAGTCAGAATACGTGGAATAATTTATTATGCTACAGAGTAATGGAATACATTTATTTCTCTTCTCTCTTTTGATTGTTAAACATTTTAAAGAGTGTCGTAGTGTTCTTATCAATCCTCAAGTAATTACTCGAGGACAATAAAGACATCTTTAGACAAAATTTATTAAACAGTGTCATACTTTTCATATTACATCAGAAGTATTATTAGCCATTCATGTAAATATAGACATCTTTTAGACATTTTCCTACATTATCTTAGACATTTTCCTACATTTTCTTAGACATTTTCCTACATTATCTTAGACATTTTCCTACATTATCTTTAACTCAAGGATTTGTCAGTATTTCATTAAATTTAGGCATAATATAACAGTTTGATAAATTCTGCAAGGATACTAATTGCTTACCGTACTCTAAAAATGTGTTAAGTTTTCTTCATCTTTAGAGGTTAGAATTAATTAAATTGGAACCTTCTAAATCCCTAAGTGAAGATGCCAAGTTTTCACCACATTATTTCTATTAATTGTCATGGTGACCATTGAATGCCTAATTTAAAGTCAAAACATTAATGCACCAACTAAAATGTAATTAGTTCCAATTTTTTAAAAATTTATGAGAATATTTTGTATGATATTTATTCCTATATTTTCATAAATAACACAGTAGTCATTTGATCAGATATTTTCCGAACCTCATCTGCAGTGTTCAAACAGGGTTTTAATTTGCAGCTAAGTTAACAACCTTGCATTTTTTAATATTGTAAAATGATATCCAACAACTTTTACCATGATTTAACTTTTTTAAAATATGAATTGTTGCGCTGAACTAGTCTTTACTTTTACCATGATTTAACTTTTTTAAAATATGAATTGTTGCGCTGAACCAGTCTTTACTTTTACCATGATTTAACTTTTTTAAAATATGAATTGTTGCGCTGAACCAGTCTTTACTTTTTGGCTTAAGTCTACCCATGCCTCGTACCTTCCGCTGTCATCCTCATTTACTTTTTTAGTTGGATGAACTTGCAGTTTCATCTCGTCTGCTTTGCAACCATCAAACAACACAGACAATGGATATATTTAACTGTTATCGGCCTCAGCCTTTATTTATGCTTAATGTGTAGGCATAAATCACTATCCACATTCATTTGCAGTAGTATACAATTAGAGTAGTATACAGTTAGAGTAGCATGCAGTTAGAGTAGTATACAGTTAGAGTAGCATGCAGTTAGAGTAGTATACAGTTAGAGTAGTATACAATTCTAGTAGCATATAGTTCTAGTAGTGTACCATTAGAGTAGTATACAGTTAGAGCAGTATGCAGTTAGAGTAGTATACAATTAGAGTAGTATACAGTTTAAGATGTATTTTGCTAGATTAGTATGCAGTTATAGTAGTATGCAGTTAGAGTAGTATACAATTAGAGTAGTATACAGTTTAAGATGTATTTTGCTAGAGTAGTATACAGTTAGAGTAGTATACAATTCTAGAAGCATGTAGTTTTAGTAGTGTACCATTAGAGTAGTATATAGTTAGAGTATTATTCAGTTGCAGTAGTATACAGTTAGAGCAGTATACAGTTTAAGAAATATTTTGCTAGATTAGTATGCAGTTAGGATCACATGCTGTAGTGTTTCTTTGAGAATGGTGCTTAGGTCCCATTTTCTTGGCATAATGTTGCCAATAACATCTTAAAACTGCCTTTAAAACAAAACTATATATATATATATATATATATATATATATATATATATATATATATATATATATATATATATATATATATATATATATATATTGGGGTGGGGGTATCCTTAAGTTAAATATATGGCATATCTGAAATCTATTGTGACATTTTATACATCAAGCCAGTAATTTTATTTTAAACCATGAATCATCCAAATTTAGGAAGAACTAGATCAATTCTCTCAAATTTGATAAAAGAGAAATAAATGGATTGCCTTCCATACAGGATGTGGGAGTCAAGGAAAATACATCCAGGCTCCAGTAAGGTTTTCAGTCTGCCAATTTCAGTCAGTGTTGGCCTGTTTGGAATTCCACCTTCAGCAAAAGAAGTGTAAAAGCTAATGTAATTCTGCCCATAATAAATGGTATAGAATCATTTCTCAAGAGAAATCAGTACAGGTTTGTGCATTATCTTATATTCTACTAAAATGTCATGGTGATTCACTTTGCTATATCAGTCAGGTACTTTACTTTATTTTCCCCCATTTAGGTCTCAGTTGAAAAAATATGTGTATCTAAATTCCCCATGTAGGCCTCCATTGTAGAGATATGTGTTTGAAATTCTTATTGTCTGTTTTAGAAATGAAGGTAAAATATGCATTGGTTAAGAGTGATTAACCAAAGTTGGGGTGTTGTCTCTGTTGAATTTACATTTGTGTAATGAACAAATTTAAAAGGACAAGTTTTAAAAAATTTAAGAGTTGAAGTAGGCAAAAGGAACCACTTGATTCACGTATCATATTAATGATTTTGATACTGAATAAAAAGGAAAGAAAGTTACAACAAAACTGTGCTGCTTTGGATGTACATGTATATAGCCCCCACCATCTTGAAAATCTTGTTAACACTACAGATCCTGAATGGATGGTCCTGTCAAAATGAGGTTTTCACTAAAATACTTGCTGCAATGAAAATGGTGCCAATCTGACATTTAACATGACTGTTACATTATTACAATTTTGTTATTACTTCTTCTTCAGAACAGAAGGTCATATTGATGTGGTTTTCACTATAAACTGTTATATGCCATCTAGCTAAATGTGGTTTTGACTATAAATTGTTCTAGCTAAATGTGGTGTTCACTATAAAATGTCCTATGCCATCTGGCTAAATGTGGTTTTCACTATAAAATGTTCTATGCCATCTAGCTAAATGTGGTTTTCACTATAAAATGTTCAATGCCATCTAGCTATATGTGGTTTTCACTATAAAATGTTCTATGCCATCAAGATAAATGTGGTTTTCACTATAAAATGTTCTATGCCATCTAGCTAAATGTGGTTTTCTCTATAAAATGTTCTATGCCATCCAGATAAATGTGGTTTTCACTATAAAATGTTCAATGCCATCTAGCTATATGTGGTTTTCACTATAAAATGTTCTATGCCATCAAGATAAATGTGGTTTTCACTATAAAATGTTCTATGCCATCTAGCTATATGTGGTTTTCACTATAAAATGTTCTATGCCATCAAGATAAATGTGGTTTTCACTATAAAATGTTCTATGCCATCTAGCTAAATGTGGTTTTCTCTATAAAATGTTCTATGCCATCCAGATAAATGTGGTTTTCACTATAAAATGTTCAATGCCATCCAGATAAATGTGGTTTTCACTATAAAATGTTCAATGCCATCTAGCTATATGTGGTTTTCACTATAAAATGTGGTGGTAAAGACATCCCTAATTTGGAGCTAAGCAATCTGCATGTCAACCCCTGCTCTGAAAGTATTTATGGAATTGACATTGACTTGGATGGCTGGTAAGGAGTTCCACTTCCAGAGGCAGATTCCTGATGGGAAGAAGGAGTCTTTGTATGCATTAACTCTGGTGAAGGGGATGAGAAATTTGCATAAATGTCCTCTAGTGTAGGATCCTGTCTGCTGGAGATATGGTGCTGATGGGAGACCAACTACAGTCCAGTACACCAAAACATCTTTTGCTTGCTGGCCTTGAGCTTGAAGCTTTTCCCATCCCAAATGTTGGAGCATGGTGGAGACTCTTTAACATCCCCAACAGTAAACTGTGCTGCCCTTCACCGTAATGCTTCAAGTTTGGTGATGTTTGTTTTGGTAGATGGGTAACAATCAGTATGTTAGCATACAATGAATAATGTCATAGCAAATGTAATTTTTCAATGACAAAATGTTTTTCAGTAAACAGTATTTACAGTAACTCTCTTTTCTCAGGAATCTCCTTCATATCTTCCTATCATTATAGTTACTTTATCTGGAAACCTCTAATTCATATATATTTGTTGTTATGGCTAATTTCTTAGCAGTTAAAAAGAAGAAATGGTCTTGTCTTGTATTACTATAAATTCTTTTTGGCCAGTAGAGCATGAGACCCATCAAGGGACTCTTGTTTTTGGTTAAGGGTTAAATATAAATACATTAATAATTAAATTATAAAGGATTATAATAATTACACACATAAGAAGGTAAATTGACACACACACACACACACACACACACACACACACACACACACACACACACACACACACACACACTCTCTCTCTTCCTAGCTAAACTTAACATAGGATACCAAGTCCAGGTTGCACTAAACATCTCAAATCTTTTTCCTCCAACTGAGATTTATAGATATCATTCTTTTTATTTGGTTTGTAACAATAATTTCATTGAACATTCTGTATGGATTAGGGTTTATAGATATCATTCTTATTAATTGGATAGTAACAATATTATTTTGTTTGAACATTCTATATGCATTGGGCTTTTAAGATTTAGAATTTTTGTTAAAAGGGAGTCTTGCCTTATCAATGAGGGCATTTTGCTGATTTCCTCATATCTGAGTCATTCCAGGACTTTTTTCAAGATTATAAAGGTTTCCATGTGTTAAATTTGAAGCTAAAATGTGATTTGTATCCCCTCCCCTCTTACAAAATGACTGATATTGTCTGATGATGAGCCAGATAAGGTACAATCTCAACTAGGGGAGAAATGCTGAGAATTCCAGTGAAATCGGGACCAGGTTTTTTGTGTGACTACTATCTGATTTTAAAAGTTGAATCCTGTTTGTAAAAAGTGTCCACCAAGATCCTTCATGACATAAATAGACAAGTTGATCTAAGTGTTTACTGTTTGATTGAAGTAATATGAAGCAGCAAATTTAGAGACCCTGATCTGCCAAACTCATTAAGATTGGTATATCTGGGTCATTGATGGTTTTTTAATGGGGAACAATGTACATAGCAAATTAGGTAATATTGCTTATTTAGCATTTGTTGCTGTTTTTACTGGCGCATACACACATTATTGAGTGGTATTTTATTTTCCTCAGCAGACAAATATCTTTTTCCAAATTATGAGTGTGACAGTCTGGACATTTTGAGTCAGATAAATTATCTGTGTAATGGTTTGGAAAACGAGTCATATCGAAAAGAACTGCATGCATTGTTTACACAAAATACACCTTTGAATTTAGAAAGAAGCAATTATTTCTTTTTCTCTGCAACATATGCGAAAAAATACAGAAATATTTGTTTCTTTCTTTTTTAGCAGGCTTGTATTTCCTTGTAATTAGCATAAAAATGACATATGCTTGGGAAATAATTTAAAAAATTGCCGCTTCTCTGTTCCTCTGTTTGTCTGTCTTTGTGTAAATATTTTCATTTCTAGAAATTTCAAAGCTTCCAAGAATTTAAAGTTGATATACATATCAGACTAGCAGTCAAAATATTTCTCAAAAACTATATATATATATCAGACCAGTGGTCAAGATATATCAATGAAATTTGATATACATATCAGACCAGTGGTCAAGATATCTCAATGAAATTTGGTATACCTATCAGACCAGTGGTCAAGATATCTCAATGTAATTTGATATGCATATCAGACCAGTGGTCAAGATATCTCAATGAAATTTGATATGCATTTGAGACCAGTGGTCAAGATATCTCAGTGAAATTTGATATATGTATCAGACCAGTGGTCAAGATATCTCAATGAAATTTGATATATGTATCAAACCAGTGGTCAAGATATCTCAATAAAATTTTATATACGTATCAGACCAGTGGTCAAGATATCTCAGTGAAATTTGATATACATATCAGACCAGTGGTCAAGATATCTCAATGAAATTTGATATGCATATCATACCAGTGGTCAAGATATCTCAATGAAATTTGATATGCATATCAGACCAGTGGTCAAGATATCTCAGTGAAATTTGATATATGTATCAGACCAGTGGTCAAGATATCTCAATGAAATTTGATATACCTATCAGACCAGTGGTCAAGATATCTCAATAAAATTTGATATACTTATCAGACCAGTGGTCAAGATATCTCAATGAAATTTGATATACATATCAGAGCAGTGGTCAATATATCTCAATGAAATTTGATATAAATATCAGACCAATGGTTAACATACCTCTATATATTTTTTGCACACACACACACACACACACACACACACACAGAAAAACTACTTGTCTTCTCTTGTTCTGAAACACAGTACAACTTGGTTGGCCAGAGTTAATATTGACTACACACTGAGTTAAACTTGACTACACACTGAGTTAAACTTGATTACACACTGAGTTAAACTTGACTACACACTGAGTCAGACTTTACTACATAATTCATCCCTGGGCCAAGTAAATGCAAATTTTCACCTTTAGAAAAAATCCATGTGCGATTTCTGCCTTTACAAGCAAAAAACTTTAGCATCGCTTAACATCAGTCATAAATATAACCTGTCTAATTTGCTTACATGTCAGTGTAGAACATGTTGCAAAGGGCATATTTGGGGGGACTTTTTTCACACATCCAATATAGCTTGATACTAAAATCTGCAAATATTCAGACCATAATATGTTCAAATTAACCATTGATTTCTTAATGGTGTTTGCTTTTTAAGGGACACATTGTCATACCAAATTGAAGACTGATATTGTATTGTCCTGTGTTAAAATTTTATGCTCCTAAAACAAGTAACAAAAGAGTGAAAACAACAAGCTTTATAAGATTTATATTTTTAAATAATAAATAATAAAACTCAGTTCAAGTCCCAAAGAAATCCAAAATTGAAGGCGATGACATGTCTGTTATAGCCTATGATGTACAGATGTGTCAACAGTCTTTTGTTGAATAACAGAAATAGTATTCCAGGTTTGAATTCAGTATAAATTCCAATGAATGTCTTGATCCAAGAATTGTGTCAGAGCATGTTTGTATTTCCAGATAAAATATTCACTTGAAGAAAAATAAATTCAGCCCAAACTGGTCACAACATAATACAACTTAAAGTGCTAGATTTAAAAATTCAAATGGTAAAATTCTCAGTCATACGATAATATAGTTCTCTGTTTGACCTCGGGTCACAATTAGCATTTTCTAAAAACAACCATTACCTATTGGAAAATAATCTTCTAGAATGATCTAATGAGCCTTGTTTATTTACAACAAAAATAGCCTATAAAGTTCACTTAGGAATCACCAAAACCTTGACCCTGATCAACATATTGACTCCTTGTTTTCCTGAATAATAATCCTGATAATAAGCTCATATGCATATAAAATAATGAAACTATTATTAGTTGTTTACATAAATGAAATTTTAAAAAATCAATCAGGTCAAACAGAAATGAACCCATTTTTGCACAAGGGATTACTTGTCACAAGAAAGGTGTTGATTGGTCAAAATCTAGTTGGGTAATTATGTACTAGTAGATATTTTCACATTCTTTTGACCAGTCAGCACATAGCTGTTTAAAATAAAGGTTTGACCAAAATGAAGGTTTGACCAAAGTTGATCATTTAGTATGAATATTGGTTGAAATTGAGATGACTGGAATTAATCTTTCAAGTGCAAGTTAGTAATTTTTCTGAAATGTAATTACATATTTTGAAAATAAAACATGATGGTGCCTTTATTTTGGTATGGTAATGTATAAAGAAAGCTACACAGCCTTGATCATGGGCAAGCATAACAATGTCAAAACAAACAAAATCATATCATTTGACATTCACTGTCTCCTAACTTCTCTCATATCAAGCTCTCAAAGATGCATTATAGGTCATTGAAAAGGAATTATCACACCTAGATTACTTAAATATTTTCACTCTCAATGCAAACACAAATTTAAAAAAGTGTTCAACTGCAATTTCTCAAGTTACAAATTCTGTATACTTATCTGAAGAACTATTAGAACTTACTGTTTTTGTGTTTTTTGACCAATTTTATATAAAGTTTGCATTAGGTACTGACCTTGCAGGTGGCCTAAGTGGTTAGAGCATCTGCCTCAGATGCTGAGGTTGCAAGTTCAAACCTCAACCAGGTCATAAAAAATACTTATAAAAATGATACTAATAGCTGCCTCAATAGTTGCTCAACATGAAGAGGTTAGTGTTAGGACTGGCTAGCCTGGTTTCAGGATAATGGGAGTGCGTGGGGCAAGAAATGTTTTTTCCCCAAGTGCTAAATGTATTCCAGGGACTAAATATTTTGGGATACAAATTGCACTTCAAGTCAGTGATAATGGATGGGGCTACACTGTGATGGAGTACAATAGAAAGATCAAAGAAAATCCAACAAGTTTAATTGAAACATTAGCCATTAGTAACCAGAGTTGGTGTTAGCATTGAAATCCATATTAAATTCTGGCAGGAAAGGTTTATTACTGCATGGTTTGGAAAGCATCATATATCTGGATCCTAGATATGCAATGCAAGGTGGTATAGTTACCACTATACACATCTTTCCTTTGCAAACATAGTCATACATGGAACATAATTTTCAAGCTATTTAAAGCCTTTCAACCAAAGTTGGTCTGGTCCACAAGTCAAGCAAGTTGCATAGAGGTTCCATTAGATACTTTGAATTTTCCACATTCATTATTCTTTTTTTTTTTTTTACCATGGAAACAAAGTGTTGCATATGTAAAATAAAAATTGAAGGTGCAGGACTATAGGATTCTTTTCAGTTGGAGTCTTTACATAAGTTGGGGGTGAGGAAAAATAAATTACTGTTCAGTCAGCTCTTTTATGCTTATAATGCAGGTCATGGTCAGGATAATAGTGACTGATATCTACACTAGGTCATAGGTCAGGATAACAGTCACTATGATATCAACACTAGGTCATAGGTCAGGATAACAGGCACTATGATATCAACACAAGGTCATATGTCAGGATAACAGTGGCTATAATATCAACATTAGGTTATAGGTCAGGATAACAGTAACTGTGATTTCCATGCTTTAATTTTATTTCTAGATGACATACCTTTGCCAAACATTGTACTTTGGTCAAACATCATATTTTCAATGTACTTTAGTCAAACATTGTATTCGCCTTGTACTTTGGTCAAACATTGTATTTGCCTTGTACTTTGGTAAAACATTGTATTTGCCTTGTACTTTGGTCAAACATTGTATTTGCCTTGTACTTTGGTCAAACATTGTATTCGCCTTGTACTTTGGTCAAACATTGTATTTGCCTTGTACTTTGGTCAAACATTGTATTTGCCTTGTACTTTGGTCAAACATTGTTTTTGCCTTGTATGTTGGTCAAACATTGTAATTGCCTTGTACTTTGGTCAGCTGGATACTGTTTATTTGAATTGCTGAACTTCATGACCCATCACTATTTTGTAGCGGACTTCTTTTATGATGAGAAATCTCATCAATTTGATGTGAATACATCCTCCAAAATGAAAATCTTCATTGATTTGATGTGAATAGATCTTTCTCATGAAAAACCTCATTTATTTGATGTGAATACATCTTTCTCATGAAAACCCTCATTATTTTGATGTGAATAGAGCTTTCTCATGAAAAACCTCAATGATTTGATGTGAATAGACCTTTCTCATGAAAAACTTCATTGATTTGATGTGAATAGCTCTCACAAAAAAAAACCTCAATGATTTGATGTGAATTGATCTACCTGATGAAAAACCTCATTGATTTGATATGAATGGATCTTGCTCATAAAAAACCTCATTGATTTGATGTGAATTGATCTACCTGATGAAAAACCTCATTGATTTGATGTGAATAGATCTACCTGATGAAAAACCTCATTGATTTGATGTGAATGGATCTACCTGATGAAAAACCTCATTGATTTGATGTGAATGGATCTACCTGATGAAAAACCTCATTGATTTGATGTGAAAGGATCTACCTGATGAAAAACCTCATTGATTTGATGTGAATGGATCTACCTGATGAAAAACCTCATTGATTTGATGTGAATAAATCTTGATGAAAAACCTCATTGATTTGATGTGAATAAATCTTGATGAAAAACCTCACTGAGTTCATGGGTATATTGTTATGTATATGTAATTTGCATTGCTTGTTAGCTAGTTTCTTTATATTTTTTTATTTCATTATATGCTGTTGATAATTTAATATTGTATGTTGGACCATGTTAAAATGAGCTTCATTTTCTATTTGACCTGAGTTCTCTGAACAACTAATACACAGCTAAATAAATAGTTCATCTATGAATATGGTTTACCTATGAAAATTATTATTTTTACCAAAGTCAGGGAAGTTGTTTTTACCACATTTCATATTTGAAATTATAACAATCTTATAAACAATAGTAACCTTCAAGAAGGTCATTTTCCATTAGGTAATAGTTTTTATTTGGAAATGTTAAGTGTAACCTGAGGTCAAGTCGAGGACTATATAATATTGTTTTTCTAGAAATTATTCATTTGTGCTTTAAGATCTGACAGAATCGATTGTATTTTTGGTATGTCAAATAATGCATTTGGGCTGGAATTTATTTATTAAAATTATTTATTCACTGAAAATACAAAGTGCTCATCAAAGATAACATTGTTGGAAATAGATTGAATTTATAGCAAATATTTCAGTAAAGATGTCTTCTTAGATTATGTTATTGTGATCCAACAAAAGAAGGTTATAGTCACTGATACACTGAAGGTAAAAGGTTGTAGCCATTGATACACTGAAGGTAAAAGGTTGTAGCCATTGATACACTGAAGGTACAAGGTTATGGTGATTGTGATACAAAGAGTGGAAAATATTTTAAATATAAACTTTAAATATGTGCTTCATATTGCTCACAACTTTAATGATTTGCTGATATCAAAGAGAAATATATTATAGATGTTGGGTTAGACAAATTAGAAGTCAAGGTCACAATGACCAAAGTTAAAACAACATTATTAATCAGTAATGCCTAGAGTCTGCCATACACTGTCTTACTGCCTACATACAGTGTTGTCTGGAGTCTGCCATACACTGTCTTACTGCCTGCATACAATGTTGCCCAGTCTACCATATACTGTCTTACTGCCTACATACAGTGTTAGCTGGAGTCTGTCATATATGGTCTTACTGCCTACATACAGTGTTAGCTGGAGTCTGTCATATATGGTCTTACTGCCTACATACAGTGTTAGCTGGAGTCTCTCATATATGGTCTTACTGCCTACATACAGTGTTAGCTGGAGTCTCTCATATATGGTCTTACTGCCTACATACAGTGTTAGCTGGAGTCTCTCATATATGGTCTTACTGCCTACATACAATGTTGCACAGTCTGCCATATACTGTCTTACTGCCTACATACAGTGTTAGCTGGAGTCTGTCATATATGGTCTTACTGCCTACATACAATGTTGCACAGTCTGCCATATACTGTCTTACTGCCTACATACAGTGTTGTCTGGAGTCTGCCATACACTGTCTTACTGCCTGCATACAATGTTGCACAGTCTGCCATATACTGTCTTACTGCCGACATACAGTGTTAGCTAGAGTCTGTCATATATGGTCTTACTGCGAACGTAGTGATGCCTATGTTTGCAATATAATGTCTTACTGACTTAATATAGAGTTGTCTGAAATCTGCCATATACTGTCTTACTGCCTACATACAATGTTGCCCAGTGTGCCATATACTGTCTTACTGCCTACATACAATGTTGCCCAGTGTGCCATATACTGTCTTACTGCCTACACTGTTGGACAGAGTCTGGCATATACTGTCATACTGCATAACATACAGCGTTGCCAGAGTCTGTCATATACTCTTTTACTGCCTTCATACAGAACTGGTAAACAGTAATAGTAGTCTAATGTACAATAATTGGTACTTTTGTTCTTTTTTTAAATCCACATAAAATTCTGTATACATGTATATAGAGTAAAATGTATCTGGAATTATATATACATGCATATACAGTGAAAAATATTCACTGTATAAAACAAAAATCTCATAAAGGTAAGTTTTCATTCACAGTGCATCGGTATAACTTAAATTTAATTTATGTAGATTTTTTAAAATTAAAAATAGGCATTTTTAAAAATAATATATACTCATTAGAAACATTAGTTTTAATTAAAATATACTTATTAACAAGCATTAGTTTGAATTTTTAGATAATACTTATTTACTATTTGTATATATGCATTGTTTTAATAACTTATACTAAAGTGTTTATTATAATCACTATATAATAATTGCATATTATTTTTATATATGCATTACTTTGAATTAACATTTAACTCATTGCACTTTTTAAAATTTATATATGCATTATTTTGAAATAATATTTATTTCAGCAATACATAAATAAGCAAATTGTACAGGATCATTTGGGACTTCTTCCATTTTTGCATTAAAATATGTAGACACTATAAAAAAAGAAAAATTAATTTAAACAAATGTTTTATTTTATTTAGAAAAAATTGTAGCAAAACATTAGAGACAACACCTGTCCGGCTACCTAGGTTACTCAACAGACATTAACATGTGATTTCTTTAATCTACCTATCTTTTTGATTTCCATGACAGGTGTGTTTGCACATGAATCATGTACTTTATGAGTTACCTGAGTGCACAAAACAGCTGCAAGCTATTAACACCATTAATGTTCCATTGCAGCATTTAATGGCAAATAAATATCATTCAAATTTTGCAGGAAACTTGATGGATACTTGTTTGCTGATTTTTCTACTCCCCCTTGGTTTATGAGGTACCAGTGATAGAGCAGTATAGCTTAGACTATCTGGACAAATTCTGTAATAAAAGTCAGTGTAAAATTGTGGTAATGCTCAGATAAATTTGAATTTCCATGCAAAACAAACTTCAATCATTTTCAAATTGTCGAATAATTGTAATAGCAGCAATTTAGCAGAAAAATTAGAAGCACATACAGAATTAATGGTGGCTAACTGTGCGTTGAAACTGTTCAGAATAATTAAATGTGGTAATTAGAGACTATACATTTATTATTAAATAATTATCTAATATCCAAATCTTCCAGGTGAAATATTTCATAAAATAAAATTTACCATTTAAAGTCATTTGGATTTAATACTAGGAGATAAATATAAAGAATGTACATTAAGATGAGCAATAGCACTGGAGGTGGTTAAAAAGAAATTATACATTTAATATGACTATGTTGAGTGTATTCTTTCATCATTGTTTATAAGTACCATAACCACCACTTTAATTTTGTAAGCATGCAATTTTCATAATGGTAGCTTGATGTTCTTTTAAAAGGATAAAGTATGACTTAGTTAATGCATATTATTTCGTAATATAACTCATCTGATGTATTGTCCAAATTAAATACTCAAGCATGGCTGCTCTGCGTAACGAGAATAATTATTGCATTGTTGCACGTAATGGCACAGTATGCAATCAGTATTCACAGCATAATAATCAGCTTTATAATGAAAGCAATTTTCCATGATTTTCCTAATACAAAATATGGGAGCATGCTTTTGTGAGGTGGGATTATAGTTGGTTCAGAATACATACTTTTGACATAAACATCATTCAGGCATCAGTTTGGTTCATTTGATCATGCATTTTTCTTTCCTCAATTTCACTTGGAACTAAATAACCTACTTGTGTTGCTTTGCCATCAAATACAAAATCAAACAAATTTCAACAATAAAATGAAATACTGAAGCATTTGTGTTTTGTTTTGTAGAAAGACTGAACTTTATATAGCGTAAACCTAGATGGCCTTGACCTATTCATATGCTATCTCAATGTGGTTTTGTAATTATTACACACCATTCTATATGGTCTTGACATATTTTATATACCATCTCAGTATGGTTTTGTAATTATTATGTCCAACTCTTGATGGCCTTGACTTATTTCAAATGCCATCTTGATGTGGGTTTGTAATTATTACACCCTGTTCATGATCGCCTTGACCTATTCATACACCATCTCAATATGGTTTTGTAATTATTATGCCCCACTCTTGATGGCCTTGACCTATTTCATCTGCCATCTTAATGTGGCTTTGTAATTATTACACCCTTTTCATGATGACCTTGACCTATTCATGTCATATTAATATGAGTTCGGATTTATTTCACCCAAATCTTGATGGGCTCAACATATTCATATGCTATGTCAATGCGGTTATATAATTATTACACCCCATACTTGATGACCTTGACTAATTCATATGGCATCTAAATGTGATTTTTGTATTTATTACATATCCCATCTTTGATCTTTTTCAATTATTACTATACAGTATGAATGGAATGTTTAAAAAATTACAATTGATATTATTAACACTATGATATCAGTGAAAGGACCTAAATAGATGCCTTTTATATTTGTTTTTATTGGTATTACATTAGAACCTGTCTTGAAAGACCACCCCTTCTGCCAAAAAAGAATGGTCTCAAGACAGGCGGTCTCTCATAACAGGTCATAACACTACATATATATAATGAATAAATCTGTGCATGGAGATTCAGGTCTCTGGTTGTTGTTGTAGCATTAAACGCCAATTTTCAGCTCACGATAGGCTGTACATGGCGGCCAATATTAATGGTGGAGGAAGAACCTGGGAAAACTCCTGTATTATTGACTATATCATGGAAATGAGAGCAAGGTGCCTTTCTCTATGACACACCAAGGCAGCTCATTCAACCAGGCCATTGGGGATTAAACCTGCAACCAGTTGATTAAGAGTACAACACTCTGCCAACTTCACTTCTATGGCTCCCCATAATTAATGCATTGTATGTGTGGTATGAAATGAAGATTAAACATCCATATCAAATACCAGATTAACCATGTACAAATAATTAGACACCTAATACAATACAGAAACAATATTATTTTGCTCAAAGAAATATATATATCAGCTCATTAGAAAAGTATGATTATATTTATTGTTAGCTTTTTTAAACCTTGTTTTGAAAAGGCTTACAGCTATTTGAAGTTTGAAATTTGAAATCAGACAGGATAATTACTGAATAATCTGAATGCTCTTGCCGACCAAAAATAGGTTTTTCTTTTTACCTGTATGTTATTATCTATCAAAGAAACAGGATTATTTTATACCTGTATGTTATTATCTATCAAAGAAACAGGATTATTTTATACCAATATATTATTACCTATCATGAATAAAGTTTCGTTTCATGCTTTGCTTAATTTCTATTTGTTTGTGTTACCAGGCCTACAGTTAATTACTAGGCCTATGGTTACTAAGCCTGTTGCTAATTACCATGCCTACTGTTAACAGTCAGGTCTATGATTACCAGGCCAATGTTTAACAGACCTACTGTAAATTTCTAGGGCTATGGTTACCAAGCCTACTGTTAATTACCAGGCGTATTGTCACTACATATACTGTTAATTACTAGGCATATGGTTACCAGGCCTGTTGCTAGTTACCAGGCCTACTGATAATTACTAGGCCTATGGTTAACAGACCTTCTGTTAATTACTAGGCCAATGGTTACCAGGCCTGCTGTTAATTACTCAGCTTATGGTTACCAGGCTTGCTGTTAATTACCAGGCTCACTGTTACCAGGCATACTGTTAATTACTTGGCTTATAGTTACCAGGATTTTTGTAAATTAACAGGCATACGATTAACAGACCTACTGTAACCAGGTCTAAGGTTTACAGACCTACTATTACCAGGACTACCTACCGCTCCGGTGGCCTAGTGGTTAGATTGTCCGCCATGGAAGTGGGAGGTCATGGATTCGATCCTTGGCTGAGGCATACCAGAGACCTATGACTTATAAAAATGGTACTAACAGCTGCCTCGTTTGGCGCTTAGCATTAATAGGTTAGTATTAGGATTGGTTGGCCTATTGTCAGGATATGTGACTGGGTTGGACATAATGCTACATGTCTGTGGCACAATGACCCAGTGCTAGATATCACTATAAACTGCCTCACTACAGACATCGTAGCAATATGACTGAAAAATTGTTAAAGCTGTAGCAATATGACTGAAACATTGTTAAAGCTACATTAAAAATCCTAATCAAACAAAGGAACAAAAAACCAGGACTACTCTTACTTACCAGGCCTGAAGTTACCAGTATAGTATTTTCTTGAATTCCTGGAAATTCATTTTAACCAGGAGAGTGCCAGGACTCAATAGTTTAGGAATCTGTTAGAATTTTATCTCACTGGCAAACCACTGAAGAAAGTTGTCTTTCTTTCAAATTGTCATGATATCTCCTAATATGCCCTACATGGAATAAAGTCTACCATTATGCGTGTATATCATGGAATAAATTACATTTTATAAACATTATTTGGTAGCAGTTGTATAGCTTTTTGGCCAGAGATAACTAAATTTCAATAATAATTTTTTTTAAATGTTCTAAAACGTTCATGCCACCTTAATTTTGTTCAGATAGAAAATATGTAGAGTTTGTTCTGCCTAATGTTGTCTGAAAGTGCATTCAATACAAAACTAGGTAAATACCTTTTCAATACATTCACATGGTAGAGACCCTTTCTAATGGAAAACACAGAAATTATTGTAACAGATTGAGAATCAGACAGCTGTGTGTGAGTCTACTATTCTGAAACTAAATGGGAAACATATGAAAGAAAGATATAATGCTGGATTAATTGCTTTAAAATTATAATGTGGAAATGGTGGTCTTTGTTGCTATGGAAACCAATTTAGAGTTCAATGTCCCAAATATTGATGTTGGGATAATAATTCATATACACATATGTAAGGTAATGATAACTCAAGAGTAGGAGTATAATTCACGTACACATATGTAAGGTAATGATAACTCAACAGTAGGGGTATAATTTATGTACACATATGTAAGGTAATGATAACTCAACAGTAGGGTATAATTCATGTACACATGTGTAAGGTAATGATAACTCAACTGTAGGGGTATAATTTATGTACACATATGTAAGGTAATGATAACTCAAGAGTAGGAGTATAATTCATGTACACATATGCAAGGTAATGATAACTCAACAGTAGGGGTATAATTCATGTACACATGTAAGGTAATGATAACTCAACTGTAGGGGTATAATTTATGTACACATATGTAAGGTAATGATAACTCAACCGTAGGGGTATAATTCATGTACACATATGTAAGGTAATGATAACTCAAGAGTAGGAGCATAATTCATGTACACATATGCAAGGTAATGATAACTCAACAGTAGGGGTATAATTAATGTACACTTGTGTAAGGTAATGATAACTCAACCATAGGGGTATAATTCATGTACACATATGCAAGGTAATGATAACACAACAGTAGGGGTATAAATAATGTACACATGTGTAACGTAATGATAACTCAACCATAGGGGTATACTTCATGTACACATATGTAAGATAATGATAACTCAACCATAAGGGTATAATTTATATACACATATGTAAGGTAATGATAACTCAACAGTAGGGGTATAATTCATGTACACATATGTAAGGTAATGATAACTCAAGAGTAGGAGTATAATTCATGTACACATATGCAAGGTAATGATAACTCAACAGTAGGGGTATAATTAATGTACACTTGTGTAAGGTAATGATAACTCAACCATAGGGGTATAATTCATGTACACATATGTAAGGTAATGATAACTCAACCATAAGGGTATAATTTATATACACATATGTAAGGTAATGATAACTCAACAGTAGGGGTATAATTCATGTACACATATGCAAGGTAATGATAACTCAACAGTAGGGGTATAATTCATGTACACATATGTAAGGTAATGATAACTCAACAGTAGGGGTATAATTCATGTACATATATGCAAGGTAATGATAACTCAACCATAGGGGTATAATTCATGACACATGTAAGGTAATGATAACTCACATATTTGGCATTATTAATTACAGGCAGTCATAGATTGTTGTTGTTGTTGTAGAGTTTAACACCATTTTTCAGCACATGATAGGCTATACATGGTGGCCAGTATTATTGGTGGAGGAAGAACCCGGGAAAACCCCCGGAAAGAACCACGACCCACGAGAAGCTACTGGCAAGCTTTCTCACATAACTACATTAGCCGAACCTTAGACTCGAACCCATGGAAACAGGTGAATCAGGCACAGGCATACAGGCACAGGCAGTGTTGTTCTACTTTTGTCATGGTCTAATGTACAGGCCCAATGTACAGGCCCAGGCAGTGTTCTACTTTTAAATGGACTTGGCATGCAGGTCCTGCTTATCTTGTTCTACTTTTATCATGGACTCAACATAGAGGCTACATTTTTCATAGACAAGCATACAGGCCCAGGTAATCTTGTTCAGCATTTAGTCTAAAATTTTATTTTCTTTTCATCTTGTTCTATGTTTATTCATGGACTGAGTGTTCAGGCCCTACCCATCTTGTTCTACTTTTATCATGAATTCAGGATGTAGGCCCTACCCATCTTGTTCTACTTTTGTCATGAATTCAGGATGTAGGCCCTATCCATTTTGCTCTACTTTTATCATGGACTCATCATAGAGGCCATGTTCTGTTTTTATTATGGAATCAGCATAGGCCATGCCCACCTTTTTCTACTATTATCATGGAATCAGCATAAGCCATGCCCATCTTTTTCTACTATTATCATGGAATCAGCATAGGCCATGCCCATCTTTTTCTACTATTATCATGGAATCAGCATAGGCCATGCCCATCTGTTCTACTTTTATCACGGAATCAGCATAGGCCATGCACATCTTGTTTTACTTTTATCATGGACTCGACATGCAGGTCTTGCATACCTTGTTAACTTTTACCATGAACACACTCAATGCAATGATGTATTAACTTTTACCATGAACACACTCTTTGCAATGATGTATTAACTTCTACCATGAACACACTCTTTGCAATGATGTATATTAACTTCTACCATGAACACACTCATGTAATGATGTATATTAACTTTTACCATGAACACACTCTTTGCAATGATGTATTAACTTCTACCATGAACACACTCTATGCAATGATGTATATTAACTTCTACCATGAACACACTCTTTGCAATGATGTATATTAACTTCTACCATGAACACACTCATGTAATGATGTATATTAACTTCTACCATGAACACACTCTATTCAATGATTTAAATTAACTAGGGGTGGGTATTGAAATAAAATCATATTGTGATATATGCATGTATCACAATATTAAGTGAAATATTGCAATATTATTGCATTATATTTGATTTAAGAAAGAATTACAGATTACTATTAATTAATTGAAATAAAATGAATGTGAGCTGCAAAACATAACTCAACATTATTTAATGATATAAATAAAATGCAGTACAGTAGTTGCAATCTAACACAGAAATAAAGATCTACAATTTAAGTCTTTTGTCTGAACAGTCTGTGATTAACTTTTTGATAAAAATAAAAGGCATAAAACTGCACATTGTTTTCTTCATCTAGGAATCACTGCTTGTAAATTTTCCACCATTAAAGAGGATTTGAATCCAAGGGAATCAACAGAAACACTCTGTAGTTCTTAAGCTTTTCTTCTAGTTCTACCATTTGTGTTTTTGAAGTCTGAACACCAGTTATGTAAACATCAAGACGTTCTTGTATGGCCAGAACATCAGGTACTTTCTATTATATCACTCTGACCAATGTCTGACTTGAGCTTCTTGCAAACTGGTTGAACTTCCTTAGCAGCAGAATTGGCAGACACACATAACTGCTTGGTTAGCTGTGGTAAAGGTGGCAGTTCTGACTGTCCACTATTACCCACAGGTGAGGAATCCATGTCATGTTCAGGCTTCACTCTAACAATGATTTCTGATGCATTCTGCAAAATTTTGGTAAAGATTTCATTCTTTTGTGCATCGCTAAGGAAAGGTAAGACTTTAATTGTGGATCCAAGGCAGTAGCAACGGTGAGAGTTTCTTATTGATGAGGGTATCTTTCCTGAAGATCATCAACTACAGCCTTTTTCATCTGAACTATGACTAGAGTCATCTTTGCTATGTTGGAAAATGCTGTCAATAAGTTTGTGATGAAGAGGCATGATAACAGAAATGGTTGGAACTGACTCAACACAAAGAGTGGTTGTCACCACTGTAAGAGGTTTTAGACAAACCATTACCTCATCAACCTGGCGAAAGTCATCATCTGACAATGTGTTCAAACATTCTCTTTTATTTTAGCACACTGCACATAATAGTGTTCCATCTAGTGGGCACATCAGGTATAAGCTTACGATCTGGTAGATCAAGCAATTCAGCCTGGTTCTCAGTTTAGTTGCTGCAGTTGTACTTCAGTGGCAGAACCCAACTATTCGATGAATCCTGCTGAGGAGAATTTCAGTGTGTCTGATCTTGAGACGGTTTTGTGCAGCTAAATTAGTTTTATGTGCATAACACTTGATGTGAAAGTTGCATCCTAAAAGAGTCCCTGCCTTGTCCATGTTTGATGCATTATCTAATACAACAGGAGATATGGGGATAGAGTCCATTACCCATTCTTTGAATCTCTCATGAATCACAACAACTATGTTCTCACCATGTTCATACATGGGTCGAGTTTAAAGAACATAGTTTATCAGCTTCCAGTTTGTATTAATGTTTCTGTCCGATATGATTCAGTTGACCTCAACGTCCAACTATGGGTTGTCAAAGCAACCTTCTCAGCATTTCATAGGTCTTCTGTTACCAGTGCCTTGACTTGAACATATTTTTTTAATACAAATTATCACCTCTGCAGACTGTTTTCTACCTGGAACATTATATTGGGGTATGTAAAAGGTCTCTAAACTCTGGTGAATCCACTATTCGGTATGGACATATTTCCTTTAAATAATAAATTTGCACACATCATTTATAAGCACGAGAAGAATGTGAGGGTTATTTCACACTAATGAGCCCTGGTAAGGTTCTCTGGATTGACTGCAGCATTCTAGCTTTAGAAAGATCGGAAGTATCTTCACATGACGAACTCGCATTATCAGAGGTCGATGATCTATTGTCTGTCATCTTGTAATTATCACATATCCCAGGATGGTGCTTATTCATGTGGTACGCTAGATTATTGGCTCCATAGGATTCATAGATAATGACCTTAACTTGGGGTAGAATTAGGATTCATAGATAATTCTTAACTTGAAGTAGAATTAGGATTCTCAGATAATGACCTTAACTTGGGGTAGAAGTAGGATTCATAGATAATGACCTTAACTTGAAGTAGAAGTAGGATTCTCAGACAATGACCTTAATTTAAGGTTGAAGTAGGATTCCCAGATAATGCTTAACTTGAGGTAGAAGTAGGATTTCCAGGTAATGCTTAACTTGAGGTAGAAGTAGGATTTCCAGATAATGACCTTAACTTGAGGTAGAAGTAGGATTCATAGATAATTCTTAACTTGAGGTAGAAGTAGGATTCCCAGATAATGACCTTAACGTGAGGTAGAAGTAGGATTCCCAGATAATGACCTTAGCTTGAGGTAGAAGTAGGATTCATACATAATTCTTAACTTGAGGTAGAAGTAGGATTCATAGATAATTCTTAACTTGAGGTAGAAGTAGGATTCCCAGATAATGACCTTAACTTGAGGTAGAAGTAGGATTCATAGATAATTCTTAACTTGAGGTAGAAGTAGGATTCCAAGATAATGACCTTAACGTGAGGTAGAAGTAGGATTCCCAGATACATGTAATGACCTTAGCTTGAGGTAGAAGTAGGATTCATACATAATTCTTAACTTGAGGTAGAAGTAGGATTCATAGATAATTACCTTAACTTGATGTAGAAGTAGGATTCATAGATAATTCTTAACTTGAGGTAGAATTAGGATTCCCATATAATGACCTTAACTTGAGGTAGAATTAGGATTCCCAGATAATGCTTAACTTGAGGTTGAAGTAGGATTCCCAGATAATGCAGGTCTTAACTATGATAATAGTCAAATTTTACTCTGTGCACTATGCAATGTGTGCTAAAGGTATAATGTTGAAGATCATTTTGATTTCACCAAATAATTTTGAAATGCATGCTTTGCACTTGAAACTTCATAAATTTGTGTATATAAACTTGTGTTATTAAGTGAAGCCTAGGTTGCATTTAATAGACTGCCTTTGTAGCTAAATTTTAAACAGACTTCCAGGATTTACTTGAAAGCATATTTTGATACAAGAAGACTATTAAATATAAAATATTGCTTGAAGCAAATATTATGATCCAACATTTTCTTTATTCAGACTTTTTATGGAAGTGAACCTGTTAGAGTTGGCTGGAGAATAGAGACGTTAAATAGGAAATTAACAGCAATGTTTCAGTTATCAGAGTTTCATGGTTAAAAAAAGGTATTGATCTATGCCAGACATTCTATTTTAACATAGAATAAAGGTTTGCCATTCTGCATAAAAATGTAAAGTACATACTTCCATCAGGAGGAGAAATCTAAGACTTACAAACAGATACAGTAGAATGTTTAATCCGGCTTATGGGTAACCTGGATCCCTTTCCACTTCCTGTTGCAAATTTGAATTTATCTTGGTTGTAATTACCCTGTCACCTCATGTCACTTTTATAACAGACGCATACATTGATGGACTGCTGGTCAGTAGTAATGCTGGACAAGGTTAGGCAGTTCCAGGCACAATGTGATGGGTTGCTGGACGGTACTAATGCTGGACAAGGTTAGGCTGTTCCAGGCACAGTGTGATGGGCTGCTGGTCATAGTAATGCTGGACAAGGTTAGGCAGTTCCAGGCACAATGTGATGGGTTGCTGGACAGTAGTAATACTGGACAAGGTTAGGTAGTTCAAGGCACAATGTGATGGGCTGCTGGACAGTTGTGATGCTGGACAAGGTTAGGCAGTTCCAGGCATAATGTGATGGGTTGCTGGACAAGGTTAGGCAGTTCAAGGCACAATGTGATGGGTTGCTGGACAGTTGTGATGCTGGACAAGGTTAGGCAGTTCAAGCCACAATGTGATGGGTTGCTGGACAGTTGTGATGCTGGACAAGGTTAGGCAGTTCAAGGCACAATGTGATGGGTTGCTGGACAGTTGTGATGCTGGACAAGGTTAGGATGTATTCAGAAATGTACAAGCAAAATAACCAATGGAAAACAATGTTTCTAACACAACTAGGCATTAGACTAATGGAAAATCGCTTTGAAATCGATGTATTAGGATGTATTTAGAAATAGCCTCCAAAATGTGTTTTCTACTTGCATTTCATGCGAAACACAACAAAAACCTCCAGGGGTTAATGTGTTAAATCCAAGAAACTTGTTTCTCAAATACAGTGTCTCTACTTGATTTTGATAATTATGTGTAAAGGGCCATGACAACCAAGAAAAATATTTCTCAAATATAGTGTCTGAGAATATATCTGACTTGTACATGCATAGTTGATTAATATTATCAGTTAAAGAAAAAATAATTCAAAACAAAATTTAGTGGTCATTACAACATATATAGCTAACCACAAAATCTGATTTTTCTCTGTAAATCATAAAGTTTATGATTAGCCAATATAGATTGTCTTGAATGGTTCTGGATTTTTTTTTTGTTGCTTCAGTATATTACAAAATATTTTTGGATTGGTTCATTGTATATGAGAGTAGGAAGGGAGTAGATTATATTTGATACTCATCACTGAACGGAAACTGAGTAATTTAGTTTTGACATTCACCATTGAATGGGAAAGGAATGTGTGTGTGATTTGGATTTTTTTACGTAGCCTTTAAAAAAATTCAATCATATTGCTACAATGTTAGCAGTGTGACAGTTTATAGTGATATCTATCACTGGGACATCATGCCGCAGACATGTAGCATGATATTTCACCCAGTCCTATTATTTTCTGACACCAGGCCAACCACTCCTAACACTAACCTCTAAATGCTGAGTTCCTAGCAAGGCAGCTGTTATTGCCATTTTTATAAGTCTTTGGTATGACTTGGCCAGGGTTCAAACCATGACTTCCCGCTTTCGAGATGGATGCTGTAACCAATAGGCCACCAAAGCGCTTTAATGATACTTACCATTGGATGGGAAAGGAGTAATGGCGTTTTGAGACTGACCATTGAATAGGAGAAGATGAAAGGTATAAATGGACTCACAACGCAATATAATGAAAGAGTATGGGACTTTTTATGGAGTTTTGGAACGCTAAATGGAAGAAAAGGCAAGGAGTAAAGGGACTAATCGGAGTGATTATTTAGGAAAGGAATAAAGGCATTTTGGGACTGACAGTTGAGGGTTAAAGTGTTAAAGGAGAAAGAGTAAAGGAGTTTTGAGACTTGAATGTGAAAGGAGTAAAAGGATTTGTCACTAACTTGGAGAACATGAAGGAGTTAGTGTGTTTTTGGACTCCCATTGTATGATGGAGTATAAAAGGAGTACAGGGAACAATGTCACTGACTTGGAGAGGAAGAAGGAGTTTGCAAATTTTTGGACTCCCATTGTTAAAGGAGTTTAGGGCTAAATGATCATTATTAATAGGACAGGAATGAAGGACCCACCATGAAGGACATCGAATTTGAGACTGAATTATTTATTTTAGACACAGAATAATTTAAATCACTGTATTCTAAATTCATTTAAATTTATCAAATCTTTAATTTCAAAAGTTTATCAATAAGAAATTTTACTAATTAATAATAGACAAATGTGAAACTTTTATTGGCTATGTTTTTAAATGTCACAAAATTCAGTGGTTTGCATGAATTTGAAAAAATTCTTAAAATGTATGGTTTGTCTCGAAAACTTCTTGAATTTGTAAAATGTTAGTTGTATCATTCGAAAGTTCTTGAATTTGTTCAAATATGCACTGAATTTGTTTGATAAAGGCCATAATTTAATTTTGGGGAATTCAGAATGTTAATAAATAACCTTTTATAATTTAATTTTTCAAAAAAGTATTGTCCAAACAAAAGTAATAAATAAATAAAATTGAAATAACATTTGGCATATTAAACGGCACAAGACAAAGTAAGACATGGAGATAAACTGTTATCAACAAGACATACTCCTTGAAAGCTGTTAGAAACCCTTGAAAACTTAATGAAAAGTTCTTGAAAACTCAATGAAAAAGAATAAAAAGTCCTTAAAACCTCAATGAAAAGCTTTTGCAAACTCAATGAAAAAGAATGAAAAGTCCTTAAAACCTCAATAAAAAGTTCTTGAAAAAAAATCTAGAGGGTTACATGGGCCATGTACAGTGTGTTTGTGCATTCCATGCTTTTCAATTAGAAATGAATGCCCAGTTCCAGTTCATGTTACTGCCAGCAATGTTCAAAATACAATTACAGACAAAATATGAATTCCAGTTTTTAAAATAAAAACATCAAACCATGTTTCTGTCCCATTTTTCAGTTAGTAATTGGTTCTGACATTTTGCATATGCATAACAATAATTTAGATAACATTTTGCAAGAATTGGTGCATTTCAAAACTTTTTGCAGACTATTTATGTTTACACATATTTTTTTATTTTTCTAAATTCTGTTGGCTTTTCTTCAGAATACTTTTTTACACTGTTGATATGGGACCTATACAACATATTTTGTTCTCAATAGACCTTTCCTGTAAACATTTCTTACATAGTTATCTCCTCCTAGCCAATAGGTGTCAGTAATAATGTTAGCCATGAAGGTGCTGATGAAGCCTGGCTACCGATAATGCAAACTTTGTACTTTTGACTAGCAATGATAACATGTCTGTTAACTTGACACACTTACTTCAAATTACTTAATAATTCATCTCATGTAACTAACACAACCATTTTGATCCGAGTATCATTTAAAAGCAGATTCGTAATGCACAAATTGATCAATTTTTATGTAGTATTACTCTTTGTTTTATATTGAGAGACTATGTGATGTGATGGGTTGTTATGCCGCCACTCTTGTAGGTGTTATTATGGTTGGGGTGGGGTGCTCCCAATATTTTATTTAAATTATTATAGAAGTCCCACCCAGGCTCGATTTTGGTTGGAAGTTAAATTAGTGAAAGATGAATGTAAAGCTTCGAGCTTCAGTCAGCAATGTCAATGATTATATGATTGAATACACCTGTTTATTACCAACATGTTGCAAGATAAGTAATTTGCATCCATCAAAGTAAACTTTCATATATCAATGAATGCATGAGCACAATTTGTCAAACAAGTGTGTTCATATTCTGTTCTTTTGAGAAAAAATTAAGCCTGTACATTACTGTTTTGACTACAAGGCATTATTTGTACATTTAACATGTAGATGCCTAAGGAGCAATATTGAGAAATTTGAATTCATACTCATTGTAGTTTTAAACATTTTGTGTCTTCTTGGAGCTGATAATACCTGAGGTGATCAAGTGAGAGAGTAAATAGGACCAGCCTGTCATCTAGCAAACACCGTATGTACTCAAATGTTAAGGTCATCAACATAAAAACAGTGAAAAGTACATCTTTAGCGATTAAAGTAATATTGATATGGGTTGTAACACATTTATGAAAATGATCTACAGTTTAGATTTTTGTTTTTTGTTTTTTTTATATAGTTTAATGCCATTTTCAGCACAATATAGGCTATACATGGCGGTCTGTATTAAGAGTGGAGGAAGAACCCGGAAAGAACCACCGACCTACAAGAAGCTACAGGCAAGCTTTCTCACATACCCACATTGGCTGAATCCGAGACTCGAACCCACGCAGACAGAGGTGAGATGGCAGTGATCCGTAACGGACAGTGCTTTAGACCACTCGGCCCCTCGGGGCCCCTATACAGTTTAGAGTAAGGTCTGATATTGCATAATTTATTACACAGATTTATTACATGACATAAAAAGGTCATACATGTTATGCTGTGATAGAACAGTTAGAAACATTATATGACATTGCCCTGACATGCATGTCACACTGTTATAGAACACTTAGCAGTATCTAATGGCACTGAAAACCTGTGCATGTCACATTGTTATGGAACACTTGGCAGTATTACATGACATTGCCCTGTCTGCATGTCACACTGTAATAGAACACTTAGCAGTATCTAATGGCACTGAAAACCTGTGCATGTCACATTGTTATGGAACACTTGGCAGTATTACATGACATTGCCCTGTCATGCATGTCACACTGTAATAGAACACTTAGTAGTATCTAATGGCAGTGAAAACCTGTGCATGTCACATTGTTATAGAACACTTAGCAATACTTCATGGCATTGAAAAGTCGTGCATGTTACATTGTGATCAAACATTTAGTGATAGTTCATGGCACTACAAATTAATTAATGTCACTCTTTCAAAGAATACTTACCTACATTTAATAACGTCAAAAAGTCATGTATATCACATTGTGATACCTAGCTGTATTTCATGGCATCAAAAAGTCACATATATCACATTGTGATAGAACACCTAGCAGTATTTGAGGTCATCAAAACATCATGTATATCAATCATATTGTGAAAGAACACCTAGCAGTATTTCATGGCATCAAAAATTCATGTATATCACATTGTGATAGAACACCTAGCATTATTTCATGGCATACAAAATTTCATGTATATCACATTGTGATAGAACACCTAGCAGTATTTCATGGCATCAAATATTCATGTATATCACATTGTGATAGAACACCTAGCAGTATTTCATAGCATCAAAAAGTCATGTATATCACATTGTGATAGAACACCTAGCAGTATTTCATAGCATCAAAAAGTCATGTATATCACATTGTGATAGAACACCTAGCATTATTTCATGGCATACAAAATTTCATGTATATCACATTGTGATAGAACACCTAGCATTATTTCATGGCATACAAAATTTCATGTATATCACATTGTGATAGAACACCTAGCAGTATTTCATGGCATCAAATATTCATGTATATCACATTGTGATAGAACACCTAGCAGTATTTCATAGCATCAAAAAGTCATGTATATCACATTGTGATAGAACACCTAGCAGTATTTCATGGCATTAACTCATGCATGTCATGCTGAAAAAATATGCCAACATTTCATGGTGTCACAAAGTCATGTCACATTGGTAAAACACTTAAGAACATTCATGTCATCAAAAGGTCATGTCACTGTGTGATAGAACATTAAGAACATTTTACGGAAAAGGTCATCCTTGTTTCACTGTGATAGAATGCTTATCAACATCACTGAGTTCTGGAAACGTTTTTTGTAAATTATCTGATATATAGATGCAAAGTTAAGTTTGGTTTTGGGGGTTTATCCCATTTTCAACACTCGATAAGCTACAAATTGCAGCTTATACATTTTGTTTAGAAACAACACACCTACAATGGTTAAGCCAAGAGTCAAACCCACATAGACAGAGATGAGTTGTGAGTGATTTGTAAAGGCATGAGCCATGGACCAATCAGACAGATGAGTTGTGAGTGATTTGTAAAGGCATAAGCCATGGACCAATCAGACAGATGAGTTGTGAGTGATTTGTAAAGGCATAAGCCATGGACCAATCAGACAGATGAGTTGTGAGTGATTTGTAAAGGCATGAGCCATGGACCAATCAGACAGATGAGTTGTGAGTGATTTGTAAAGGCATGAGCCATGGACCAATCAGACAGATGAGTTGTGAGTGATTTGTAAAGGCATGAGCCATGGACCAATCAGACAGATGAGTTGTGAGTGATTTGTAAAGGCATGAGCCATGGACCAATCTGCCACCCAGATCCCTGCAAAACAATTTGTAATATGTATCTGGCTTGTATAAAAAATAGATAAATAATATTGTATGCGATTATCACTTGTAGCCTGCGCCAAATTTTCAAAAGCTTTAGACAAGTTCACCATGTGTTGACCAGTGCATAATGGTCCAGAAGATTTATTTTCATAGTAGTTTTTTCTTCTTTTTTCTCCAGTTTGTAAGTTGGTTGTATAGTATAAATTGATAACCAATTTTTGCAAATCTGAGAAATGTTAAAGCTAGTATTTAAAGCAGTAGTAGACCAAGATAATCTTATCTTATCTAATACTGCAGTTGAACAGGTTTTATAATTGGACATATATGGTATTAACTAAGCCATAAATGGAGAGATGCAAAATGTATTGTTCCTTCTCTGTCTTTAACTCCACCTAAGGAATGTTTCCAGGTAACTCGTTCAGCAGTAATATACAATTCCTGCAAATCTAATTCAACAGGGCATCCCCACTTTGCTTACAAATAAATAGATAAGGTAACACACAATTCCTTCTGTTTCAGTAGGTCCGAGGAATGTGATCATTACCCATTGATCCTAGTCCTACTGAAATGATAGACCCTGATGTATAGTTTTAATTGTACTGCAAATCTCAGTTAGCACTACAATAAAAGGATATAACATAAACAGAAATGTGTTAGCTATTTGGTCCCATACACCCCTTTTTCAAATGCAAAGATTGTTATGGTGTCTTAATTATTTGTCATAGACCCTGATGTACACTCATAATTGTACTGCAGATCTCAGTACTGCAGTAAGAGGATGTGATATAAACATTAATGTGTGAGCTGTTGGTTACTTCATCCCATTCATCAGATGCAAAGATTGTGTTGGTGTCTTTATCTGTTGTCATAGACCCTGATCGGTGCCTCAATAGATCTGTTAATCCTATCCCGGTTACTATAATAGGCTGTATTTAAGGTGAAATATGGTAATCCCTTGAACTCATCTAAATAATTTAATCATAGCCCAAAGACCTTTTTTTTCTAGTCATATAGCAGCAGTGGTATAAGCTGATGTTCATTTTGCAATCTCAGTTACCATGTTTATAAAAGGTGACGTATACAATAATAAATACGGTACCCAATGATCCCTCCCCTTGTATAAGAATAAATACGGTACTCAATGATCCCTCCCCTTCAACAGATCCAAGAATGTGATAATAAATCACAGGTCTCAGTTTTATGCTGTCTGCAGAAGATGTTAACTTTGTGTTCAGTAGAACCAGCCAATAGAAAACCTGGTAATACTGCTGTCTGCTACAATTTTCAAGCATGAGGCGGGGATTTTTGTACCATTGTTGCCGACCTGAACCTGCATGCAGTTAGTACGGTGTGGTGATGGTGTGGGAATAACTAGGATTACTTACACTGGACTTTTAGTTTCCCTCATTTCACCTGTCTGGAGTGAACAAAAGAAGGTAACAGTGCATGAAACCCAATGACACCATTAGGTATTACCATACATTTTATTTTCTTTGTTTAGTTTACTTGGTTAAGTCTTCAATGCATGCATCACCTTTATGATGAGCTTGTTGGTATTAAGCCATATCTGGATATCAATCATTAAATATATTTATTTTCTTTCTTGTAAAGGGGTCTTAAAAACTTTAAATTTCACAAAAATAGAAAGTAATTTTGTTTTTAAAATACAAAAAAATAATTAAATTGTATGTGGGACACAAGGCAGAATTTACTTTGTTGTGAAGAAGATAGCAGTGCCAGACTAAGTACATGTTGATATTGTATACACAAAGGCTGCAGTGTATCAGGATAGGGTTTGTCAGATAATGTTTTTTTTGTGGACATTTCTCACCTTTGTCAGTTCTGCTTACAGCTTTCTTTTGTTCCATTCTGACACCTGGAATATTGCACACACTGAACTGTATTTATCAGAGTTAAAGAACCATATTTAAAATGTGAAAACTAGACTTCCAGTCATTTTAGTCCAGTACACACTCTCTCTCTCTCTCTCTCTCTCTCTCTCTCTCTCTCTCTCTCTCTCTCTCTCTCTAACACACACACATCACAGATTGTTATTACTGTATGGGGTGGGGCGAAAAGGGAAACACTTTTATAAAGCATAAATTATAGTTGAATAATGTAATGCCATGTGTCATTCTAAATCCATCCACATGCTGACCAGTCTAATTACTGATAATGAATGTCAGACACCACACTTTGTATAAATGCAATGGTCATTGAGCAAATTGTTATATTAACATTCTTCTTTTATTGGTTATATTGTGTGTAAAATTGCTTATAATTTGCCATTGGACTTAAGTCTGGAAATAAAGTTATTATTATTATTATTATTATTATTATTATTATTATTATTATTATTATTATTATTATTGAAAGCATAACATATGTTTAGAAATTATGCATATCGCCTATCACTGGTTGTTTCCTGATGTAACCAACAATCATTTGGTGTCTCCGTACAGCGAGTGATTGTCCTTTCGGCAAGGTGTACCAGTTTTGAAATAAAATTTGAGCTATTCTATTTAAACAGTCTTCATGAGTTTAATTAATTACCCACTTTCATAAGATATCAAAAACATTACTTTTTGTTTGTTTGATTAGGATTTTTAACGTAGCTTTAACAATTTTTCAGTCATATCGCTACGATGTCTGCATTGAGGCAGTTTATAGTGATGTCTAGCATAACATAGTGTAAACATTTTTTAAAATAAAAACCTAGTAAAATTTAAAAAGATGTCTTGAAAGACCAAGTTTTTGACTCCATCTGATTCCAGATTGCTTCCGAATGTCAAAATTGATATTTATATCATGTATTCAGAGCATTGTAAATTAAATTTTTTTTCAACATTTGCATTAAATTTTTAGTTTACTCTAAAAATTGATTTATATGATATTGTGCTTTGCATCTAAGTGGCACTCTGGCAGTAGGCCAGTTGAAGGTGATGTTATCAGTTATGCATTTTATTCCCATATAGTGAAAAAAGCCTTAGTGGACACATCCATATAAAAAGACACCTCGTTTAATGGCATTTATAAAACTAATTTCTAAATTTTATCGGCTAATAATATCCATTATGTTAATGAAACCTCTCATTAATGGTCAAAGTTTAATTGTTCCCAGAATGACCATTTTTATCTAGGTTTCAATGTACTTCTTTCATTTTGTACTATACTTTTTTATTTTAATATAGAAGACAGTTTTAAAATTGAAATCATCATGCAAACTTGTAGTTGTGTACACTCGGATTGTAAAGATATCTATTATTTTCTAGTACTATGCTTAATATTTTAGTTTTAATAATGTTTCCATGTTGTACTCTATTATTTCCATGTTGTACTATATTATTTCCATGTTGTACTATATTAATTTTTCTTGTTGTTTATAACTATATGAGTTTAACTTATCAAATAGACATAAATGTATTGCATTTTTTCTGTTGTTGCCCCCTAGCTTTAAATTTGAAAGTGAGAAACTGGGTTTCCTAAAACATTTGTTTTTAAAATCATAAAATTATTTCCTGTAACCTTACCAACCCATCATTTCCTACCTTGTACTTTTAAGTTAGCCTTAAATTTTCACATTTAGCCTGTTCTGAATTTTTGTATCATTTTGGTCCAAAATATTGACCATTTGGAATACTTTGTAGTTCTTCATTATGACAATAGGAAGTAACCAAAAATATACAATTTATGTATAAAACAAGATTCTTTTTAAAAACTTATAAGAGTCTACCATCCAATCCAACTTTTTACAACCCAATTACAAAAAAAAACTTGGTGTCATGCTACTTATAGAGATAATTTGCTGTGGTACCTGATTGGGTTAAGGTTAAGGGTTAGAGTTATCCAGAACTGCAAATGTCTGTCCACAATTCTACGGAACTCTCCAGCCCATTCTGCCATCATCATGAGCTGTGGTAACTCAGCTGCCAAGTGCCAGACTCATAATGCAAGGGGTATTGGGTTTGATACCCAGGCCAACCATGGTTGGTTGCCCCAATGTGTCATTGGCTCCCATTTTCTCAGCATGATATAATAATGTGTTAACAGTGTCATTAACGCACAACACACATTTTTATTTTATGTCAGTCTTACCAAAGAGTACAGTGTGTTATCAATGGGATGCCAAATCATGTCAGTCTTACCAAAGAGTGTTATCAGTGGGATGCCAAACCATGTCAGTCTTATCAAAGAGTGTTATCAGTGGGTTGCCAAATCATGTCAGTCTTACCAAAGAGTGTTATCAGCGGGATGCCAAACCATGTCAGTCTTACCAAAGAGTGTTATCAGTGGGTTGCCAAATCATGTCAGTCTTACCAAAGAGTGTTATCAGTGGGATGCCAAATCATGTCAGTCTTACCAAAGAGTACAGTGTGATATCAGTGGGATGCCAAAATAAAGGATGATGGTTTCTTTGAATAACTGAGTTAACACCTTGACCCCCAAGGGGATAAGACTTCTTGAAATTTTGTACTACTTCACTTCTATTATTATTTGATGGATTTATAGTCCTTTGTATGGATCTATTTGATGTTTTATTGCAGGTATTCTTTCAATGGCTGGTATTTTATTTTGACTGAATAAACTATTGTTTGGTAATGGTGAATTTTCCTCTGAAAACAAGATTGATACAAAAGAGTGTACCTTCAAAGTAACCAGTTATATTGAAATCATGACCTCAGATTGATACACAACTCTGTATCCTGCCAGTAATCACCACACTGAAGTTACTAGGGACCTTGATTTTATGTTCATCCAAGCCTGTCTATTCAGTTTTCTAAGCAAATATTGTTTGACTGTGACCTAAATATATTTATTAGTTGGTCTAGACAATCAAATACAACCAGTCTATGTAAGGTATTGCAGGGATAGTGTAACTTTTTTTTTTAGATTCCTTAATATGGCGTCTGCTTGTTAAGAGTGGGACCTGACATTTTTAGCATTTGCATGTTTCAAACAACTGTGTCTTATGAATTAGATAAATTTTCTGCTGGGGTTCTCCATTATAAGCCTCATTGCAGATGCTAATGTCTGGAGTTGGATTTTGTAGGCATTCTCTTAAGTCTGGAGTTGGATTTTTATTGTTTATGGCCCAGCAAGTATGCAGAAGTTGATTAGTTCTAGGTCTGGATTATATTGCAAAAAAACTTTAAAATGCTAAGTGCCTTACAAAAACTAGAATAACAGATTTTTTTTAAAATAGAAATTACCCCAATATACTTTTCAGGAAAGTTAGACAAGCTGAAATATTTGTATTTGCAAAGCTACTCCCATTGCCTGATTTACCAACTTAATTCTCTGATGCAGGATATTTGGCCTAATGGACCAATAACATCTGTATATTAAATTTCCAGTCTGTTTCCCTGGCAATTGCTTCAAATTGCTAATTTCTATGATGGTATTTATCTATGCCAAAAGTTTTATGCAGTTTGCAGTTTTTGTAAGTAAAGATATACTTTTGTTATTAGGGTTAACATGTATATCCAACAAAAAAAATAAGTAAAAGAAAATGTTATATAAACATTGTAAAAGTTTAAATGTATCAGATTAGACTATGTATGTATGTGTGTGTGTGTGTGTGTTTTATGGCACTTCAGCACATTAGTGATTACATGGCACTGGTCCCAACTGAAGAAAAGTTTGAAAAATGTAAAAATAATTAAGAACTGCAGGAAAACATTAAGGAATATAAAGTCTTTCAAATAATTGAATACATAAAGTACAGCAATATGAATAATAAATGTAAAGATACTAAAATGATATATATACAGGATAAAAATTAACTCATGGAAAAGTCTTCAAATATATGGTCATAATATTTTATGTAGAATGCATTCTCTCAAAAAGTTCATCCTACAATTTCTTCACTTCATGCCAAAATAATTTTGTCCCGTTGGGTGAAAGTTAACACATTCAACAAGAATATGTTCCCTGTGAGTGGAGGCTGGATGGTATGTAATGTAGTCACGGTTCACCCATTTCGATTTATGTACAAATCCAGTCTGTGTCTCGATGTGGCAGCAGATTACCACATCGTCTGTCCACTTTTGCCACACAAGGGATGTCCACTCTCTAGTAATCTATGTGATCCGAGTTTTTTTTCCAGAGTTTTCATTTCCTATATTTTTTAAAGCATGATGAACATGCTGCTGGGTATACAGTATTAACACATTAACCCCTAGCGACGACTTTACGGGGTATGAGGTAGTAGCCTACTTCCATGGTCTGTAGCATCAAGGTCATACATGATACACTAAAGTGGGAGGTATCATTGAAAAGTAGACAGATGTAGCTTTACAATGATAGCAAGTAATCTGGACATTTTAATTGCATTACAAAATACAGAGTGAAAAACCGAAGTTTTTGGACCCGTTTTTTTTTTCATCCAAAAATCGTCCATGGTCGGATTCCGAATTTGTGTCCAGATTTTAGACTTTATGACCTCAGATCTACGGAAGACCGGTCTGAGACGCACACAGACAGGTGAACCTGTGCAAAAAGTAAGATAAGGTGGACATTTTGAATAAAGAGTCTTCTACATACGAAAATTATGGGTCCGTTAAGCAAATTAAAAAAAAAAAAAAAAAGGAGTCCGATTTTTGCCCTTCTGCTCATGCGCCAACAAACTAACCAATGAAAAACATTTCCTGTATCATTAGCAACCATTTGTCTAACGGATTATTGATTGGAAATCGATGTATTACGATGTATTCCGAAATAGTCCCCAAAATGTGTTTCCTACTCGCATTTCATGCGATAACAGCAAAAACCTCCAGGGGTTAATGTGTTAAAAGTCAGCATGTGCACTGTTGTGAAAGGTCCACATATTGTGTGCACTGTTGAGAAAGGGTCCACAGAATGTATGCCCTGTTGAGAAAGGGTCCACAAAATGTATGTACTGTTGAGAAAGGGTCCACAAAATGTATACACTGTTGAGAAAGGGTCTACAAAATGTATGCACTGTTGAGAAAGGGTCCACAGAATGTATACACTGTTGAGAAAGGGTCCACAAAATGTATGCACTGTTGAGAAAGGGTCCACAAAATGTATGCACTGTTGAGAAAGGATGCACAGAATGTATGCCCTGTTTAGAAAGGGTCCACAATGTATGCCCTGTTGAGAAAGGGTCCACTTAATGTATGCACTGTTGAAAGACGGTCCACAGAATGTATACACTGTTGAGAAAGGGTCCACAGAATGTATGCACTATTGAGAAAAGGTCCACAGATTGTGTGCATTGTTGAGAAATGTTCCACAGAATGTATGCACTGTTGAGAAATTGTTGATCCACAGAATGTACACACTGTCAAGAAAGGTTTGATCCACAGATTGTGTGCACTGTTGAGAAAAGGTTGAAACACATGACAATGTGTGCACTATTGAGAAAGGATTGATACAGTGTGTGCACTGTTGGGTATTTTGTAATTTAAGACTCGTCTCTTTCCTGCCATTCCATTGAAATGCATAAGCAATTAATGTACAAGCTATAACACTGGTACAAGATATTACATGGATTATGGGTACTGTTTATAATGTATATGTTATAACACTGGTACAAGATATTACATGGATTATTGGTACTGTTGTTTATAATGTATATGTTATAACACTGGTACAAGATATTACATGGATTATGGGTACTGTTGTTTATAATGTATATGTTATAACACTGGTACAAGATATTACATGGATTATGGGTACTGTTGTTTATAATGTATATGTTATAACACTGGTACAAGATATTACATGGATTATGGGTACTGTTTATAATGTATATGCTATAACACTGGTACAAGATATTACATGGATTATGGGTACTGTTGTTTATAATGTATATGTTATAACACTGGTACAAGATATTACATGGATTATGGGTACTGTTTATAATGTATTTGCTATAACACTGGTACAAGATATTACATGGATTATGGGTACTGTTTATAATGTATATGTTATAACACTGGTACAAGATATTACATGGATTATTGCTACTGTTTATAATGTATATGTTATAACACTGGTACAGTATATTACATGGATTATGGGTACTGTTTATAATGTATATGTTATAACACTGGTACAAGATATTACATGGATTATGGGTACTGTACATAATGTATTTGCTATAACACTGGTACAAGATATTACATGGATTATGGGTACTGTTTATAATGTATATGTTATAACACTGGTACAAGATATTACATGGATTATGGGTACTGTTTATAATGTATATGTTATAACACTGGTACAAGATATTACATGGATTATGGGTACTGTTTATAATGTATATGCTATAACACTGGTACAGGATATTACATGGATCAGGGCCGGACCTAAGTTTTTCAAGGGGGGGGGGGGCAAACTTGTTATTGGGTTAAGCGAAGGCGCGAAGCGCCGAGCCTTCTAGGGGGGTGAATTTTTTTTCAAGGATGCAAAATGGTGCTATCTGAACCTTGAAAAAAGGATCTAACAAAAGTGACTAAAAACTGCAATGTTTTAAAAACGCTAAAAAAAAATATTTAAAAAAATAAATGAAAAAAAAATTAAAAAATTTGGAACCCCCTTTGCATCTTTTATCAAAAACAGTGAATAGGTTTTTTTTTTTTGTTTTTTTTTAAGGGGGGGGGGCAGGCCCCCTGGGCCCCTATAGCAGGTCCGGCCCTGTGGATTATTGGTACTGTTTATAATGTATATGCTATAACACTGGTACAAGATATTACATGGATTATGGGTACTGTTGTTTATAATGTATATGTTATAACACTGGTACTAGTTATTACATGGATTATGGGTACTGTTGTTTATAATGTATATGTTATAACACTGGTACAAGTTATTACATGGATTATGGGTACTGTTGTTTATAATGTATATGTTATAACACTGGCACAATATATTACATGGATTATGGGTACTGTTTATAATGTATATGTTATAACACTGGCACAATATATTACATGGATTATGGGTACTGTTGTTTATAATGTATATGCTATAACACTGGTACAAGATATTACATGGATTATGGGTACTGTTTATAATGTATATGTTATAACACTGGTACAAGATATTACATGGATTATGGGTACTGTTTATAATGTATATGTTATAACACTGGTACAAGATATTACATGGATTATGGGTACTGTTTGTGCCAAATTAATCATCTTCAAGCATTAACACTGGTACCACCTCCTGTGTACACTAAATATGTGAGATATTTATATTACCCAGCTATTATATGTTTTTTATGGGTACTGTTTGTAGCATATTTCGACTTGAATTATCTACATTTTATTCTTTTGTATTGTGTATTGGTAGACAATTATTCTGGTTGCTAGTATTTCAAGTAGATTTTCTGTGGATGATATTACAGTTTAAAATTCTTACTATTCATTGAAATTGTACTCTACTCACATGGGCTTGCATTAATTATTTTTTATATTTTTTTGGCAGGTACTTTGTATCAATAAATCGGAGATGCTGTTTTTAAGGCTGATATATCTTTAAATAAGTCACAAGTTAAATAGGATTTTAAGTGTATGGGGATTATGTAACCTTTGTGCATCTTCATCTCATTTACAAAAGTTTAGAATTTTAGTTTACTCACTGCGCACTGCTATTCTAATATAATGGATTTTAAAGTATCAAATGCATACCCCCTACATATTTTTTTAATGGCCAGGTGTGATGTTACATCTATTGTACATCCATTAACGATTGCTACATGTACATGTATTTAGAAGTTTTTCCAAAAAGGCCAATGAACCATTTCCAACCAAACTGTGCAGAGAGCATCCTGGCATGAAGGCCTTTCAGTGGTGATCAAATGATACAAGATGGCCGTCAAATATGACATTTAAATAGCTTTTCAAGCATCACTCAATAAAATTTCACAAAATTTGACCAAAAAAATCTTCTACAATGATAACCAGGTAATATGGAATCCTCATATCAGACCACATGGTTACCATACTGATTCCATTTGAATTGGTTTAGCTATTATTGTCTTTTCTGCATTAGCAAATGGTGAAACATAAGGCATACAGTATTCCCTCACTATAACATTATCCATGTGGGCCATGGAGTATATTGTGTTAAAGCAAGGCTACCTTACTTGTAATTAATTACATGATACAATGAGGTGATTTTATTTTATAGGGTTGGCTCCTGAAACTTATTATTAAGGTGTCTAAAGAGAAAAATCTCACACAGTATATATATATATATATATATATATATATATATATATATATATATATATATATATATATATATATATATATGAAGTCAAACAAGGGTACATTATAAACATACTCATCTCACACAATTTGGGAAGTCAGACAAGGTACATAATATATATATATATATATATATATATATATATATATATATATATATATATATATATACTCACTCGCATGATACATTTACATTGGAAGTCAGACTGGTATATATATAAACTTGTCTGACAATTTAATCACATGAAGTCAAACAAAGGTACATTATATAAATATCTCAAATAATTCATGTACACAGGAGGTCCAAGAATTGCATATAAAAATACTCATCTCATACAATTCATTTATACAAGGGTATAGTATATAAATATCTCACATAATTCATGTACACATGGGGTCCAAGAATTAATTGCATATAAACTCACTCAGGAAGTCCAAAATGGTTATACTCATCTCACTCAATTCATTTACACTGTAAGTTTAACAAGGGTATATTATATAAATATGTCACATAATTCAGGAGGTCCAATAATTGGATCTGTCTGCGTATGTTCGAGTCTAAGATTCGGCAAATGTAGTTATGTGAGAAAGCTTGCCAGTAGCTTCTCGTGGGTCGGTGGTTCTTTCCGGGTTTTGTCTGGTTTCTTCCTCCACCAGTAATACTGGCCGCCATGTATAGCCTATATTGTGCTGAAAAATGGTGTTAAACCATAAAAAAACCCAAAAAAACCCCCAATAATTGGATATAAATATGCTCACACAGGAAGTCCAACATGTGTACATGAAGATCCTCATCTTGCTCAATTTATTTACACAGAAAGTCCAATACACGTATGGATATATGAATAATAAATATTTTAGTTTTGTTTAGGGTCTTTGCATGTTAAATATAGCAGGTAAAACCATAGCATTATGTGTCTGTGCCGTTTCCATGGAACGTTTCCATGGAACTCGGAACTCTGTTTGCTGTAAAAATGGGGTCTCACTCCCTCCTACAATAAGATGGTCATACTATTGTGCCATTGGTAACTTCTATTGTCTTTTGAAGTTTAAAAATTAGTCCCAGGAATGTTACAAAGACATTGTTTGGCAGACCATGGACCCTGACTAATTATCTCTCTGTACTGCCCAATTGGTTCCTCATTTTTCCAGGCCAGAAGGTCTTACTTCAAAGCTAATAATGTGAAGTGGAAATGGACCTTTTACAAAAGGGGGTGTAATTTTGTTAAGTTCCAAGCAGGTGCATGTCATGGCTAATTTAACAAGTAATACATTACTCCTTAGATATTTCCAGTGGGCCAAAAAGGGACACATAATCAAGTTTCCCTCAGTGATAAATAATACAGGAGTGCAAACAGGAAAAACTTTTTTGGCTGCAGTTAATGGCAGAAAAAAAAGAATGTTTATTATGTTAAAAAAAAGTATGTATCTGTACATTCTGCAAATTTTATTTTTTAAGTCTTCTTGCCAAGAACATCTTTACCTTTGCTGGTATTAGTACACTTTCCATTGACTCTTATGTTGTTATAGATATTTGTTTGAATGGACATATTGCTAAATTAGGTTTGCTGTGTCCTATGATGGCACATCAACACAAGTAGGTTATTTAGTGCCAAGGCAGTTGGATTAAAGTGCCTTACTCTAGGACACAGGTAGTCAACCATGGTCAATTCAAAGAATTTTTTTTCTCATATATATGATTGCACCAATTATCACACACACACACACACAGAGTTAAAGTGGCAAGTAACTTGACATTTCATCAAAAATTTTCTACTGGAAACAGCAGTTGGGAAAAAGAATATTTGAAACCATGCCTCCATAAATGGTTTTAATTAATTACCATAATTAAATTAATTTATTTAAAAGCAGGTGTTATTATTACAACCGTGTTGTTACCTATCATGTTAATATGATGATACAACAGAAATAATTTTTTACAGGTAAATAAAATCTTATTTACAATATATATTTTTTACAGGTAAATAAAATCTTATTTACAGTAGAAATAATTTTTTCACAGATAAATAAAATCTAATTTGCAAAAGAAATAATTTTCTGCAAATAAAATTTGTGTATCTAATATTTGGTTTAATGCTCAGTTTGAAATAGCTTTTATAGAATGGACAAGATTAGTCTGTATATTGTTTTGTATTAATTAGTATCAATTAAGTAAATATGGGGTAATTAAGAATGCCTTTCCCCATTCATATATGATACATTATGATTGACAGGGGAACTGTTCCTCTGTAATTTATACAGGAAACAGCATCAGCAGCAGGAGGTAAGGAGATTTCACACTTCATTGACTCAGATATGAAAGCAAGCATTACCATGATGTGATAATTTAAAGATATAGCCAAATGGAGGCCATATGGTTGTATTGGGATTGTTCCTGCTCCCTACTGTTTAAACTCTCAGTAGTCAAAGTTGTTTTTTAAAAACTCCTTTGAACTGTATAACATGAACTTCTTTTTATTCAGCAAAAATAGACCTTCACATGCAGAAATATTAAGAGCAAACTTGAATAAAGACATCAGTTCTTGCTTTGTAGACCTGATTTAGAAAAAGCAGGATAAGCACTTTACAATGTTCCCACATTTTACAGTATTTCTCCTTGATAAGACCTTTGTGCCAACCAGGACAGTTTCTAGGGATGTGTTTATTATCAGTAAAACGTCAGGCAGTTTTATCAGTTTTCACAAAAGCCACATTAAAATAAAGTTTAATATCTATATAAAGCTACATTAAAATAAAGGTTAATATCGGCATAGAGCTACATTAAAATAAAGGTTAATATCGGCATAGAGCTACATTAAAATAATGTTTAATATCTATATAGAGCCACATTAAAATAAAGGTTAATATCGGCATAGAGCTACATTAAAATAATGTTTAATATAGGCATAGAGCTACATTAAAACAAAGGTTAATATCGGCATAGAGCTACATTAAAATAAAGGTTAATATCGGCATAGAGCTACATTAAAATAAAGTTTAATATAGGCATAGAGCTACATTAAAATAAAGGTTAATATCAGCATAGAGCTACATTAAAATAAAGTTTAATATCTATATAGAGCCACATTAAAATAAAGGTTAAAATCAGCATAGAGCTACATTAAAATAAAGGTTAATATCGGCATAGAGCTACATTAAAATAATGTTTGATATAGGCATAGAGCTACATTAAAATAAAGGTTAATATCGGCATAGAGCTACATTAAAATAAAGGTTAATATCGGCATAGAGCTACATTAAAATAAAGTTTAATATAGGCATAGAGCTACATTAAAATAATGTTTAATATCTATAAAGAGCCACATTAATATAAAGGTTAATATCGGCATAGAGCTACATTAAAATAATGTTTAATATAGGCATAGAGCTACATTAAAATAAAGGTTAATATCAGCATAGAGCTACATTCAAATAAAGGTTAATATTGGCATAGAGTTACATTCAAATAAAGGTTAATATTGGCATAGAGCTACATTCAAATAAAGGTTAATATCGGCATAGAGCTACATTAAAATAAAGGTTAATATCGGCATAGAGCTACATTAAAATAAAGGTTAATATTGGCATAGAGCTACATTAAAATAAAGGTTAATATTGGCATAGAGCTACATTAAAATAAAGGTTAATATCGGCATAGAGCTACATTAAAATAATGTTTAATATAGGCATAGAGCTACATTCAAATAAGGGGTGATATGGAGGGACATTAAAATAAAGGGTGATATTGATAAAGAGGCACATTAAAATAAAGGGTTATATTGATGTAGAGGCACATTAAAATAAAAAGGGTGATATGAATATTAAGGCACATTAAAATAAAGGGGTGTTATCAATATATAGGGACATTAAAATAAAGGGTAATATCAGCATAGAGCTACATTAAAATAAAGGGTTGTTATCAGTATGTAGGCACATTAAAATAAAGGGTAATATCGATGTAGAGGCACAGTTAAATAAAGGGTAATATCAGTGTAGAGGCACATTAAAATAAAGGGTGATATCGACAGAGGTACATTAAAATAAAGGGTAATATCGATGTAGAGGCACATTAAAATCTCTTTCCACATTTGTAAATGGTGTCCTTTGTTCTTGTTGTGAATCACATTTTATGATAAATTCAGATACTTTTACAAGAACTATAAACCTCGTCATTTTGAAGAAAAGGACATTTTTGCTGGCACAGTACTCCATTCTCATAACACTATTTAATGGAACAAAAAGATTGCCTGCCTTTCATGTGAGGTCACTGTTTATTAAGGATCACCATTTGGCATTTGAATTTTTTACACATGTACTGTGAACATTAATCCATCACCATACCTTTCTTATCTTTCTTATAGCAGTTACTGCTTTTCCTGAGATGCCTTTAAATTGAGGGAGTATTTTTACTTTTTTATTTTAGATTTGGTTCAGTTTTTTTTCTCACAGGGAGTACATAACTTGTGGATTTGAGAGTTGACTGTTATTTTTATAGAAGAGAATTTATGTTCACTGACTCGGTAAGCAATCACAAAGTGCATGTATATGAAAATTGGTCCCTTGTGAACAAATTGTACATTCACTGTATTTTTCCCAATACTAAAGCACCTATATAAAAGAATGAGTTTAATAAATTTTCAAACATAATAAAAAGGAAAAAGATGAAAATGCTTTTAAATGCATCTGATCTATGTACGGGCTTGTAAAGAGTATGCAAGGTTGTTTTTACTGGTAAATTTTTTCCATAATTTGGAACCCTAACACAAGTTTTCTGTCTGCTATGTATCTAAATCATTTCTTTCTCCTCATACCAGACTGAGCTTTTGTGTTATCACACTTTCATCTGTGACATAATCTCTGTATAACATCTGACTTGCACTTGGAACATTTTGATGAACCAGCAAGTATCACTGATACTTTAACCACTTGGGGATGTAGGCTTAAAGATTGGATCTGTTTCTTCGAGGGGGATGGGTTTGATTCTCATATCTACATAGACAAAGAAAAGAACTCTTTCCTTGTTGGTATGTTTATATTCAAACTGGCAGGTCTTTGATGATGTTGGCCAACAAATACATTCCTCATCAAAATACCTGTGGAACATATTTGATTGATACATATTTGATACAATGTTTGATACATATTTGATTGATACATGTTACAATGTTTGCACAGATAAAAGTTTTTTATTAATGAAATTATGTTAGACAAAATTTGCTTGCTTGTGGCACATGAAAATGGTTTAAATGATTAGTACTCTGGATAAGAGACGTCACTGCACAACCCTGAAGTATTAGTCACCAAATTACAATTGGTATATTTTTCTTTTATTTAAAAATATATATTACTCATTAAACTACACAAAACAGAATCTTTAGCTTTTTTTATTTATTTCACAACACTGCTGTTGTTAGTGTTTCTAAGTATGAAGTATTAAATATTAGGGCAGTATGAAATTTTGGAACAAATAACTCAACGTAAACCAATGACTTGATGCAAACCGATTACTTGATATAAACAAATGACGATATCAACAGATGACTCAATAAAATGACTTGTTATAAACAATGACTAAATGTAACCCAATGACTTGATATAAACAAATGAAGATATAAACAGATGACTCAATGTAAACAAATGACATGATATAATCAGAAGACTCAATGTAAACAAATGACTTGATAAAACAGATGACTCAATGTAAACAAATTACGATATAAACAGATGACTCAATGTAAACAAATTACGATATAAACAGATGACTCAATGTAAACAAATTACAATATAAACAGATGACTCAATGTAAACAAATTACGATATAAACAGATGACTCATTGTAAACAAATTACGATTTAAACAGATGACTCAATGTAAACAAATTACGATATAAACAGATGACTCAATGTAAACAAATTACAATATAAACAGATGACTCAATGTAAACAAATTACGATATAAACAGATGACTCAATGTAAACAAATTACGATATAAACAGATGACTCAATGTAAACAAATTACGATATAAACAGATGACTCAATGTAAACAAATTACGATATAAACAGATGACTCAATGTTCAGCGTGAAAACATTACCAGTAGTCCTAATTGAAACAAAAAATAGCTACTCAGACTTGTGCCACTGTTATACGAATGTGATGGTGTAATAGATGGCAAACTCGGAAACATGTTTATAATCTTGAGGCTTAATTACGCAAACTCATTAGAGTTAATCAGAAGTAACTTTTAAATTAAAAAAATCTCGAACTCAGTTACTAATCTTTCTGTTACACATGACTGAGTTCTCCACTTTGCACATTCGAATGGAGAACTCCTCTAAGCATAACGGAGAGTCCAATTTTGTGTTACAGGCATAGAAAAATATCTTTATTTCTCCTCAGTTCATGTTAACAATCCTCAAGATCACAATTTATTTCAACATTATGGCCTTGATGGCTTGCTATAAACATTACAGTCAAAATTCATCAACACATTATAGACAACACATTATGGCCTTGCCATAAACATTAACATCATAATTCATCAACACGTGATTGAAGACACATTATGGCCTTGATGGCTTGCCATAAACATTAAAATCTAAATTCATCAACACATTATAGACAACACATGATGGCCTTGATGGCTTGCCATAAACATTAACATCATCATTCATCAACACATGATTGAAGACACATCATGGCCTTGATGGCTTGCCATAAACATTACAGTCTAAATTCATCAACACATAGACAACACATGATGGCCTTGATGGCTTGCCATAAACATTAACATCATAATTCATCAACATATTATAGATTATAGACAACACATGATGATTAAAGCATACATAGACAACACATGATGATTAAAGCATACATCACAAAGACAACATATTTCATAATCATGTGATGCTAACAACCAGTCTTGCAGTTTATAATAACACAGTATCACTATGGAATCCATGACCAAAGAAAACTATTCATAATCATGCAGTGTTAACAATCAGTCTAGCAGTTTATAATAACACAGTACCACTATGGAAATACAATGTATTGCATTTTAACTGATTAATGAGATTTATTACACTGAGGGCTGAGTGAAAACTGCATGATGCTTCTGTCATGAAATTACACATCAAAAATTTATTTCTAATGAAAATACATGTACAGAGTTTATTTGGAATAAAAATACATGCCAAAAGTTTTTTGGGAATGAAAAGGCATGTAGAGAGTTTATTTGGAATGAAAATCCATGTACAGGTTTATTTGGAATAAAAATACATGCCAAAGGTTTTTGGGGAATGAAACTGCATGTACAGAGTTTATTTGGAATGAAAATGCATGTATTATAATCAGGAACTATTTACTGATAGGGTATCAGTACATTGTCACTTTGATTTTGATGTTTTATTTCCTGTCAGTTGCTGATATTAATGGACAAAAGTATTTCTTGACACCAAAAAATATAAAATAACATATTGTTAAGCATCAGAATGAGTAAAATCAAGTACTCTGTCACAAATTTGTCCCAACACTTAATGTGATGTAATAATAATTTGTGGGATATATTTCTACACTTGTCTGAACATTAATGTTATCTAATAATAATTTGTGTGAGTTAATATCTTGGCAAAGGGGTCCGAGTCAACAAAAGCACTCACCATCTTACCTCTGTCCGTGTGGGTAGCTTCTCAAGGGTTGGTGGTTCTTTCTGGGGGTTTTCCTGGGTTCTTCCTATGCCATTTATACTGGCTGCCATGTATAACCTATTTTGTGCTGAAAAATGGGCATTAAACCCTACAACAATATCAACAACATATCTTGAGCTATACTTTTATTGTTGCGATTTTTTTTACATTGAAAGGCCGATTTTCTGTCCCATAGTTAGTTTTACAGAGACCTGTCCCAACTTAAAAATACACATACCAGTAATTATTATGGTCTGTAACAATACACTGTACTGCTTTATACAGTCTGAATTCCCAAAGAGATTCAACTATAATCCATGTGAAAGAAATAATTTAGGGCTGTTTTTGATGCATGTAAATTGCAAATTTCAATTTCACTTTGGTTTGTTTCCATGGCAACATGTAAATCAGTCAATAAAGGTGTAGAATCCATTATTAACTTTTTAGCATATGATCAAGAACATTGATTTATCTGTTAAAGAAACAAAATGCTCAGTCAAGTGTAATGCAAAATGCAAATTTCAGTTTCAGATATTTTGTCACCGTAACTTCAAAAATCAGTAATGACAGAAAGAGATAGTATTTTTTAAGGAATCTCCATGGAGAATATCAGAAATACAACACAATTGTTCAAAACCATGCTTTTAGGCTTGGTTCGACCTTCCATTTGATTACATGATAGATTATTATACCACTTTAATTGCATCATCAGCATAGTTTTATGTACATAGTACATATTATAGTACATAGCAAGTACATGTAAATAGCATAGCTTAGTGTACATTTTAGTGCTTGGAAAGTTTGTAGTAAATGTACATTTTAAATTATTTTCCACTATCTGTCCTTAATAACAAACTGCTTCCTAGTATTAATCATTAATTGATAGTCTTAATCATAAACTGATATCTAGTCTTAATCATAAATAAATATATATACATGTATATATATATATATATTTTTAATGGTTTAACGCCATTTTTCAGCAGAATATAGGCTATACATGGCGGCCAGAACCCGGAGAAACCCCGGAAAGAACCACCGACCCACAAGAAGCTACTGGCAAGCTTTCTCACATAACTACATTTGCCGAATCTTAGACTTGAACACACGCAGACAGAGGTGAGGTGGCAGTGGTCCGTAACGGACAGCACTTTAGACCACTCTGGGCCCCTCATAAATGGATATAGTCTTAATCATAAACTGATATAGTCTTAATCATAAATGGATATCTAGTCTTAATCATAAACTGATATATAGTCTAAATCATAAACTGATATATAGTCTTTATCACAAACCAATATCTTGTCTTAATCACAAACCAATATCTAGTCTTAATCACAAACCAGTATCTAGTCTTAATTATACACTTATATCTAGTTGTTGGGAACTGGCAGTTTTTTTACTGACTGGTGTTCCACTTAATTTGGATTCATTATCTAGAGGTAGACCGCCCTCAATGTAATTGCCAAGTTTGAGTAAATATAAGTGGTTAAACTTATAGATGAAATATATAGAGATCTTAGCAGATATGTACCGGTAGATAAAACAAACACGAGCCCCTGTACAGGTAAACAATTTAATCAATTACATAAAACAATTATGCGAAGTCATTACACTAAGAATATCTCAGCTTTTAGAAAACAACACTTTCTTGATTTACAAAAAGCACAAATGGATTCAAATATAATAGCTGATCTGTTTACTGATAGATTTAGTTATCATAGGATCGAGTGAACAGTCAAATTCAACATCTTGTATGATTGCAAAACCTGTTCTTCGGTTCACTCAACTTCCACTGTAGCTATTCAGACGCCTGGATCTCCAGATTCCACACTCAACAATCTGTCCCAGTAATGCATCTCAGGATTCCACTCTAAGGATTGTACGTCTCAGATTACATTCTCAGGATTGCACATCTCAGGAGCTGTTATCTCCCTTTACTTCACGTCAATCCAAATCCGTTCATCTGATTCTTGGACAACAGTTTTTACAAAGGAATTTCTTGCAAATTCCTTGGAGCCTACACTGGTTTCTCTTGCAGAAAAGCTTAGACTGATTAAAATTTTTGATGAGGCGATATTAAAACCTAAGAAATTTGGTGTGGGGAAACACGCCCCTTAACTAGCGTAACCAATCAGTCAAATCTCTCATCCCCTTCCTCAGAGGCGCCAAAATCAGGGTCAGCATGACTTGGTAGTTTGATAATTACATAGCTTCTTCGATTTTTCAATTGTGACAGCTTTACCCTAAAAATAATGTTTACTGTGCCCCTAATAGTGTGTCTGACTGCTGTCCAAACAATTGCTTAATTAAGGATAGGGTTCTCCACTCAAAATGACATTCTAGGCATGACAGTGTGATAATTAATTTGCATCCATTCTCCATAAATTTAATTAATGGTTCTCTGGTCTCAACTAATGTATTCTTGTTAGATTACCAGAAAGTTGCCTCTTCACACTAGTCTTATTCATAAACTGATGTCTAGTCTTAATCATAACCTAATACCTAGTCTTAATCATAAACTGATATATGGTCTTAATCATAAACTGATATATGGTCTTAATCATAACCTAATACATAGTCTTAATCATAAACTGATATATGGTCTTATTCATAAACTGATATCTAGTCTTAATCATAACCTAATACCTAGTCTTAATCATAAACTGATATATGGTCTTTATCATAAACTGATATATGGTCTTAATCATAAACTGATATCTAGTCTTAATCATAACCTAATACCTAGTCTTAATCATAAACTGATATATGGTCTTAATCATAAACTGATATATGGTCTGATTTATAGAACTTGATTTTCTGAACATCATGGAACTGGTATGTGGGTGTACAAGTCTCATTTGATATACATATTCACCTGGCATTGACCTTGATTTGCTGAACATCAAGGAACAGGTATGTCATGGTGTGTAAGTCTCATTTGACATACATATTCACCTGGCCTTCACCTTGATTTGCTAGAATGCGAAACAGATTTAAAGCTATCTGTATGTAGGCTTTATAGTTTTCAAATGCAATCTGTAAATACATGTACATCTACCCTTAAAAAATATATAAAAATTAGAGTGTAATACCAGCTTTTGAGATTGTTGGTATGTACATAGGGATAATTTTCTCCACATGCAGTACAAGATAGTTTCACATTGTGATCTATGTGGTGTCCATACAAGCAGTCTTAAGTTTGTCAATCATACAGGTAACATGATTATGTACCTGCAAATTACCTGTAGTTGGTTATGAATAGAAAAAAAGGTTTGTACAACAAAATAATATAGTTTTTACCAAAATAGTTCTTTGTAGGGTTGCATAATTTTGGACTAAATTTGCATTGAAGGAATTATATGAAACTAGAGTGTGAAGTCAGACTTACATGTGGCAGTCACGTTTCTGTCAGTATCAAGAGTTTTTAAGGTTTTGCTTAAAGATTTTCATTTGCATATTTTCATAAATACCTTAATCATTGCCCATCAAATTCGTCATGAATCATTATGATGGTAAGACGTATCATTCATTGTCATGCTCTCTCACACTTTGCTTTGTCATGGAAGTTTGCATAATGAATATTTTGGTTTTTCATTTACTGTATTAAAATATTATATTCCTAAACTCCTTGACATATTGTAATCTTACCATTATGAAGCTAAGAATTAATTCTGCAACATTTTTGCATGCCAATCTGACCTTAAATGTAAGGTCAGTCATATAAAATTTTCATTATTATTTGATTAGTTTTTTATTTGCTTACGTTTTCTTTATACTTCAGTTGAATCGTTATTCTGCAACATGTACTCTCACTCCTCTAATTTGATAATGGGGTCAGTGTCACAGCCATTGTGAATTTGCATCAAGGTTTTGGTTCAAAATTTTTCATTGTCTTACCTTTACAAAAACTCTTGATGAATTTTATACATACCTTGGATGCATCATTATGAAACTTGAATAATTAATTCTAGGATTTACTAACTCAACCTTTTGATATTGAGGTTAAGTTCATTTATTTTATAACGGTGAATTGTGGACTTTACATACATGCAATGGACTTTTTGTCATGATGGTTCCATGTTCATGTACATGATGTTAGATATAGGGATATACACTGAGAGTACATTTTCTAGGTCATATCCCATTATAGCTGTCATTAGGAATAGTTGGGGGGGGGAGGTAGCACAGCAACACAAGTAGGTTATTTAGTTCCAAGGCAATTTGAGTCAAATGCTGTGACCAAGGACACGCTACAGTATCCAAACAGTGCTGATCCAGTGATATTATTTGAACCCACTCCCATTTGGTCACCAGTCCAGCTTGATTACTACTTTGGTTCTTGTCTCGTCCCTAAAGCAGGTGGTTGCCGTTTTGAGGAAAAAAATACTAGCATGTCCTTTAGAACATGCATTTTCTTATAATGCAGTAGACTAAATATTTCATGTCATTTGAAACACTTTCGGCGGCTGAACACTGTCTTCTTTTGTTTTGTTTTTTTAATATAACTTTGCTCACTGTTCACTTGTGTGATAAGGCTGTAAAATAATTAGAAGTTTGTCAAATCTCTGCATGTAATCTATAGTAATTAATTGTCCATTTGTATTTCTCTGCCAAAATTTGACTTTATTTTCAAGGCAAAATTTGTATACATTTTTCTTGCTTTTGATAATTTTTATATAGGTTAATGAATAGAGAAAGAAGTTTTTGCCTTTTAAGCTTGACCACTCCATTGGCTTAGTGGTTAGAGCATCTACCTCTGATGCAGGAGGATGCAGGTTCGAACCATGGCTGAGTCATACCAAAGACTTTAAAAATGGTACTTAACAACTGCCTTGCTATTAACATTAAGATGCTAGTGTATGGACAGTTTGGCCTTGTGTCAGGATAATGTGACAAAGTGGGACGTGATGCTTTATTTCAGTAGCATCATGCTTGAGTACTATACATCACTATGAACTGCCACACTGCAGACATTAAATTGTTAAAGCTAAGTTAAAAATCCAGACCTTTTATGCTTAGATTTCTTCCAGACATTTGTTATCTTTTGATGATGTATCTTGAATTAGTCTCAAAACAAACAAGTAAGCTCGATTGCTGTTACAATTACCGAAAGGAAGATAGAATTGCATACTTAGACAGTTTGACAGCTGTTAGAGACTCTTGACACTCATTAGAATTGCTTCTAATGCAGAGAGTTGCATATGTTCAAAGTTTCTTTATCATTGTGAGCTTCACAACTGCAAACAAATTAAAGAATTTAAATTTTTTTATGCAGCTGGGCAGATCGCCACATCTAGTTGTATGCGTATGCTGATAGGAATATAACCCAAAATAATCACAGATAAGTTTCATTTGATCCTGTTAAGTAGGAAAGGAAACTTTTGATAAAACAGTAAGTTTGTGTATTTTGATTCCAATTATGAGACTGGAGGAAACTAATCAGTTTCACCGTACTGTAATAATATAAGGGCTTACTGCCTTGCACGTCCTAGATATCATCAGTAAGACTGGTCTTCTATCTAGCATCTGAAAGAGTGATGTCTGTTTGGTAAAAATATGGAACCAGTCAAGGCCCATTTTAATTTTCTCCCCACTTAACATATTTGAGAAATTTATGGAAGGAAAATGAAGAAGGGGCATCTTTCAGGTTTTTTGCTAAGTTACAGTAGTTCTCAGATATACATGTAATTAGAAAAGCTTGTCTTCTGTCTGGCATTCGAGGGGATTTTTTTGTGATTTAAAAAAAAACAGAACCAGTTGAGGCCCAGTTTAATTTTCATTCTTACTTCACATGTTTAAGTAATTCATGTAAGAATGAACCATCATTTGTGGATTTAGAGTTCGCAGATACAATCATCAAGAATGGTTTTCACTCCAGGGATCAGAGAAATAATTGCTGTGGTTAAAAGCATCGAACTAAGGAATTCCTAATTTAATTTTGAATCCAATTAGCTTGTTTTAGAATTTCATGTAAGAAGGGGCATCATTTTGGGATTTGTAGTTTACATGTAATTTTAATACTAAGATGTCTTGTTCAGGCTGATGCATATTACAAGATCTAAAAATGCATCGACTGCACAGTGCAAGATGGATATACAAGCCAAAGCTATTTCCTGTTCCGAGCAACTGGTGCCAATTTTTAAGTTCTGTATGTTGCCAAAAAAAATGTAAGGCTATGAATCAGTTCAAAAGTTTTTGTAATTTTCTTTTACCGCAGTTTTTTTTAAAGCTGAGACATGAAAACCTTTATTTTTGGAAAAATTCAAGAAGACTCTTGAGTTATTTGGACTCCCATTAACCAAATACCCTGTTTTATCCAAACTATTTGTATGCTACCAGCTAAATTTTTATTTTTGTTTATATCTTTTTAAAACCCATTATTGGAACATCAATTATTTGAGCACATCTGCTTAATCAGAGTAATGTAGTTTGTGGTCAGAAATTCTCCAATTGAAATCACAATGCACTATCATGAGCAGCATTTGATTTTATTTGAGTTGTGACACCTGTTGGTCCAAACTGTGAGTACTGATAAATCAAAACATTTGTTTATCATTTGTCTCTAATCCAGTAGTTAATTCGCCTTTACATAACTCCATTATTAACTCAGTTATTGGCCCTAGTGGTTAGAGCATCCGCCACAGAACCGGAAGGTCAAGGGTTCAATCCCCAGCCGAGTCATACCAAAGGCTTACAAAAATGGTACTAACAGCTGCTCGCTTGGCACTCGGCATTAAGAGGTTATTGTTAGGACTTTTGTCAGGATAATGTGACTGGGTGGGACATCATGCTACATGTATGCCTCACTGCAGACATCATAGCGATATGACTCAAAAATTGTTAAAGCTACGTTAAAAATCCTAATCAAACAAACAAACATAAATTCAATTACTGGTTGACTAATATGGCCATAATTGCGAACTCTTTAGATGCATGTGGCATTTTACGCTCATCATTGGAGGCATTGAAAAATACCAAAATTATTGTGACTAAAAGAAAGATTGGTTTTGCATAATAATTTTTGTCCACGAGGTAAGTTCATTTACCAAGGATGGCTTGCCCTGTAATAAAGAAACCTATAGGTTTTCAGGTCAGAAGGTTACAGGTCAGCATCATGGTTGAGTAAAATAGGAAAATGATGGTTCTGACACATTTAGTCAAGACTACATACCTAACCAAAAGCCATGGAGATGCATTAGACAGCAATCTCCCTAATCAATCATACACCCCTAATGCCTACATAGAGGATTCTTAAACATCGGCCAAAAATACTCTAGGTTTTTTTTTTTTTGCCATTTAATAATAAACCAGTCTGTTTCCAACTAAAAACATATGCCTATCTTTTAATGAAATTACATCGATTTCATGGCCTTTTAATGAAATTGCATCAATTTCAGGTTCTACTCATGAAATGACATCAATTTCAGGGTCTAGTCATGAAATCACATCAATTTCATTGCCTTTTAATGAAATTACATCAATTTCAGGGTCTTGTCATGAAATTACATCGATTTCAGGGTCTTGTCATGAAATTACATCGATTTCACGGCTTTTTCATGAAATTACATCGATTTCAGGGTCTTGTCATGAAATTACATCAATTTCATGGCCTTTTCATGAAGTTTCATTGATTTCATAGCCTTTTGAAGCTTTGGCAATATATTAAATAGAGGATATTTGCTTGAAACGAGTGAATAACGGATATATTTCATCGAGTGGATGAAAAACTCAGTATTTTCACGAGTGGCGAAGACACGAGTGAAAATACTAGAGTTTTTTATCCAAGAGATGAAATGTATCCGTTATTCACTCATTTCAAGCAAATATTCTTTTTATTTTATGCTCACATAAATTTATATAGAAAATAAAAGGGAATTAAGTATGTTCTGACCCAAAAATGTAGTTCCTGTAGTGAAAAAATATTGTTATTTTTTCACTTGTTATTTTTTCACTGCAGTGAAATATCAATATTATTTTAACTAGAAAATCAAGTAATTAACTGCTGAGCATAAAATAAAATATTTTAATAAAAAAATTAATTGTGTGAATGTAGACATTTTTGGATCATTGCTTTTTTTAATTATAAATTTGGTTTAAAAATACGATAAGAAGTTTATATTCCTTGATGGTCATAAAGTACATAAAAATCTGATGGATAACTGACAAGGGAAGTTACTCACAAGATAATCCTGTCCAAATGCCTTTATTGATGGCAACTGTTCAGTGACTTTTGTTTTATATATGATATTGATTCACACTTCCTTTCTGATTTCAGACTAAGAAGATGAAGTGTGATACCTTTATACAGCTTGCAGTTTGTGTAATGGCTTTGTGTCTGACTCCTGCAATCTCAGCAATGCATATTAGACGAACTTATATGGATCCAGTTGGTGCCAAATTACAACATTTTACAATGCACCCTGAAACAGGACAGATTTTCATTGGTGCAAGAAATTCTATAGCAAAATTATCTTCAGACCTTGATCCTTTGGAGAGTGCTGTCATAAAGGGAGATAACTATGATGTGTTCATTAAAAGTCTTCTCATCAACAACCACAATGGTGACTTGATACTTTGCAGCACTTTAAACAATGGATCTTGCCAGATCAGATCATCTAGAAATATTCACATCATCCTGAAATCCAGTTCCGAGACCATTGTGCCAAACAGTTATCATGATGACAGCTATGCATTCATTGGACCAAGTCTCAGGCAAAGGGATGCTCTGTATTTTGCCAATACGTTCATAAACAATAATTCAACAGTGTATTATCCAAGTATCAGCAGTCGTAACCTTGATGACCTTGACCTTATGAATATGGACTTACTTGGAAGCACTTCTAAGAGCATCCTTCCTAATGTTCCATTTGGATTTAATGTGCAATACATTTACGGATTTTCGTATGGCAATTTTATCTACATTGTCACAACTCAGCACAAATCAATTGAGGACCCTAATGCAGGGTACACATCAAGGATTATACGCCTCTGTAGTGAGGACAAATATTTCAGATCCTATGTTGAACTTCCGTTGGAATGTCTCACAGGCTCATTACTTCCACATAACGAAGCTCATTCAGCACACATGGAACATCAGACGGCTATGTTGTTTGTCACATTCTCTGGAAGACATGGGGATTCAGCTGTCTGTGTTTACAGTATTTATGATATTGACAGTCATTTTGATGATGCTATCCGAGATTGTTACCATGGCAATGGCCTTATTGGACCACCTCATATTCACAGGAGGCAGTCATGTATGACCACGGTAAGTTTCACCTTTTATTGCAGAGAATAAGGTGTCAAAATGATGTCATTCTTATTGTCATAAATTTATGTTCCAATTTTTGTATTCATGACTATATTTCATTCTTATTTTCATAACCTTATTCTCTGTTCTTATCTTCATAACCTTATTCTCTGTTCTTATCTTCGTAACCTTATTCTCTGTTCTTATCTTCGTAACCTCATATTCGATTCTTATCTTCGTAATCTTGTATTCCATTCTTATCTTTGTAATCTTATATTCCATTCTTATCTTCATAACCTTATACTCTATCCTTATCTTCATAACCTTATATTCCATTTTTATCTTCATAACCTTATATTCTAGTCGTATCTTCATAACCTTATATTCTATTTTTGTCTTTATAATTTTATATTCCATTCTTATCTTCATAACCTTATATTATATTCTTATCTTCATATTGTAATATTCTATTCTTATCTTCATATTGTTATACTCCATTCTTTTATTCATATTGTTATATTCTATTCTTATCTTCATATTGTTATATTTTATTCTTATCTGCATATTGTTATATTCTATTCTTATCTTCATATTGTTATATTTTATTCTTATCTGCATATTGTTATATTCTATTCTTATCTGTAGGGCATAACCGATTAGCATTTTTCTACCGATTCCGGATTTTGGGCATGAAATTTTTCTGATTCCGGATACGATTCAATTAATCGGAAATGCTAAATCCGTATTTTTTTTTCTAAAAAATTTCATCTTCCGTTTTTGGTATCTGGTTTTGCCATGTCTAGCATGTTGCTTAGTACTTTACCATATCCGGCTTCATTTCCGGTTTTCACCCGCCAGTTCAAATAGATTGTCTCACAGTGTGGTTGTGCTGACCATATTGGACTTTTCTGACTTCTTATTTAACTTTATTAACGCACTATCGAATGACACGCAGTGTTAGACACAGTGCTATAGAAATTCAACTTTATTATTTTTATTATCCGAATGGATCGTTCCTGCCTTGTCCGACTCCGATTAATCGGAAGTTCATACTATCCGGTGGAATCCGATTTCCGGATCAAAAGTCGGTTATGCCCTACTTATCTGCATACTGTTATATTCTATTCTTATCTTCATAATATTCTGTTCTATTCTTATCTGCATATTGTTATATTCCATTCTTATCTGCATATTGTTATATTCTATTCTTATCTTCATACTGTTATATTCTATTCTTATCTTCATAATATTCTATTCTATTCTTATCTGCATATTGTGATATTCCATTCTTATCTTCATATTTTGTTATATTCTATTCTTATCTTCATAATATTCTATTCTATTCTTATCTGCATATTGTGATATTCCATTCTTATCTTCATATTTTGTTATATTCTATTCTTATCTTCATATTGTTATATTCTATTCTTTTATTCATATTGTTATATTCTATTCTTATCTTCATATTGTTATTTATATTCTGTTCTTATCTTCATATTGTTATATTCCATTCTTATCTTCATAATATTCTATTCTATTCTTATCTGCATATTATATTCTGTTCTTATCTTATTGTTATATTCTATTCTTATCTTCATATTGTTATATTCTATTCTTATCTTCATATTGTTATATTCTATTCTTATCTGCATATTATATTCTATTCTTATCTGCATATTATATTCTATTCTTATCTTCGTATTGTTATATTCTATTTTTATCTTTGTATTGTTATATTCTATTCTTATCTGCATATTATATTCTATTCTTATCTTCATAATGTTATACTGTTATAAAGTATCATGGTAATATTGGCTTCATGTGGCATCCATCTTTCTGTCCATCTTCTTGATCATCTTCCGGTCCATATTCTTGTCCATCTATCTGTCCATCTTACTGCCTGTCTTCCTACCATTTTGCATACCAATAATTTGGTGTCCATTTGATATCCCGATTATGGCAGTACATCCAAAGATGTTAATGAGGTATTTTCTTCTGGCATGTGAGATTGGTATCAAAGGTCAAGATCAGTGACCTGCATTTTGTGTACAGCCCTTTCATATTTTATGTAACACGGTCATTTGACAGTATTATGCAGGGTGGCTGGATTACATAAACTTAATCTGGGGTAGAAAAGAGATATAATTGCTTATTATTATTATTATTATTATTATTATTATTATTATTATTATTATTATTATTATTAATGTTGTTTATCGTGTGCAGTGCATGCTTTTATATTTAGCATCATCATCATCATCATCATCATCATCAATGTGCAGAGCCTGCAGTCCACTGGGTTAGGGTTGGGGAATGTTGTCAGTGGACAGTTGTATACCATGTTTAACATCGAATGTAGAGCTACACTAAGAGTCAAGTGGCCTGACCCCATTGGACAAGGTTGACTCATTTGCTTAAATTTATCAGACCGTTAACATTGGATTGTAATAATATTCAAGCATTTTTTTTAAAAAATTTAGTTGTATGATAAATGATTTTTTAGTATTTGCTCTTTTTTTAAACAGTGTTCAACTTAAATCCACTTCCCATCTTGGTTCTTGTAAGTTTTGCATCCTCTGAAAGCACTGTGGTGTTATTCTGGTCAATCACAAAAGCATTCCTACTCCCTTTTACACAATGCCTGAATTGCATCAGAAAATATTCTATAAATGAAAAGATTTCAAAATTAAATCTTTTGAATTAATCTTGGCTTTTATGAAACATTGTCTTGATATGTATATGTACATGTAGTGAGTGGCATGCAGGCATCTTTAGAGGTTGAGAGAGGTCTGGGATAGTTTAGAGGTTGAGGTCTTTAGGCCCAGCTTATATTGAATTTTGGAAATGATACAAGCCCATATAGTTAACTGTATAAAGATTTAGGACATCTACACACAAAAAACAAAGTATGTCTATTATTTTCGGAATTGTTTTATTTAAAAGTTTTTTTTCGAGGCCTCTCAAGGGTTGAGGTTTAGGGCCATATGGACCCCCTGGTGCCTATCTGATTGGGCCAGGGATTACACATATTATAATCTGTGCCATTTTCAAAATTGGTTTTAAATGAAGATACCAAAGTACAATGAAGTAACTGTACTGTCAGACTATGTATTTGTTAATCATAGGCCCTGACAGCATTAAATTTGGTTCAGATTTAATCTAGTATGGAAAAGTACTTTCTGATTGGCTGTAAATATCAACAGTATTTGAATAATGGTTGCAATGGTAGGCAGACTATGGATGGAATTACTTTTACCTTCACATTGGTATTCTGATGGTCTTGCCATCAAAACTCTCAGCAGTAAGTTTTGACAGAGCTGTGGAAAGACAAAAGTTCCAACAATCAGATATCTGTAACTGATACACCCTCCCTTCAAAATAACAGATTTTTCTCTGTGATCAGGGGAGGGGATCTAACCTCCTATCCTGCCAGAATTGTTACAGCCAATTAACTGGCAGCTAAACATACCATTGCTTTATTTCATGGTGATCTCTGGGAAGGGGGTTTGGTCTGGACTTTATCAAGGGAAGAATGGGTTCATTTTAACTGCATATGCTGGAGAGGTACACAGATGTTGTTTGGCTTGTAGACCATTCTGGAAAAGATGTAACAAAGTGTTGTTTAGCAATCTGTCAACAGCTCTCATGCTTGGGATGGTATTGGTTGTTTTTATTGTGGGGAAGGCTACTGGATGTTAACCCCTTCACCACTCCACCCACCCCATTTTAACAGTTTTAAAAGTATTTACAGTACAATCTGTAAAAATTCAAACTCTTTAAATATAAATATTCTTCAAATTTTATTGAAATGTTCTCTTCTGAATAAACTTGATGCTCATCTTTTTAGCTCACATGACCAAATTTCAAGCTGGCGGCTATGGTATGGACAGCAATACTAAAAATAGAATAACATCTTAATGACTTATTTTCTCCAAAACTACTGAATAGAATTGGACAAAAACTTCACACAAAGTACAGGAAATAATGCATGGGGTCCAAAGAATATCATATACCGGTAAGCAAGATTGTTTTAACAAATTTTTTTGACAGACTTCCACATATAAAATGCGCATTGGTCAAAATCTTAACACAAAGTATCGATAATAGCCCGTTATAATGTGATGCTTGGGGGTCCAAAGAATAACATCATCATATAAGTGAGATTAACAAAGATTTGGACAGACTTCCACATAGAAAATGTGCAGTTTTAAGTAACGTATTGATTATATAATCTGCTAAGGATATGAATAATCAGCTTTTCCAAAAGCATGTAATTAGAACATTAAAAGTGAGGTCACCTTAAATTAAAAGATGGGAGCCGTGCATTATCAGTGGAATCGCATTATAATGAATTGTGTTATAACAGGTTTACCCGTATTATGTCATGAGGACATTTCAAATTTATACAAATCTGACATCAAGTTTGACAACTATTACAATAAATAGAAGTACATTTTATTAACTTGTTCTAAAAAAACTATGCAGTGTAATTTAAGTTTGACATAACTGGCATAGAGGGCTTTCAGTTCCTTGCAACTGATGTGATTACAGTTACTAAGCATAGGAAAAACATAAAACAGCTTCTTCAGAACTTAATCTTATTATTGCATGAATATTTTTTTAAATTTTCATATGATGCCAAACTGTTATTAAATATGGCTGTCATTACTAAACATAGAAAACCCCTTAAACAATTTAATCTCGTCAAATTAACCAAATTTGACAGAAATACTCCTGGCAAGAAGATATTTAAATTTTTTTCTAAATATGACTGTCATTACTAAAAATAGAAAACATTTAAATGACTTCTCCAAAGCTTTTGAATATAATCTGATCAGACTTAACAGAGAGCCTTAAATCCTACAGAAGTGATACAGATCAACTATCAAATATAGCTGCAATTACTAAAACTAGAAAAACTTATAAGTTAACATTTTCTCCAAAACCACTGTATATAATTTGACCAATTTTGATGGAAATTGTCATGCATGAAGATCTATCAGTTATATGTTCTCAATCTGTTATCAGATATGGCCACCATTACTAAAATATGAGAACATTTAAACAACTTCTCCAAAACATGCAAGTAAATTTGACCAAATTTGAAAGAACACATCCTGTAATAATGGATTTAATAAACTTGTGATGCCAACAGATGAAAATTAGTTACATTATCTTGTCCCCAACAAATGCTACTAGAAAATTTGGCAACTTTGACACATCCTGGTATAGAAGCATTTCAGTATTCTACAAATAATGCTGATTTGACACACATCACGACACAGGCATTTCCATTTTGTACAAATGATGCTGATTTGGCACACATCACAACACGGGCATTTCCATGTTGTACAAATGATGCTGATTTGACACACATCTTGGTACAGGCATTTCCATGTTTTACAAATGATGCTGATTTGGCACACATTACGACACAGGCATTTTCAAGTTGTACAAATGATGCTGATTTGGCACACATCACGACACAGGCATTTCAGTGTTGTACAGATGATGCTGATTTGACACACATCACGACACAGGCAATTTCAGTGTTGTACAGATGATGCTGATTTGACACACATCACGACACAAGCATTTAAATGTTGTATAAATGATGCTGATTTGTAATTTATTAAGGATGAAGATAAAAGAACTAGATAAATCTTGAAGCAGCTGTTTAATGACAGGCATTGAAAAAAATCAGTAGAAAGAATTCTTCTCATATCGATTGCTCTTAAATTTGGTTATTAGACAGATATCAGCCAGCCAACTTGGACCACTCCATGCTAAACAGATAAATGAATGACTGAAATGAAGGAATATATTTTCTTTAAAAAAATCAGTAATGAATTATTTCAACAGTGCTAATTAGCAATTTTTATTGAACCCTTAACATACTACCTAATTGCATATTGTCAATGACAGTATACAGACTTTATTGGTATTAGGTGAGCTGATGGTATATCCCAGCTTTATTTGAAAATAAATGAAGTCTTTTTTCTGTACCACACATTGCTGACTTTATTGGGCATTAGGCGAGTGGATGAAATATCCCAGCTTTATTTGAAAATAAACTAATAGTCTTTGTTCTTTACCAGATATTGCTCCAGGGTGGTTTTTGTATACAAAGTTCTTTGACAGAAGGTACTTGTATGCCAGGTTACTACCATATGTACAATATTTTATACATGTATACTAAACACAGTCCCCATCGCCATGTAATCTGCATAATTGACAATTATTAGAAGTTACGTACAAGTTAAAAATTATGCATTGTTCAGTTTCATCATCAAGTTCCCATATAGAAACATATGGTCATGTAAAGTGTCCTCTGACAGGCTTGATTGAAGTTGAATTGATAGGTACTAGGTAGGTTTCTTTTTTTCTTTTTTCAAATTTGTTTAATGCATGTACCGCTATATACATTTTTTCTATCGCTGTTAGTTCCAGTTCTCAATCGGATGAACTATTACGTATTTTGAGTGATTAATAACTAGATACCAAAATGAAAAGTATTTTGGAACAGACCAGACATTTTCTGGAAATAACTTTGATTTAAAAATATTTCAGAAGGAAAAAAAAAGAGTTTAGAGAGTCCATCGGATTATTGAAAACAGATTTTTTTGGTACTTGGCCTGACAGTGTTCCGTAGATTTCTTCCAGTGTAACTTGTTCAATTACAGGATGTATATGGTACACTGGATATGGTTCCAACAGTCCCCACAGCCATAAAGAACAAATCCTTTCCAGTCTTTCCCATTTGCTGACATGTTTACGGGTATGCATGTAGCCATGTAGCTTTGTTCAAACATACCTGGGACAAAGATCTGCACATTTCATCTCCCTATGCTGACATATTTACGCATTTTATTATTGCTTTTGGTTGGGAAAGTTCTTTGTACTTTTATTGTTTTCCTGCTGCACTGTTGCCAGAACTAGCTTACTGTAAGCACATGGATTCCAACACATTAAGGGTTGGGAATGTTGTCATGGAGTATAGGGATTTCCCACTCCAGGAGGTTTTGCAGCATAAATATTTAATGAGAAATATCAGATATCAGTTCATGGCTTTTTAACAATGGGTTCACATTAATGAGGTTAAAAATTAAACACATCATAATTAAAAAGAAATAAAACTGGTTACAATCATGCCAAAACATGTTTGCACAAGATTTAGTTTTTGTACCAATGATGAATAGCGCCTGTTGGAACATATCCTGCAACTGAATTCATTTAGGAATTATCAGATAATTTGAATATGGAATGATAGATCTGGGGAAAAAAAACCCAACATAAAACATCTTAAAATTTTCTTGTTTCAGTTCATCAGCATCTCATTATTACAAATTCTCTCTCTCTCTCTCTCTCTCTCTCTCTCTCTCTCTCTCTCTCTCTCTCTCTCTCTCTCTCTCTCTCTCTCTCTCTCTTTCTTTCCTGTTTTCGAACAAAATATTACTACTTCTGCAAAACTTTCTTTCCTGCCTGAATAGTGTGACAGCAATCAAGTGTCAGCAGCATTGTCCGCAGTGTCAGTAATAAGATTCCAGTTTCAACTTTTGCATTATAAGTTTTGAATTTTATATATCAATCTGCATTTGACAGATGAGACACAGTGCCCCAAGGAATTCTATTATTATTAGGTGGTATTTTAAATGAATTGGTCTTTGGAAATTGTAGGGTACATATTCTCAGGAATTAAGGGATTTTATATTTTTAGTTAAATCATGGTTTATTCACATAGATGATTGTACAGATGCACTGAACTGCTTTGTATATCTTGTGAGAAATTACCTCTTGATTTGTTTTGCAGGTTGGTAAGCAGCGCTTCCATGAAAAGCATGACTTCTCTTGGGAGCAGTTAGCTGCTATATGCTTTTTTAACCATTCTCTTTTGCCTCCTGTCTACCAGGCCTCTTGTCAGTCCTGGTCAGTACCATGACTGTATTTGACCTTGGGGGGGGGGGGATATATACTTGCTAATCCCTATAATAGGGAAATAGGACTGGCAAGTCTTTGAATTTGCCACCCAGTGCTGATGTGCTGTTAGAATTAAATTAATCGATCAATCATCCTTTTGATTATTTTTTAACAAACTACAAATGTTATTTTTTAATTTAAAAAATGATGAATATATGGTAAATAAAGGTTAGAGAATGCAAAAGGTCACAACATGGAATTTCTCATTATCTTTGAGCATGTGACCTTTATTAAAAATAAGACAGAAAAGAAATAAACTTAGTTTCAGGGCACACATTGTTAATTGATTATTGTTGATGATTATTTGTCATCGGATAGAAAAAAAATTACTTTTAATTTTTCATCAGGATGTCTATTGTTAAAATTACTTTTAATTTTTCATCAGGATGTCTATTGTTAAATTTACTTTTAATTTTTCATCAGGATGTCTATTGTTAAAATTACTTTTAATTTTTCATCAGGATGTCTATTGTTAAAATTACTTTTAATTTTTCATCAGGATGTCTATTGTTAAAATTACTTTTAATTTTTCATCAGGATGTCTATTGTTAAAATTACTTTTAATTTTTCATCAGGATGTCTATTGTTAAAATTACTTTTAATTTTTCATCAGGATGTCTATTGTTAAAATTACTTTTAATTTTTCATCAGGATGTCTATTGTTAAATTTACTTTTAATTTTTCATCAGGATGTCTATTTTTAAAATTACTTTTAATTTTTCATCAGGATGTCTATTGTTAAAATTACTTTTAATTTTTCATCAGGATGTCTATTGTTAAAATTACTTTTAATTTTTCATCAGGATGTCTATTGTTAAAATTACTTTTAATTTTTCATCAGGATGTCTTATTGTTAAAATTACAGAAAGGTTCCTTCATTAAGATGAGACCTTTTTCAGATGTCGGTCGTATTCACCTTAAACAATTTTTGCTAATGGTACTTTTTATAAGATAACACACATTTTTGCTAGAAATATTTACAAAGACATTTTTAGACAGTTTATTTTTTAAAACAAATTGCTGCTTGAAAACCCCCCACATAAAATGAATGAAATGATGCAAAACATGCAAATTACCATCAGCACAAGGGAACCATGGGTAAAACAGTAAATTACCACCAACACAAGGGAACCATGAGTAAAACAGTAATATATCTTCAAGACAAGGGAACCATGAGTAAAACAGTAAATTATCTTCAAGACAAGGGAGTCATGGATTAAAGAGGCAAATTACCACCAAGACAAGGGAACCATGAGTAAAACAGTAAATTATCTTCAAGACAAGGGAGTCATGGATTAAAGAGACAAATTACCACCAAGACAAGAGAACCATGGGTAAAACAGTAAATTATCTTCAAGACAAGGGAGTCATGGATTAAAGAGGCAGATTACCACCAAGACAAGGGAGCCATTTGCTAACTAAATGTAATGTTGGATTTTTACTAGAAAAGTGTTCTCAGTTCCTACATAGCTGCTATGGTGTGCCATTCTACATGGCATTTGACTCTAGTTACCTGACATGGCATTTGACTCTAGTTACCTGACATGGCATTGGACTCTAGTTACCTGACATGGCATTGGACTCTGGTTACCTGACATGGCATTAGACTCTAGTTACCTGACATGGCATTGGACTCTAGTTACCGGACATGGCATTTAACTCTAGTTACCAGACATGATATAAAGGAGTATTTTTTTATTGCGGGTTGGAATGGGCCTGGTATTGTCTTCCCAAACAGGATTTTTTCTTCTTGTATCTCAAGATATTTTGTTTATTGTTGGATGTATATAATTTGTTTATTGGGTGGATATAATTAGTTAATTAAATGGGTAGAATTAGGTTTGTCTCTTGTAAATCAGACAAGAGTAGTTTTATAAGCCAGAAATTTACACAAAAATCTCAGTTTTATTGGGGGATAAAGTCAGTCTCTAACCTTTTGTGATATTGTGTTGTAAAACAAGGAAGAAGAAAAAAACCAGAAGCCGCTTGAGGCCAGACATTGAAAATGACCAAGAAAACTGAAAGGCATATCATTAAAGATTCCTGCCATATTTGGTATAATAAAGAATTCATGCTCATCATTGCAAATAGCACAGCAAAAAGCTTTTCCCTTACAGAGCCTCAATGAAGGCATTTTGAAAAGTGTGCCTTCACAGAGCCCCAATGAAGGAACTTTGAAGAGCGATGATGCATGGTGCCAGATAACCAAGAACCTGTTCACCTGTTCACAGATGGGGCAGCTCAAGACATGGAATTTAGCTTGTGTACTTGTCAATCATACTTGAATCTCCCCTTTTTGCTTTGGGTTTTACCCTTCTCTTTTATGTGAATATTTTTTACAACACCACTTTTTTTTGCAAGAGAAATTGGGATTTTAGCTAGATTTATCTATCCCCCCAAAAAAAGCCATTTGGTAAGAAAGGCTTTCCCTCGGCACATGATCCATACATTATTTCAAACCTTTCTAGTGAAAGGTTTTTTTTTTAAGGACAGTACTGGTTTGCTGCATTTATTTCAAATTTGAGAAACTATAAAAGTGATGCTGTAGATTTTATGTAATAAATTTCTTTATAAAAAGAATTTTGCAGAATTAAACCACTCTCGAAAAATCTATACTACTAATCTTGCTTTGATTTAGCATCCCTAGATCTTTCTAACAAGAACACCTTATTAGCTCACTTGTCTTTTCATAATTGTCTACCTGTCTTCCATCTGTCAACAATTGCTTGTTAGTTCAGTATACCTATATATCCTGCTCTCAGATTGAGTTTAATAATGAGTGATTGTCATGCATATTAATTAGTATAGATTAATGCATATTATTGAGTGAGATTCATGCATATTAATAAGTATGATTCATGCATAATAATGATAAGATTCACGCATATTAATAATTATAGATTCATGCATATTAACAAGTGAGATGGGATTTAGGTATAGATTAATTATTCATGCATATTAACAAGTGAGATTCATGCATAATACTGAGTGAGATTCATGCATAATAGTGAGTGAGATTCATGCATATTAATAAGTATGATTCATGCATATTAATAAGTATGATTCATGCATAATATTAGATTAATGCATATTAATGAGTATAGATTCATGCATATTAATAAGTATAGATTCATGCATATTAATAAGTATGATTCATGCATAATAATATTAGATTAATGCTTATTAATGAGTATAGATTCATGCATATTAATAAGTATAGATTCATGCATATTAATAAGTATAGATTCATGCATATTAATAAGTATAGATTCATGCATATTAATAAGTATAGATTCATGCATATTAATAAGTATAGATTCATGCATATTAATAAGTATAGATTCATGCATATTAATAAGTATGATTCATGCATAATAATATTAGATTAATGCTTATTAATGAGTATAGATTCATGCATATTAATAAGTATAGATTCATGCATATTAATAAGTATGATTCATGCATAATAATATTAGATTAATGCTTATTAATGAGTATAGATTCATGCATATTAATAAGTATAGATTCATGCATATTAATAAGTATAGATTCATGCATATTAATAAGTATAGATTCATGCATATTAATAAGTATGATTCATGCATAATAATATTAGATTCATGCATATTAATGAGTATAGATTCATGCATATTAATAAGTATAGATTCATGCATATTAATAAGTATGATTCATGCATAATAATATTAGATTCATGCATATTAATGAGTATAGATTCATGCATATTAATAAGTGCATAATAATTATAAGATTCATGCATATTAATGATTATAGATTCATGCGTAATAATGAGTGAGATTTATGCATATTAATGAGTGAGTTTCATGCATATTAATGATGGGATTTAGGTAGCGTTTGATTAGCTGAACTTTGTAATACTCTGTATTGACGCCATATTTCTGACCTAATTTAGATCAACCTGTCGATGTTGGTAAAAAATAACTACTGTTCAGACTTTGACCAAATGTTCTAAAAAGCTTTTTGCATGATGGTCTTTCAAATTCATCATTACAGTTGACTGCCATTACTAAAACTGGAACAACTTTAAAATCATTGCTTCTCACAAGCCACTAAAGAGACTGCCCAAATTGAAACAAAAGCTTCCTGGTATTAAGTCCTTGGAAGTTGGTTGTGACTTGTCATCAAATTCAGCCACTTTGCTAAAAAAAAAATAAACAATTAAAAGAACAGAATAAGGCTGACTGCTGAATTTAATAAAACTTGTAAGACAAATCATACTTGCATGTAAAGAATTCAATTTTGCTGATCCATGACCATTGTTCATAAAATAAAATACAAAAGATTTAAATGACTTAAAAACAGTCATCATTCGAAACAACTTATTGAATTTAAATTGTTTCCTGGCATAAGGCCTTTAAATTCACACAAATGATACTGATCGCTATCAGCTTGGATGCCATTACTAAAATATTTAAAATCCAGTCGGAATGCATTGGCCATGTGCCTTTGCATTTGGTTGTTAAATAGATCTCATTCAGATGAGCAATCTCATGCCTGTTTGGGTCTCTTGTTATTCCAGCATAAGAATAATATACTTTTTTGTGATTTTATTTTCATCTCCTGGGCATAGGCCAGAACTATGTAAGGGTTTGGCTCTGTTGTCTGTCATCCATCCTTCTGTTGGCACAAGTTTCCTATCACTGCTCCTCATGAATTATGTGCAGGATTGCCATGGAACATTAGACAAGCTTTCATCCCAAAGTTTAGTGGGTCTTAAATGAAAATGGTTCCCCTTGGATATCAAATATGGCTTCTACAGTTGGTGTGTTGAAAATATTGTTATCAATACTTTTGTATTGACATGGAGTTTTCACCAAAAGACCTTGTTGTTTCTGAAATAAAATTGGTGCCAATCTTTAGTGTTGTTCCGATTATCGTTTATAATCAATCATCAGTTGGTTAAGCAGATAATCGATTGTGAACTCCATAGTCGATTGTGTAAAGGGAGACTACTTTTTAGGTGTATGCAAAGCACAAAGGTTAGTAAAACTCCCAGCCACAAAAAGTTGACCTGAAATTTATTCATTCCCTTCACAATTACAAATATGAAACCTTATGATTCATAATTAGGAACATATTGTCATTATTACATTGTCAAGTTGTTAAATTGTTGAGTTAATACATTTAAATACATTTTGTTGATTTGTTTTAGTTAAATTGCAACATCTTTTGTAGTATTTATAAACAATGATAAACAAGAAAAACATGTCCCTCTATAGACACATCACATGTAAACGAAGGAATTTCGGGTGATTGTAGCAGTATTTCAGTTACATATGACTGATCAGCCATAAAATGTTGCATTCATTTAACAAAGTTGTAGAACAAAAGTAATACATAATGTAATATTATTGTCAGGTTAAAGTATACATGTCATTAAAAGAGATTACTCCTGTACTTTTCTAAACATATTGAACTCTTGATCAAAGATATAACTGTTTAACAAAAATTAAAATTTGCTCATAGTAACCGATTATAATCGATGATCAGTTGGTTAAGGGGAACCGATTTTCGATTATGAATTTCTGACCGATTCCCATCACTACCAATTTTACAGTAAAATATTCATGGTTGGCCTGCATGGGTATAGAATCAGCAACCCTCGAATTATGAGTCCCATACTCTGCCAAGTGGGCCATCATGTCTTCCAGTTTGGAATGAAAATATGTGTTTATTGTGTTCTATGTTGACATTTTTTATGACTATTGACAAGAACATAGGGGCAGATGTAGATGTGAACTGTCACATCCTTGGACCAAAACAGACTGAACTAGAGTCATTGCCATTCTTTAAATGTCAGACTAGAGTCATTGCCATTCTTTAAATGTCAGACTAGAGTCATTGCCATTCTTTAAATGTCAGACTTAAATAACAGTCCTTACTGCACTATAAATGCAGTCCTAGCTGAACTATAAATGTGAGTCTTCAATAAGTCCTAGCTGTACTATAATGTGAGACACTAATAACAGTCCTAGCTGTGCTATAAATGTGAGTCTTCAATAAGTCCTAGCTGTACTATAATGTGAGACACTAATAACAGTCCTAGCTGTGCTATAAATGTGAGTCTTCAATAAGTCCTAGCTGTACTATAATGTGAGACACTAATAACAGTCCTAGCTGTGCTATAAATGTGAGTCTTCAATAAGTCCTAGCTGTACTATAATGTGAGACACTAATAACAGTCCTAGCTGTACTATAAATGTGAGTCTTCAATAAGTCCTAGCTGTACTATAAATGTGAGTCTTCAATAAGTCCTGGCTGTACTATAATGTGAGACACTAATAACAGTCCTAGCTGTACTATGTGAGTCTTCAATAACAGTCCTAGCTGTACTATAAATGTGAGTCTTCACTAATAGTCATAGCTGTACTATCAGTGTATTTCACTATTAATTTTCTCTACCAAATATTTCATCTAATAACATATGCATTTATATTTAATCATGTGCATTATATCAAACATTACTTTTGTAACATTTGTAAGACCTTTAATAGACATTGTGCATGGGACACTTTAATATTTTATCTCAGGCTATTGTTACTACTCTATGGTCTTAAATTATGTAACAGAAAAAAAATCAAAAACCAAAATTCAGCCAATAATTTATATCTGTAGGAAAAAAGTATCAATACTGAATGTTCATTTAAAACTGTGTGCATATTTAATGCAAAATTGCTAAAATGAAAAAGAAAAATCTGGTGACTTTTGTCAATTAGAACTTTTATTTAAAACAAGAATCATTTGGTTGCCATAGTTACCAATATGCAGAAATGGATGTGATCATGATGAACAACTGAAAAAAGGTAAATTTACAAGGAAATGTTGGTATGCATTTCGTGAGATATCTATCAAATTCAAAGAAAATATTTTTACATATTTAGTAAAGCATATTTGCAGCGAAAACATTGTTATGCATTTTGTGAGATATCTATCAAATTCAAAGAAAATATTTTTACATATTTAGTAAAGCAAATTTGCAGGGAAAACATTGGTATGCATTTTGTGAGATATCAATAAAATTTGCAAAGATAATGATTGTACATATTTTGTAAAGTAAATTTGCTAGAAAAATTTTGGTACATATTTTTTTAGATTTCCATATAATCATTGTATCGAATAAGGACCACGTGCTTCACCATCTTTGTTATCTCTCATGACATCTTGTTAAGGCCAATCATTTTGCATGCCACAGGTTACGGCTTGGTGGGCTGCATGCGGCCTGTGGGCCATGTGCTTGAGACCACTGATTTATATTCATAAAGATCAATCATTATTTATATACATAAGGACTACTTTTGACATAATCATAAGGACCAAGCATGAATAATATTCATAAGGACCACTCATGAATTATATTCCCAAGGACCACCCATGATCAATATTCAGAAGGATCAGACCATTCATTATTTGTATTCATAAGGACCATTCATTCCTATTGTCCATCAATCTTTTGAAGTTATCTTCAAAGTACAAATCAAATGCCATGTGTTCTTAATGTCTAATTCTCATGTATAATACTTTTGCTTGCATGAATTGCATGACTGACAAGCTCATCAATATCAACTTAAAATTTCATCTAAACTAACAAGTCATGAATTCTAAATATTTAACATCCACCAAAATACAGGCATTTTGAAAGTGTGCCAGAAGATGTGTCAGTAGAGGAGCCATTTTATGCAAGTGCATCAAAACAACAGGTGTATATTCAAAAACAAACATTCAGAAACATGTATATACAAAACAACATGTATATACATAAACACATTAAAAACCATATATTTATAAGAATAACATGTCTATACAAAAACATGTATACGCAAAAAAAGAACATGTATATACAAAAACAAGTGTTCATCAAGCAACATGTATACAAAATATGCATGTATACATAAAGCAACACTTATACAAAAACATGTATTTACAAAAACATTCAAAGACTTACATGTATATACAAAAACAACATGTATATACATAAACACATTCAAAACTATATATATATATATATAACATGCCTATTCAAAAAAACATGTATACACAAACAAACATGTATACAAAACCAAACACATATAAGCTATAAGTGTTCATAAAGCAACATGTATACAAAATATGCATGTATACATAAAGCAACACTTATTCATAAAAGCAACACTTATTCATAAAAGCAACATGTATACAAAATATGCATGTATACACAAAAGCAGACATGTATACATAAAGCAAACATGTATACATAAAGCAACATGTATACATAAAGCAAACATGTATACACAAAAGCAGACATGTATACATAAAGCAGACATGTATACACAAAAGCAGACATGTATACACAAAAGGTATCATGTATAGAAAAGTTAAACATGTCATCATTTTATCAAGAATCAACAAGCTGAATTCACCAAAAGTCATGAGAATTGTTTTTTAATTATGAACTAAATGTTATATATGTAAATGATATTTTAGTATGTTGTGTTCCAATACATGTATGTGATTAGGAATTTTGAGATTTTCCCCCGAAAATCCATATTTCAATATACCATACACATATTTCAATATACCAAACACATATTTCAATATACCATACACATATTTCAATATACCAAACACATATTTCAATATACCATACACATATTTCAATATACCAAACACATATTTCAATATACCATACACATATTTCAATATACCATACACATATTTCAATATACCATACACATATTTCAATATACCAAACACATATTTCAATATACCATACACATATTTCAATATACCAAACACATATTGCTGTATAGTAACACTTAATAAAAAATACATTATAACATTCACTAGTTGAAAAATAAAAGATCTCCAAGTGATGATACCTTGTAAGACTTCAGATGGTTTTCAGATGAACATATAAAATTAACATAAATAAAACAAGTTTACAAACAACTGAAGTAAGTCAAATTATCAACAAATCATAAACTCATTGCCAATTTTAGTCTCTTTTAATTTAAGCTTCACAAGAGCGTTGTTTTAAAAGTCTAAACACCTTGAATATCTTTTTCTATTTTGTTTTAGCAAGGTGAGTCATTAGAAAATTAACTTATCAACATCTGAACAAAAGCAGCCATCTGTGCAGTGTGTGTGTGTGTGTGTGTGATTTGGATTTTAAATGTGGCTTGAACAATTTCCAGTGATATCGCTATGATGTCTGCAGTGTGACAGTTTATAGTGATGTCTAGCACTGGGACATCATGCCGCAGACATGTAGCATGATGTCCCAAAAAAAAGTAGTGTTTCCCACTGTACTGAAAACTTGGAGGACACGGAAGTTGTCGTAATTCATATCTGCTTTTTTAAATAGCTATTTGTGCAATGAGTTGAAACTTGTACTGCTGATCTTTCCAACATTTCAAAGGATCCTCATCCAACATTATAAAGAGCCTTTCCTCAACATGTCAACCTCATGCTTCACTCTTATCAGGTGTGAAGGGTCGTTTAGTATTGGTGGGGTTCTTCCTATAGACTTAAAGAATTATGAGGAAGTTCCCCTGGTCCGCATTCAGAATGTTTACTTCTGGACAATATATTATATATGGCTACGAGCCCCCAGTCAGCAATGCCGACAGTTAAATTAAAAGAAATACAAAGATGAAATTTAAACAATTTAATAAATGAAAATTTTAAAGATATTAAGCAATCAATGTCACTCTTGACCCAATGATCCCTAGATCATCATTTGATTTCGGTGTGAGGAATATTTTCCCTTCTTGAGTGTTACTCATCTAAATAAGTCTCCTTTCGTCTTTCTCTCCTTCCGATTCCTCTACTTCCGTTTCCTCTTCTATCTCTACTTCCGTTTCCTCTTCTACGGTATCTCTTGAGGTCACCCGAAATTCACTCGGTATCTCTCAAATTCACTCGGAATTCTTTCCACGTCATCCGAAATTTCCCCGGAATTCTCTCAACGTCACCCGAAATTTCCCCGGAATTCTCTCAACGTCGCCCGAAATTCTCTCAACGTCACCCGAAAGCTTCCTTTGAAGCTATCTTAAGATTTCCTTGATTTCCAAAATCTGAGTCTGCCACCAATTTTCGTCTGGCCGTACGGAGTTCTACCTCTCTTAACACAGTTACTTCTTGTAGCGAACTGACTAATTCCTACTAAACATTGGGTTTTATCTAAAAATTTTCGAATTAAGTCCCACCCACATCGCATTTCGATTGGAGGGCGATCGACTCTGGTCAGTCGTTCGACTGTCAATCATCCGAATGTCTGTCTGTGTGTCTATCAATTGTTACAGTCTTCTTATTTGATGCTGTCCTGTCCTTTGATGTGGTTACGTCACCTGTCCGCGATGGACACAGTCTCCTCTCCCCTCGAGAGCTAACAAAGACCATCTTACGTAAGGGGATTAGCTAACTTAGAACAATTGGAAACATCACAGCTGGGTCAGGCAGACCTACAATTTATACATGTACAAGGCCAGTCAGAATCACAAGTTATAGTAACTTATACCTACATACAAGGGGTTGGGGTAAAATCGTCACATCAGGTCTGGATTCATTCGGCTTGAACTGGATCCTATGATTTAACATCATCCACATGAAAATAAAAAGGTTAATTTGAATTGCAATATGCCAAACACTTTCAAGGCTTTCATCCACATTTCTGTAAAAGTATAAAACTAACAAAAACTTTAATGAATAAAATGTCACATTAGATATATTTTTATTTATACATGTATTCAAAAATTTATTATTTTTTTGGGGGGGGATTGCACAAGAATATTATGCACATATATAAATAAAGTCTGTATTAAAAAAGGGAATCCTTTTGGATGTACAAAACACAAGTAAGTAAAAATGTAAAAACAGAATCCTTTCGGATGTACAAAACACAAGCAAATAAACATGTAAAAACAATCCTTTTCGATGTACAAAACACAAGCAAATAAAAATGTAAAAACAGAATCCTTTTGGATGTACAAAACACAAGTAAATAAAAATGTAAAAACAGAATCCTTTTGGATGTACAAAACACAAGTAAATAAAAATGTAAAAACAGAATCCTTTTGGATGTACAAGACACAAGCAAATAAAAATTGTGAAAACAGAATCCTTTTGGATGTACAAAACATAAGCAAATAAAAATTGTAAAACAATTCTTTTGGATGTAAAGAATACAAGCAAATAAAAATTGTAAAAACAGAATCCTTTTGGATGTACAAAACACAAGCAAATAAAAATGTAAAAACAAAATCCTTTTAGAAACACAGAACACAAGCAAATAATAATTATAAATAAGGGAATCCTTTTGAAAACACAAAACACAAGCAAATAAAAACTGTAAAAAGTGGAACCCTTTTGGAAATACAAAATTTTAATAATTGTAAATCTGTTCTGGGTAAGTAATGGAACCTGCTATGCCCTAGATAACCACTAGGAGTGCCCTACTTCAAACTCCCTTTTCAGACAAAGTGACTGGGCACATTAATCTCAAAGGACCAGCAAATATTGCAACAAAGTAACAAAATGCAATAACTTAAAACTATCAGGGATTTGTGGCAGGGATGGTCTTCAAGACTTTATGGCTGAAAATCCCAGGCTGTTGTTTGCTGCTGACAGCTTGGTTAGCTTTGAATGTTTTCAAAGCTAGTCATACCATGTGTCAGATGTGTCAAGCACTTTGACTTCAGAATCTGATAGTCTACATTCCTGCAAGAAACTCCTGGTTCTTCCCTTTACCTGACAAAATACAGCTGATATAAATGCTTGGTTGACTCTTATTGCATTCAAGATGACAAGTTTAAAACTAATTCTAGTGTCCAGTGGCCAATGTAAACTTGTTAAGCCATCCATTGCAAGGTAATAAGCATGGATATGTAAAGAAAGCCTTCAACATTTTGTGACATACAAAAGGATGGACAAACATCATTGTGGAGTGGTGACTATCCATAAAGTGGACTGACAGAATATACTGCAATTAATTGGAATTACTTTCTATAAAGTTGTACGTTATTACTATTTTTATACTTTTATTCGTTAGATTGATTAAAAAGTCAAGGTTATTATAGTTATACCTAGTCGACAAATCATCAGATATGTCCTTTTCATTTGTCTGACAATGTCCAAATTACTTTCTTGGACAGCTAGGATAAGGGACCTTAACTTGCATTGTACCCTAGTTCTTAAAGTTTATAGTTTTTTTTTTTATATCCTTTTCATTTGTCTGACAATGTCCAAATTACTTTCTTGAACAGCTAGGATAAGGGACCTTAACTTGCATTGTACCCTAGGCGTGTTCTTCAAGTTTATAGTTTTTGTAATTTCTTGAAGCAGAATCAGACAGTTAATAATGTCTTTTGCAAGAGTAACATCCTCCAAAAATAAAATTATGGCATTGTCCTTTTTTCCTTAATAACTAGATCACCATAAACAGCAGTCTGCAATTTCAGAAATCATGCCGACGGAGTTCCACCTGGTGAACATGTCTTGGATCAGTTTAACCTTGTAAGCCAGTTTAATTTATTTTTGACCTTAAGTAAAGCAGCAGATGGGAAAAAATGATCCAGTCCATCTATGACTTCTTAACATATTGGTGATATGTAACACTTTGCCCACTGCTAGGTTTAGAGTGTGGGCATAATGAAATATAGGAGTTGCATCTGGATTTAGAGTTTGAGCATAACAGATTATAGGGGTTGCATCTGGACTAAGAGTGTGAGCATAACGGACTGTAGGGGTTACATCCAGAGTGTGAGCATAATGGACTGTAGGGGGTTGCAACCAGATTCTGAAGCAGCCACAACCATGTTAGCAACGTTGTCCATTACTAAGGGAGGATTCTTATGAAGACTCCATTCCTCAATAGCATTCACTAATACTTTATTAGCATTCACTAATACTTTAGTGATGTTCAAACCAGTGTGACGCTCTGGAAGCTCCTTGGTCTACACAACGATGGACTGCAAATTCCATGTCTTCATTTAGGATCAGAACAGTAATAGAGACATAAGATTCATTGGCTCTATTTATCCTGCCATCGGTGGCAAGTACTAAGGCACGTCCAAGAGATTTGTTTTAATCACATTTTTGCATGCTTTATACTCGTCCAGCAACACCATTTTAGAGAATACAAAAAACTAACAATTTCTTTGAAACCATTGTTTGCAATGAAGCTGAATGATGGCAGATCTTTCAAAATAACTGGCAGTTACGTTCTCATGTTAAACACTTGTATGTTTCTACACTGATGCAGTAGCAACCATTGCCGTTATTGTTTTTGTGTCACTTTTTAGCATGGTTGAAATAGTGCAATTAGATGATCTAGCTGCTCAAAAGACTTTAAGATAAAACCAATATTTTGGATTATTGTGAATTCATTTAATTATATTATGGATTATATCATTGTGATACATCAATACTGTTGTCACATTTGAGGTAAAACAGTACATTCATTATGAACACTATATACTTTAGGACTTTTTAAAGTTTTAGGACTTTTGGATTTTATTCTTAGTGCTGTAAGTTCTTCTAAAATTTTCACTTTTTGCGAAATAAATTATTTGTTGAATATTTCAACACTTTATGGTTTTTGCTTTTTTCTGTTACTAAGTTTAAGACCATAGAGTTGTAACAACTTACAAATACAGACTCTTAAGTACTTTTCAGTTAATTAACAATTAGCATATTTTTCTGAAGACTTAAAACAATCTCCCTCATAACGTAATAGTTGGGATCCATAGATGTTGGCTTTGTTATGTACTTAACTGAAGTAACGGTAAAAATGTTCCACATGTCATTATTGTCTGTATGTGTTGGGTCTGGGGAGGGGGAAAAATAAAACAGTAATAATATGGTAGTTGGGGTCCAGAACTGGCAATTCCATATTGTACTGAACGACAATTTAGTTTGAATTTAAAAAAATTGGATGATATGTGATCTTTTTTGTTTAATTCAATGTTTTTTCACCTCAAGGTATATTTGCATGTTTAATTATGTGACTTTTTAATGTTTTGAAATGGAAATAAAAATACACTAAGCTTGGTGTTGTTTTTTCAATCCATATTGTCTTAAATTGGATAGAAAAAATTTATGTCCAAGAGTTTAATTGTCCTGGGGTCCAAAACAATACTGCATATTATACAGAAATCCTGTTATAACAGAGGGTGTTATAACAAGTGAAAACTGTAACACTAATTTCAGAAAATGTAAAATTTTCCTAAATCAAATCATTTAATCAAATCATGTATACATTAGATTTTTATGTTTTATTTTTTTTTAAATTCCATTACTAGTTAAAGAAAGATCCAGTAACAGTTCCCTAGACAAATTTATTAGCACGCTTGAACTATCAAATTTATCTTTCTAGTATCATTGGTAGACTTGGACTTTAAATGATTTATATATCAATCCATTTTAATGCAGCCTTCATGGCCCATAAGCATTTGGAAGAGAAATAGATGATATTATTTTGAAGTATCTAATTTGGATTTAGTGCTCCTTGACCCATAAAGCAGAGACCAAATTTCCCCACCTGCTCCATGTCGGACACTCCCAATGTCATTAGGGTAGCAGCGAAGCAGTATTTTCTGTCAATTAGACACAGACTTGGTAAAATACACCAACAAAATCAGATTCTGTTTCAAATAATTGCCTTTTAAAATCTACTCTGGCAGGAACTTGGAACAATGATAATTTAATTGAAAAACTACTCCAGTATTTTCTGTTGATGACGAATTCCTCTCTACATTCTCCATAGTTCAATATATTTCATTTAAAAGTTACATCTGTTTTCTGTTTTTATTGCTCTGTCTTACTGAACCTGATGGAATTAAAGTAATGTAAGTAAATTGGTACTCACCTTAAATTATAATATAGATCTTTTGGGAGAAAATTGCTGTGTTGTTACCTGCCCAAAGATTTTTACCTGGATCTGCTTGATCAAAGGTTAGTGCAATTATTCAGGTATAGGCTGTGTATATATTGACAATACTAGATCTGTTAGTGCATAACACACTGGTCAATCACGGTCTTTTATGTTTACCTGATAATACACTGTGATCATCCAGCACAATAAGTAGCTGCAGATCCAAGTCTTGTCATTTCAGTCAGTTATGAGCAATATATGATAACAATGTATATCATATATATTTATCAAAACATCCATTTAGCTTTGTTTGTCTTTGTGTCTGTTAAGGACTATGTTATAAGTGATAATGCCTTAACAGTCTAGAATTTTGATCCACCTTTGGGATCACAGATATGGGCATTTTTCGGTCAGATCTAGAAAGTAGGGGAGAGTGAGAAACAGAAGCACCGGAACCTGCAGATAATTTGATGGTATGCCAGTAGTTTTGCTTTTTGTAAATATTATATATACAGTGTAATTTTTGTTTTATTTTTCAGTCTGCTGTCCCGGATTACTGTGCCCAGTCCGATGTCTCAGAAGCATTTCCTTCTATCGAGGGAACAACCCCAATATACCAGTCAGCAATTGCAGTGTTCCCAAGTACCATTCTGACCTCAGTTCTGACTCACACCCAAGATGAATACACAGTTGTCTACCTAGGCACCAACCAGGGTACCATCAAAAAGGTAAGAATGGCACTGCTCCAGCGGCCTAGTGGTTAGGGCGTCTGCCTCGGATACGGGAGGTCATGGGTTCGATCCCCAACTAAGTCATAAATGCAGAGTTACAAAAATAGTACTGACAGTAGCCTCATTTGGTTTTCAGTGTTAAGAGGTTAGTGTTAGGACTGGTCAGTCTGGTGTCAGGATAATGTGACTGGATGGGACATCATACTAAATGTTTGCGCCATGATGCCCCAGTGCTAGACATATCTATAAACTGCCACACTGCCAACATCGTAGCATTATGACTGAAAAATTGCTAAAGCTACATTAAAAATCCAAGTCACACACACGCACACACACACACACATGGTGTGAGAATTTAGCATGAATGTGTCATTATACAACCACAATTTTCAGTTTCCTTCACACTTCAGACAGGATAAGATTGATGGTATTTTAAACAAATGTTAATATTGTGGTCTCGCAGTGTAAGATATTACATATTTTATCTTTTATATTTATCCATTCTTAACATTATTGTGTGCCAATGAGGTCATTGCATAGGTAATAAGTTAAGAGATTGTGTGCTAATGATGTCAATGCATAGGTAATAAGTTAATAGATTGTGTTTAATTATGGCTCCAGGAGTATTAAAGAATTAAAGTATTCTCGGATAATCATACCATTTCTCCTGTTACTGTCAGAATGTTGGCATGATTTGTTTCATACAGAGATCCAAATATGATATATAGGTAAAACAATCCAAACCTCTTTTAATATGAGTACCAAATATTCGAAAACTGATCATACACATTTATATGCCAAGCTCAAGTTTGGTCTGTTATTGTGTTCTTTCTCCATGCATCGGTATTTTCTTGTCCAGCAAGTTCTGGAGAGATATTTTGATGCATTATATGCAGTTCTATATGATGACTAGATAGTAGGTCACATGTAAAGGTGAGTCCCAAGACAAAGGTTAAGGACAGAAAGCAATTATGTGGCCTGTAACCTTTGAAATACAGAGGAAATTTTGATAATAATATATAATATAACTATATGATATCTTGTGCACCAGTCTTACCCCTGCATCAAGGTCAAGGTCAAAATCCTGGCAAGGGAAAATGTAAATGAATGACTTGCATTCTCATTGGGATATTTATAAAACCAGAGCATATTTCAATAACATTTTAGCCATATACATGGCATGACTTATTGCATTCTATAGCAATGACCCATGTTGCAAGGTCAAGGTAAGCACAAGGTTGAATGTAAGTCAATGATTTACATCCTTGTGCTTCATGTATCATTTGGACCAATGAAAGTATTTTTAAAAAGCTGTTATTTGCGTATCATGAGTAGATGCAGTCACATCACAGTGATGAAGGTAATTGTTTCATCTAGCTGAAGGTCACTTGCAAGGAAAAGTCTGTGATCAAACTTGGAGCTCACATTGATGGAAATTTAATTCAGTAACATCTACTTGTTCATGCTTTTTTCACACACAGTAATTATCCAAGCCAGGTCAATTTATAATTTTGTAAAGACATATAAGCTGAAAGTTTTCTTACTTTGAAATTTATGTGTTCCCAGCTGGTTCTCTCTCCTGGTAGCCATGTTATCATGGTTGGTGACATTGTTGTGGAAGATGGACAGCCAATCAGGAAACAGATGTTTATAAGCCATGATGGAAGAGAACTGTATGCCATGACAAGGTCAAAGGTCAGTAAAAGTTCAAGGATTAATACTTAGTTATTTCTTAGCTCATACATTTTCAGGAAAACTATGTACTAGTGATTTTCAACTAATTTAAAATGAATGGCACTTTCTTTCAAATGGATTATACTTGACTCTTTTTTTTTTTTAACATAGAAAGAAACAACATTAATTTTACCTTTAGAGTAAACTGTTTATGACATGATAGTTTTGTGTTTATGACATGATAGTTTTGTGTTTATGACATGATAGTTTTGTGTGACTGAAAAGTTTTAGACTTCCATGTTAATAGAAAAATAACAAATTATAATCTCGTGTCCTTGTCCAGGATTTATTTTAATTACAAAGCATAATTTCATGTCTTTGTCCAGTATACATTAATGTTGACTTTATGTCTCTTAAACTTCAGTTAGTACTAGTGGACACCAATCATTGTGAGGAGAGGAGTTCCTGTGACCTTTGCATGGTTGCCATGGATCCCATTTGTGGCTGGTGTGTCCTTGACAACAAGTAAGCAGCACTCCTCTTCAATGGAATTTTGTTTCTCTCTTTCATTTACTTATTTGGGTTCAAATATTAGATCTTTCCTATGACCTTTGACTTCCAGTTTTATCAAAAAGAGAAAAGGTAAATTTAACTAACTGATTTTTGTTCTTTTATTATCTAGTGATAGACTCTTAACATGATGTCCAATCGGAGCTTCCTTGTCTCCAATTCTAGGACTGTACCAAGGAAGAGCCTTAATTTCGCTGTTTAAAAGCAAATAAATTTGCTGAGAGACTTATTCTGTATATGCCAAATATTTGGTCTGCTTCTGCTGACCCATCATTTCCTTATTTGATATGCAATATTTATTTACTGATTTTTTTAAAGTGATATTTTAATTAAATTAAGGACTTTCAGTTTTAATATGCATTGTTTATTACATTTCATTTATATGATATACAATATTTATTTACTGATTTTTTTTAAAATTGATATTTCAATTAAATTAAAAAGTTCAAGTATGCATTGTATATTGCATTTCATTTACTGGTCAGTCACTAGTTTGGGGGTAGGTTGCATATACTGGTCAGTCACTAGTTGGGGGCAGGTAGCAACTATTGGTCAGTCACTAGTTGGGAGTAGGTTGCATTTAGTGGTCAGTCACTAATTGGGGGGTAGGCTGCATCTACTGGTCAGTCAATAGTAGGGGGTAGGTTGCATCTACTGGTCAGTCACTAGTTGGGGTAGGATGCATCTACTGGTCAGTCACTAGTAGGGTTTGGTACACTCTGGTTCAAGAGGTGGAACTTATTGGTCAGTCAGGTGGTGTACTGTATAGTAGGTTAAATAGTCTCTTTCTGTAGTTTATTAATATTTTCTGCTGGTCAGTTACGTGTTAATCTTCACCTGTCAATCACCATCAGATTGCTTCCTATGTCTAACAGCTGATCAGTTTACTATAACGAAATGTATATAAGCAAAAACCTAATACATACTGAAGGAAACTCCCTCCCTTGCAGAGTATGGCTTTGGCTTTTTATTTGGAAATTCAGTTACATAGAAGTTCATAGCAAACATTTATATACCCCAATCCCAAATTTATGCGTGCATTTTTCATGTCCGAGGGTCGTTGTTGACAAAGTGATGCTCACAATGCAAATGAATGCTATTTCACTATATAATAATTTTGAAAAACATTGCATTATAAGCCGCACGATGCCCTTCAAACTTGTTGCCATCCAGGGCATTTTTGAGATAATCTATTTGCCCTGAACCCAAATGTCTGCTGCTATGGGTGGCTAGCTCTGAGATAGCAATTGGTATTGCACTGTCAAGACACAGTGAGGTAACCATAGGAGGTGTACATGTCTCACTTCAGTTTCAAGAATATCTTTGGCCAGAAATACAGAATTCACAAATACACCCATATCTTCAATAATTAAGCAATAATAAGTGAAAAAGAAATATTATACACTTTTGTTTAGAAACCTGACAGGTGCCAATTTACAAAACTATCCTGTTACCTGAAATAAAGGGATTCTATTTACAAAACTATTCCCTATTACCTGAAATAAAGGGATTCTATTTACAAAACTATTCCCTGTTACCTCGTATAAATGGATACTATTTAGCACATATAAAGGTATACTATTTACCTCATATAAAGACATAATATTTACCTCATAAAGGTATACTATTTACCTCATGTAAAGATGTAATATTTACCTCATAAAGGTATACTATTTACCTCATATTAAGGAAAAATATTTACCTCATATAAAGGAATACTATTTTCGTGATTCTTGAGCACTACCAACTTCACATTCAGACAAAATGCATATCCATTCATACTGCCATTGATTGTTTGCTTTTCAAGTTTGTGTTGGACTGCTGGTAACTTGGAGTAAATATTCTTCAGCATGGATAACAAGAGTCCATAAACAGTTAAAAGGAAGAAATGGTCTTATCTTGAATTCCAGGAAATTCTTTTCAGCCAGTAGAGTGTCAGTCCCTTAGAGGGACTCTTGTTTTCATAAGAAGTTAGACTGTTCCTAGACTTGTATGTTACTGTAATGTTGGTACCTTTCATGTAATGTAATCAGGTGGAGACAATTAACCTACTAATTAGCACGTCATCATGACTATTGATTTCTCAACAGTTGTTAAGATGACAGCTTAGCGGCTGAGTAAGGATTCTGTTTAGTTATTACAAGGACTATTCGCTTATTACAAGGACTTTATTACAAGAACTCTACTTATTACAGGCACAAGGACTCTGCTCACTTCTTATAAGGACTGTTTATTTATTATAGTGACTGTTTGTTTATTATGAGGACTCAGTTTACTTGTTACAGCTGGTTATCTGTTTAATTTTACAGTGCTGTCAATGTCTGAGTATAAGAAATGAGACTTCATATTTTTCTCCATTAACGATAATCAGACTTTCTAACATAAAAAATTTGGAAATACTGAATGATCGTTTATCATTATAATTGCCTTTTTGTAAAACAGTATTTGGCATTTTTTTTGTTTTGATAGAAGCTTATATTTCAGAAATGCGTTACATAGATTTTTTTTTTATTGGGTTAAGGAGTTTATCTGAGTGCAGATTAACAAGTGAGTGATGTGCAAGCACAATTAGTGCAATTAAGCCAGATGAAACTGCCCATGACTAGAGTTTAAAAGCTGTTTAAGATTGCTTGGTACTTTCCATAAACCAAATAGAATATCATAAATTAGGCACAGGGAAAACATGCCAATACAAAATAGCCAGTGATTTTTATCAGAGCCTGGTTTTCAAACATTTTAAGGTAATTGAGATGTACCATGCTATTAAATGAAAAAAAAAATTAATGCTTAGATTCTGCCCAGAATGATTCCAGAAAAATCACTAAATTCCAATCAAAAGCCAGTTAAGATGCAATGCTGGAGTTGCATCTTAGAGTGAATCATTCTTAATTATGACATAAGTTGAAATCTGATGACTTGCACATCAATCTTTCATCCTGCTCCATAAACAGTCTCGTAAACTAATCATATCAGTTTTAATGTGGCTGCAGTTCTTTGAACTGATAGCAAAAACTCTCCAAAAGACAAAACTATGGATTGATGCAGATTTTGATCAAAGCATAGAGGACTTAGATTTATGGAAAGAATAATATTTCTGTTTTTATTTGGCAGACTTGGAAGCCTTTAATGTAATTAGTTTCATATTTTTGCAACAAATGTTTTGGCAATAAAGCCACATGCATTGAAAGTGTTGCGTGAAACTGGAGAGTCTTAATTTTATTGTTTGTAATGAAATCCTCATCTGCACATGTGCAGAATTCTTTGCCAGTACAAACAGATGGAGGTGAAAGGAGGAGACGTTTAGTTTTCATTTTTCCATGAAGCCATTGATGGATGGTTGGTTTCTTGGTTTTTACGGTACTTGTAAAACATTGGTTATGTCATGTCGAGGAAATGGTAGTTAATTGCCTTTCCAAAGGATACACTGATGCACCCAACCTGGGCTGACCTTTCCAGGTATTGAACCCCAAACCCCAGTATTATGTTCTATCAACTGTGCTACCATGGTTCCCAAAGGTAAAAGATAAAAGTTTATAGGGTGGGGTAGGGTTTACTTCACACTTTAGTGTGTTTTACTGTATCATTTAAACCCATTTGGACCCCCTCCCCCCAAATTATGTTTATGCATGTTATACATTTTTTTTTATGCACATTAATTTTACATGATCATAAAACAGACTGAATTCTCAAAATTATCCTTTTTTAAAACAAAATTTCAAGAAATTTATCAAAAATGTGTCAGCAATATGGGAGAAGTAATGATAACCTGAATTCTCAAAATACACTCCCCCCCACACACAATTTTTGTAGTTCCACCAGGCACAGCCTAGGAGAACCTTTATAATGGTCTATTGTCCATCATCTTTTCATTAGCACTGCAGTTTGTTATTGCTACTCCTAAACCACACACACACATCCTATGGTCTAGTTGCACCTAATGAAAATGGTCAGGCTTGGAAATATGGCTGCCACATTGGCCATTTTGAAATTCCTCATGAATGGGTGATCATATCTGCATGGATTGTTCCCTTCTTATATCTAGTTAATCAAGAATGAAAGTGAGGCACATGTGATGTCTAGAAAAATGAAAGTGAGGCTCATGTGATATCTAGAAGAATGAAAGTGAAGCTCATGTGATATCTAGAAGAATGAAAGTGAGGCTCATGTGATGTTCAGTTACAGTGCCACCACAGCTATAAAATCCTGTTATCACTCCTCCACATGAATGCAAAATCGTATTGACATGGGTTTTTCTGCAGACTTCATATGATGTCTACTTGATCTTAAATGGAAATGGTTCTGATCTGATATCCATTATCTTGTTTGCTAAATGAATAGTCATGATTTCTTGGCTTCTTAACTGCTGACATACATATATTTTTAGTCATATATATTTATATATATATATACTTTAGTTCTGAAAGATGCCAATCAACAGTTTAAATTGAAAAAGGGCAGCTATGCATGGTATGAGAAAAAATGAGACCCCTGTGCTGCCTAACTACAAGAAATACACATGCACTTAATGATGAAGGGTACTTACACTTACAGATTAAGAGTGCATGCACTTACTCATTAAGGGTGCATACATTTACAGGGTGACCGCTCCGTTGGCCTAGTGGTTAGAGCATCCGCCACGGAAACGGGAGGTCGTGGGGGTCAATCCCCGGCCGAGTCATACCAAAGACTTACAAAAATGGTACCAACAGCAGCCACACTTGACACTCAGCATTAAGAGGTTAGTGTCAGGACTGGTCGACCTGGTGTCAGAATAATGTAACTGGGTGAGACATTATGCTATATGTCTGCAGCATGATGCCCCAGTGCTAGACATCACTATAAACTGCCTCATGGCAGACATCGTAGCAATATGACTGATTTTTTTTTTTTAAGCTACATTAAAAATCAGTGGCGTAGTGAGGGGGGGCATGTGGGGCAATTGCCATGGGTGCTGGTGGCTAGGGGGCATCAAATGGGTGCCCAAATCGGCCCAAAGTACCAACAATGGAGGGGCAGGGGCAGCCAGGAGTGCAAATTTGGGTGTTTTGCCCTGGGCGCCAAATATCCTCTACACTACTGTTAAAAATCCTAATCAAACAAACAAACACTTACAGGGTGCATACAGTTACTGATAAAGGGTACATACACTTACTGACAAAGGGTACATACACTTACTGATACAGGGTACATACACTTACTGACAAAGGGTACCATACATTTACTGACAAAGGGTACATACACTTACTGATAAAGGGTACATACACTTACTGACAAAGGGTACCATACAGTTACTGACAAAGGGTACATACACTTACTGATACAGGGTACATACACTTACTGACAAAGGGTACCATACACTTACTGACAAAGGATACCATACACTTACTGACAAAGGGTACCATACACTTACTGACAAAGGTTACATACACTTACTGACAAAGGGTACATACACTTACTGATAAAGGGTACATACACTTACTGACAAAGGGTACATACACTTTCTGATACAGGGTACATACACTTACTGATACAGGGTACATACACTTACTGATAAAGTATACAATTACTGATAAAGGGTACATACACTTACTGATACAGGGTACATACACTTACTGATAAAGTATACAATTACCGATAAAGGGTACATACACTTTCTGACAAAGGGTACATGCACTATCTGATACAGGGTACATACACTTACTGATAAAGGGTACATATACTTACTGATATAGAGTACATGCACTTGTTTATAAAGGGTACATGCACTTCCTGACAAAGTATACAATTACTGATAAAGGGTATATTCACTTACTGATACAGGGTACATGCACTTGTTTATAAAGGGTACATGCACTTACTGACAAAGGGTACATACACTTGCTGATACAGGGTAATTATATAGCACTGGGTTAATATATAAAAATGTGACAATGGAAAAATAATGTCTGAGTTGTATTGGACAATGGTATACTTATGTTTGAGTTGTATTTAATATTGAATTTTCAAAATATTTAAAATTTAAAAGTAGTTATGAAAAAAAGATTCAGCAGCCTTTGATAAAAATATTATTTTGCAACCTTGCTTTTAGCAGTATATTACTGATAAGCTAGAATTTCTATCTTATCAATTTTCAGGTGCAGCAGTTTGGAAGATTGCCCCAAGGGGTCAGTCAAGCCACACTGGTTGCAGGCAGGAAGAGGTGGGTGTGTACAAATGCAAGACATACAACCAGAGGTCATTAGCTATCAGATTCTAAAGGAACCCAGTCAACCTCATCAGGTAACATGGCTATTCATGTTGTTCTCTTTTCATGCACACCAAATATTAAGTCAATAGCCAGATGTTACTTTACTTTTCAATAGCTAGGTTTTGTGTTTTGGTGTATACTGGCTATGTTAAGTTTATAGCCAGGGTTTTTGTTGGCATAATGGCTGTATTAAGTCAATAGCCTTGTATTATCTTTGATGCATACTGGCTTACTATTAAGTCAATAGCCAGGTTTTTTGTTTACATACTGGTTATATTAAGTCAATAGCCAGGTTTTTTGTTAGCATTCTGGCTCTATTAAGTCAATAGCCAGGGTTTGTGTTTGATACATACTGGCTATATTAAGTCAATAGCCAGGGTTTGTGTTTGATACAGACTGGCTTACTATTAAGTCAATAGCCAGGGTTTTTGTTTGATACATACTGGCTATATTAAGTCAATAGCCAGGGTTTGTGTTTGATACAGACTGGCTTACTATTAAGTCAATAGCCAGGGTTTGTGTTTGATACATACTGGTTATATTAAGTCGATAGCCAGGTTTTTTGTTAGCATTCTGGCTCTATTAAGTCAATAGCCAGGGTTTGTGTTTGATACATACTGGCTATATTAAGTCAATAGCCAGGGTTTGTGTTTGATACAGACTGGCTTACTATTAAGTCAATAGCCAGGGTTTGTGTTTGATACATACTGGCTATATTAAGTAAATTGCCAGGGTTTGTGTTTGATACATCTATATTAAGTCAATAGCCAGGGTTTGTGTTTGATACATTCTGGCTATATTAAGTCAATAGCAAGGGTTTGTGTTTGATACATACTAGTTATATTAAGTCAGTAGCCAGGGTTTGGATTTGATGCATACTGGCTGTATTACATCAATAGCCAGTTTTTTTGTTAGCATACTGGCTATATTAAGTCAATAGCCAGGACTTGGGTTTGATGCATACTGGCTGTATTAAGTCAATAGCCAGGTATTACTTTTGATTCATACTGGCTATATTAAGTCAGTAGAAGGCTTGACCTTTGATGCATATCAGCTACTCATTGCAGAGAAAAGGTGTGGAATGTTTTGGTAGATAATAATCTATCATGGACTGATCATATCAAACATATCGGTAAAAAGGTCAATTCAGGTTTATGGCTTCTCAGTAGGATAAGACATTTTCTCCCTGAAAGGCACAGAAAATTATTTTATAACAGTTACATACAACCGTATTTTGATTACTGTAATACAGTATGGGGTAATTCAAATGATAAAAACATATCAAAGTTGGAAAATCTTCAGAAAAGAGCATTAAGGCTAATATCAAACCAGAAAGAAAGCAAGGAAAATTTAGCTGGTAAGTTAAAAATATTACCTATTAAAGACCGAATATGTTTAAGAAAAGCCAAATTAATGTACAGGATATCCAATAATAGTGCTCCTGAATATTTACAATCCCTATTCCAGTATAGGCTACCTGGTAATACACCCAACCTGCGATCAATATCTACAAAACAGTATGAAATTCCCAAACCAAATAAGGAATTATTCAAGAAAAGTTTCCAATACTCTGGAACTTTGCTCTGGAATAGTATTCCAGTTGAGATTAGAAATGCCCACTCTATTTCCATCTTCCAAACCCAATATATCCAGTGGCTTCAGAGATGCTGTTGAATTAAATAAATTCCTTGTATGAGGGCCTCAAGGTAGATTAGTTCTTAGCTAATTGTGTTACCCTCTTTAAATAAATAAAGTCATTATTTTTTGGCTTAGCTGTCATTGTGTGCTTGCATTTATAATGTTGTACACTTCTTTCTTCATGATTAAATGTTCTGACCATGGGTCATAATTGAGGTATATGGCATGAAGGGTTGGAATGGATTTAGAAATCACTCCCAAATTATGAAACCAAAATAATAAGAATCAATGTGTGTCATCAGTAACTAGGTGCAAATACAAGTCAGAATAGAGTGTTAGAATGAGACATTCAAGTCATGCCCCAAATACAAGTCAGAGTAGAGTGTTTGAATGAGACATTCAGGTCATGCCCCAAATACAAGCCAGTGTAGAGTGAGACCTTTAGGTCATGCCTCAAATACAAGTCAGACTATAGTGTTTGAATGAGAACTTCAGGTCATGCCCTAAATACAAGCCAGAGTAGAGTGTTGAATGAAACGTTCAAGTCATGCCCCAAATACAAGTTAGAGTAGAGTGCTTGAATTAGACCTTCAGGTCATGCCTCAAATACAAGTCAGAGTGTTCATTCAATGTGACATTCAAGTCATGCCCCAAATACAAGTCAGGTAGAGTGTTAAAATGAGACATTCAAGTCATGCCCCAAATACAAGTTTGAGTAGAGTGTTTGAATGAGACCTTCAGGTCAAGCCCCCAGGACATATAGCTTTGACCCCAGTATCACAACTTTGAAATCAATGAGATCCTCAAGCTATAACCAATTAGATTAACAGCTGGTAGGCATGTATACACTTATTAAGTATGTAAAAATGAATTGTGACATGAAACTTAAACTTTCCCCTTTGTCTATATTCTGAACCTTCCAGGAATGACATCGTGTGTGTCTCCATAGTCTGTTACCACATCTTATCCTAAAATGCATGGTGGAATTGGACTAAATAAAACATTAGTTTTGTTTCCCTTGTGGTAACCATGTGCAAGAGTGGTGTCACTTTTGGCTTTCTTCCTGAGGTCACTTGGAAGGGGTCACAATTCAGATGTTCAAATATTGAAGTTACAGTGACAATTTAAAATATTTTTTGACCACATGTCATTTATGAAACCATAGCAGGAAGATGTGATAAATGGGACAGATTTCTCATTCAGATCTCAGGTCACAGTCTGAGAATAGTGTATGAGGAGCTATAGCAGAGGGTTTTCCTGTTGTTACAATTTGATTTGGAAAAAATTATTTCTTTTTGCTATCCCAAAACAAAAATTATTTCATTAATTGTCTAAGACATCTAAGTCTTAAAACCATAGTCTGCATATTTAACCCTAACCTTGCAACCATGGTCTGCATACTTAACCCATACCCCACAACCATGGTCTGCATACTTAACCCATACCCCACAACCATGGTCTGCATACTTAACCCATACCCCACAACCATGGTCTGCATACTTAACCCATACCCCACAACCATGGTCTGCATACTTAACCCATACCCCACAACCATGGTCTGCATACTTAACCCATACCCTACAACCATGGTCTGCATACTTAGTCCTAACCCTACAACCATGGTCTGCATACTTAACCCATACCCTACAACCATGGTCTGCATACTTAGTCCTAACCCTACAACCATGGTCTGCATACTTAACCCTAACACTAACCCTACAACCATGGTCTGCATACTTAACCCTAACACTAACCCTACAACCATGGTCTGCATACTTAACCCATACCCCATAACCATGGTCTCCATACTTAGTCCTAATCCTACAACCATGGTCTGCATATTTAACCCTACCACCATGATCTGCATACTTAACTGATGACAGTAATAACACTATATAAAAAATAAATCAATGCATAGAGAATTTGGTCTTATAGCAGTGGTATTAAACTTTCAATGTTTTACTGTAATAATCTGTGTCTTGCCTGCAAAGCGTAGATGACATGTGAGTGTAATGTTTCCATCAGCATATTAGTTGTCATCTTCATTTTTATGACAGGAATCCAAGTCTTTGCATTATGTCATTTACTCAGGCACATGTTTCTACAGTCTTGAAACTTTATGCTCATCTCCATTTTTATCACAGGAATCCAAGTTTTTGCATTGTCATTTACTCAGACACATGTTTCTACAGTCTTGAAACTTTATGCTCATCTCCATTTTTATCACAGGAATCCAAGTTTTTGCATTATGTCATTTACTCAGACACTTGTTTCTATAGTCTTGAAACTTTATGACTGCTCATCTCCATGGTTCTGCTCACCATTGAAAAATATGTTACAGTGACCTTCTTGTGCTCCAGTGATTATGTTCATTTCTTGCATTGAGCTATCAGTTTGTCTTACACTTTTGTATGTTCAGTCATACAAATTTGTATTTACATCTCGGTGAGCTCTACTCACTTTTGGCAAAAGTAGGTCACATCGATGCAATGTTTATGTTCCATTGATTATGTGAAAATATCACATTTAGCTCAATTTCTCTCACACTGTTTTCTGTACATGTCTTCATTTTGTAGGGTATTGCTTACTGGACAGAAGTAGGTCACATTGACCATACTTTTCACGTTTGAGTTCTCTATCATATACAGCGAACTTTGTGGAGCTTGAACTTGGGTTAAGGAATAATACTGTTGATTTTTAGATAAAAAATCCAGGTCACAGTGACTGAAAGAAGAAAAATTATTTGCGCATAATAATATTAGTTCTACATCACATACTTGGACCAAATATTGTGGATTTGCTGGCAAATGGAAAAGGAAAAGTCTTTCCATTTTGGGGTCAAAAGGTCAAAGTTATAGCAAGCAGGACATGTTCATAAATTCAAAGTAAATATTTTGATTAGCAAAAAGTTGAATGCCATGATAGGACAAATTATGGGATGGAATGTGAGAGTAGAGGAGATGGCACATGGTATTTTATAGCAAAGCTTCACTATTGAGATTGCAAATGTTGTCAATTCACACAAGCTTTACAAAAAGATCGCCACTCAAACAAAACATCAAAGCCAGTTCATTAGGTCCTAGTTCCTAATTGTTTTCACTTGCAAGGGGCTTTGATGTCTCTAACAAAAATCTAATGTGTATTCAATTATCAGTCATTGTCAGGAATAAAATGACCAACTTGTAATATGGGAGACTTATTGTATCATATTTTTCTTTGAAGATCTGCTTGTAAAACATATCAGAAGTTGCTTGAATAAAAAGAATAATACAAAGACAAAAAAAGACTTATTGGTGATTCCTGGAAATTCTTTTCAGTCTGTAGAGCATCAGTCCTTTCAAGGGACTCTTGTTTCTTGATCAGCAATAAGATTGAAACTAATAAGAGGAACTTTACAATTTTTTTCAGCTGACCTTTAAATTGGATCCAGTTCAGGTGATGGATCCAGAATTAAACAGCGTTCAATGTACTTACACAATTGGGACCAAGCAAATGATCAGGACTGCGGCCATCCAGAATGACCATGTAATGTGTCCACTTCCTTCGGTGGACGAGATACCAAACCTATCAGAACAAAAAGGTACAGTTCAAGCCTCAAACTTTCGATCAATACTACCTGATACTACAAATTATATATGAACTTCAACAATAATAGAATATATGGTTTGTGCCCTTGTAGTTATATATGGACCTCAACATTAATGGTATATATGATTTTTATCCATATTATTATATATGGACCTCACCACGCCGGTGGCCTGGTGGTTAGAGCAACCGCCACGGGTTCGATTCCCAGCCAAGTCATACCAAAGACTTACAAAAATGGTACTAGCAGCTGCCTCGCTTGGCCCTCAGCATTAAGAGATTAGTCTTAGGACTGGTAGACCTGGTGCCAGGATAATGTGACTGGGTGGGACATCATGCTACATGTCTGCAGCATGATGCCCCAGTGCTAGACATCACTATAAACTGCCTCACTGCAGACATTGTAGCGATATGACTGAAAAATTGTTAAAGCTACATTAAAAATCCTAATGAAACAAATATATATGGACATCAGCCTCAATATAATACATGGTTTTAACTTTGTAATTATTTACTTTAAAAATCCTAATCAAACAAATATATATATATATATATATATAGACCTCATTATCAATAGAATACATGGTTTTACCTTTGTAATTATTTACTTTAAAAATCCTAATCAAACAAATATATATAGACCTCATTATCAATAGAATACATGGTTTTATCCATATAATTATATATGGATCTTAACAGTAATAGAGTATATGTATATAATTTTGCCCTTGTAGCAATTATGCATGAATCTCCACAGCAATAGAGTGTATGGTTTTACCTTTGTAATTATATATGGATCTCCATAGTATATCATTTTACCTTTGTAATTGTATATGGATCTACACAGTAATAGAGTGTATGGTTTTACCCTTGTAATTATATATGGATCTCCACAGTAATAGAGTATATAGTTAGAGTATATAGTTTTAATTTTGTAATTATACCTGGATTTCCACAGTAGTATAGTGAATGGTTTTACCTTTGTAATTGTATATGGATCTAACAGTAATAGAGTATATAGTTAGAGTATATAGTTTTACTTTTGTAATTATACATGGATCTCCACAGTAGTATAGTGTATGGTTTTACCTTTGTAATTGTATATGGATCTCAACAGCAATAGAGTATACAGTTTTACCCTTGTAATTATATATGGATCTCCACAGTAGTAGAGTGTATCATTTTACCTTTGTAATTGTATATGGATCTACACAGTAATAGAGTGTATGGTTTTACCCTTGTAATTATGAATGAATCTCAACAGCAATAGAGTATAAAGTTTTACACTTGTCTTTCTAACTATATGTCCATCATACAATTGTTTCTTTTGGGTCATTTTTCTGGCATTGTGGTCAGGCACCTGTATGACTGTCTTCCATGAACACATTTCTAGTTTTGTTATTTAAACTGTAAATAAAGCCAAGTCAGTTTATGGTATGGACCTCCTGCATTCCTTGTGCATCATTCATCCAATCAGTGATTGCTTGTTATCACACTGGAGTCCGTATTTCTGATCAGATTTGAACCAAACCTGGTATATGTATTTATGTTATTGAAAACACAGATGCAAGTTCATGTTATAATAATGAAGTGATCTTGCAAATGACTGGTGAACTTTATTACCACTCTGGAGGCCATATGTCTGATCCAGTTTTAATCAAACATGGAATATGCACTTATATCATTAGGATCCAAGACAAGTTCATTCAAGAGCCAATTAATATTGTGATCTTGTATTAATTGGCTGGGGTTTTTTACTGTTATTTTTTATATCTGGTTTTAATCAGTCTTCAGTTGTATGCTTACATGATCAAGATCTTACATGAGTTCATTGAGTGCAGAATCCATGCATATTAATGAGGTCACCTTACGTGTGATTGTCTGGACTCGCTACCACACTAGAGACTGTATCCTTGATCAGGTTTTGATCAAACTTGGTCTGTAGGCTTTGATAATTAAGAGTGAGGCCAGGTTTGTTTAGTTACTGGCAACATTGTTTTAATTAAAAATTTAGTCTTCAATTGTGAGATTGACTGGATCCTCTTTGGTTATTGTCATAGTAGCAGGAGCATCCATGTTATATAGATACTTATAACTTTGCCCTTCAATTGCATCATAGTGGCAGGAGCATCTGTGTCATATGAATACTTGTAACTTTGCCCATTAATTTTGTCTTAGTAGCAGGAGCATCCATGCCACAAGGATACAGTTCCAGTGTACAGTAAAACTTTCCTATAAAGACCTGGGTCCTTCTGTGGTTACACATATAATTTGGTCCCAATTAGGCAAGTCTGCACTGTAAACAGCAATAAAAGTCATAATTTGGATTCTGACTTTATCCAGTGTATGGAAGTTCCACCAGTTTTACCACAGCTGTTCTAGCCACTGTTGTCATTTCAACAACATACGTGTTTATTCATAATTGCACACATGACCTTTTTTCATAATAACAGTAGAACCTGTCTTGAAAGACCACCCCTTGTGCCAAATAAAAATGGTCTCAGTACCGGTGGTCTCTCATGACAGGTCACAAGACTATATGATAAATAAATCAATGTATCAAGAAGGTGGTCTCTCAAGGCAGGTGGTCTCTCATATCAGGGATATTTTATACAGATTTTACTGTATCTTTGCTTAATGTACTATTTCAAGTGGATATTTCCAAAAGGATCTATTGTTGGAACTATTATGAATTGTACAGTCATCTCAACTTTATTTCAGTTCATGTGCCTAGTAGCAAGAGATTTTGGAGACGAAAGATTTCCCGCATATCTCGCTCTGCTAGAGACATCACTTACCAAGCAGAACCAATTCACTCTCGTCACAGACATGGTGTTCATGGCCCATCCATGTCCCGCAATCCTAGCAACCGAGATGTGTCGAATCCTAAATCTTCAACATACCAATCTCGCAGCAGCAATCCAGCCTACCAGTCCAGTGGCATAATCTCATATTACCTTGACCAGGATCGTCAGTGTTTTTACGAGACTTTGACCAAACATAGATCAAGCTCACCACAGTTTACACGATACACAGGCTCCACATCAGGCAAGATTTTGTAATCCATTATATAGATAATGAAGTTTCTATTTAGATAATGAAGTATCTATACAGCTAATGAAGTTTCTATATAGATAATGAAGTTTCTGCATGAATCCAGCGAATCATGCAGTGATTATATAAAAACAAGAATCCTTTAGTCATAGAGTAGAGGTATGTAGGTCGGTAGATAGGTAATGTATTATTTATAATCTCCTGTATATTTTTTATTCTGTTTTTTTTTGTACAGATTGTTATATCTAAAAATTTAAGTATCAGTTTCTTAGGTATAAAAATTGAAGGAAATAAAATAATCACAATTTGTATGGATTGATGGTGTATGAAAAACTGGAGATTATACAGAATAAAGTATTTAAATGAGAGTCCTGTATTAATTTGCAAACAACTATTACATTGCCAGATAATCCAGTTTATTACATTGCTAGATGGTACAGTTTATTACATTGCCAGATGATGCAGTTTATTACATTACCAGATGATGCAGTTTATTTCAATGCTAGATGCAGTTTATTACATTGCCAGATAATGCAGTTTATTATACTGCTAGATCATGCAATTTATTATATTGCCAGATGATGCAGCTTGTTACATTGCTAGATGGTGCATTTCATTACATTGCCATATATACAGTTTATTACATTGCCAGATGATGCAATTTATTATAATGCTAGATGGTGCAGTTTATTACATTGCCAGATGATGCAGTTTATTATATTGCTAGATCATGCAGTTTATTATATTGCTAGATCATGCAGTTTATTACATTGCCAGATGATGCAGTTTATTATATTGCTAGATTGTGCAGTTTATTACATATCCATATAGTGCAGGTTTTTACTTTGCCAGATGGTAAAGTTTATTACATTACCAGGTGGGTTTGTTTTTTTACTTTACCAAATGATGTTGTTTATTTTACATTGGCAGAAATGCAGTTTCTTACTTTGCCAGATAGTGTGGTTTATTACATTGCCAGATGGTGTAGTTTATTATACTGCCAGATGGTGTAGTTTATTACACTGCCAGATTGTGCAGTTCAATATAATTTCAGTGCAGAGATCATCATTAATGTGAATGATAATAACTTCTTGAAGTTAAAATGTTTATAAACCTACAGACATGACTTCGAATGCAAATCTTTGCATAAATATTATGTTATGCAATGGAATTTTGCAAACCATGTTCAGTGAAACCTGTCAGCAATCACCCATGGGAATACAACCATCTGCCCTTTTATACACAGGTACACAGGTGACATTTCAAATACAGGTTTACATAATAGACTTTGTTTTTGACCAAATGCTTTGCCCCAATATTATTATTATTTCAGTTATTAGGCATAATTTCCATTCCAGAGAACTCATGGTATAAATTTATCATTCAGAAATTTTATTGGAAAAGGGTTTCATTTATAGATTTCTTAAAGCCTTCCCTCTAAAGTCTTCATATTGTTTATAATACTACATTGTATCATTATTGAAGGTTTTACTGTGAGGGATACATTATATCATTATTGGTGGCTATACTGAAGGCTATACTGAGGGGGATACATTGTATCATTATTGATGGCTATACTGAGAGGGATACATTGTATCACTATTAAAGGCTATACTGAGAGGGATAAATTGTATCATTATTGATGGCTATACTGAGAGGGATAAATTGAATCATTATTGAAGGCTATATTCAGGGGGATACATTGTATCATTATTGAAGGCAATATTCAGGGGGATACATTGTATCATTATTGAAGGCAATATTCAGGGGGATACATTGTATCATTATTGAATGCAATATTCAGGGGGATACATTGTATCATTATAGAAGGCTATACTGAGAGGGATACATTGTATCATTATTGAAGGCAATATTCAGGGGGATACATTGTATCATTATTGAAGGCAATATTCAGGGGGATACATTGTATCATTATAGAAGGCTATACTGAGAGGGATACATTGTATCATTATTGAAGGCAATATTCAGGGGGATACATTGTATCATTATTGAAGGCAATATTCAGGGGAATACATTATATCATTATAGAAGGCTATACTGAGAGGGATACATTGTATCATTATTGAAGGCAATATTCAGGGGGATACATTGTATCATTATTGAAGGCAATATTCAGGGGAATACATTATATCATTATAGAAGGCTATACTGAGAGGGATACATTGTATCATTATTGAAGGCAATATTCAGGGGGATACATTGTATCATTATTGAAGGCAATATTCAGGGGGATACATTGTATCATTATTGAAGGCAATATTCAGGGGGATACATTGTATCATTATTGAAGGCAATATTCAGGGGGATACATTATATCATTATAGAAGGCTATACTGAGAGGGATACATTGTATCATTATTAAAGGCAATATTCAGGGGGATACATTGTATCATTATTGAAGGCTATACTGAGAGGGATACATTGAATCGTTATTGTAGGCTATACTGAGTGGTATACAGTTATTTGAAACTCTATTCTCATTGGATATTTACAGTCAAATATGTACAAGATTATCATCATCTGTTCTGTGTTCTTATCCATCCTAAGTAGATTATACTTGTTTTACTTAGGCGGTGTTCATGTTTCAGCACAATAAAGCATATGTACCACAAATCTGTCTACTCTAGATAATTTTTCTCTTGTTTAATTTGATGCATGGTCCATTAACAAGTGTCCATAATACAGCACTTGCTTTCAATAGCATTCTGTGATTACACATAAATGCACATGTGTAATTTAGAAAAATCAAAAGTACCCTGTTTTTAAGTTCCTAGACCCTTAATCCTCTTCCTTTCAGCCCCCCTCCCCTCATACATCTTACTCTTCCTTCCAGCATCTTCATACATCAGATTCCTCATCCTTCCAGTCCCCTTGTAAATCAGGCTCTTCTTCCTTCCAGCCCCCTCTAGCATCCAATGTCTCTTCTTTCCAGCCCCCCTCCCATGCCTCAACTTCTGTTCCTTCCAGCCCCCTCACACTATTAAACTTCTCTGTTTTCCAGGCCCCCCCCCATGCATCCAACTTCTATTAATTCCAGCTGTCTCATTCATCAAACATCTCTTCTTTCTAGCCTCCTCATGCATCCCACTTCTGTTTGTTCCAGTTCCCTCATGCATCAAACTTCTCTTCTTTCCAGCCCCCTCATGCATTTCACATTTCTTCCTTCCAGCCCCCTCACACATTCAGCTTCTCTTCTTTCCTGCCCCCCCCCCCCATGCATCGAACTTTTGTTTGCTCCAGCCTCCTCATCTCTTATTTCCAGCCCCCTCATGCATCAAACATATCTTCTTTCCAGCCCCCTCATACATCATACTCCTCTTCCTTCCAACCCATTAAAAATCAGACCTCTTCCTTCCAGGTCCCTCGTACATCTTTAGATTTTCTGGCAACATCTCAAATGTTGCTTTTAAAAATCATGATGTTAGAATTTAACTAATGATATTAAATCCCATGCTTGAACTATTAATAATATGCCATTGAAAATGTCTCATGTTAAATCCCATACCCTGAGCTGTTAATAATATGTCATTTAAAATATATCATGATGTTAAATCCCATGCCCTGAACTGTTAATAATATGTTATTGAAAATATCTCATGATGTTAAATCCCATGCCCTGAACTATTAATAATATGCCATTGAAAATATCTCATGATGTTAAATCCCATGTCCTGAACTGTTAATAATATATCATTGAAAATATCTCATGATGTTAAATCCCATGCCCTGAACTGTTTGTTATATTTCATATAATGTAGTTTTTACATTTAAAAACACTATATAATGTTGTGTGACCCCCAGATTTTAAGAAAAGAAAGATTGTCCCCTACCCAGGGGATTGTTGGTGCAATACTGCTTAAAGTGAGTTTAATATAGTGTTTCCTCATTATATATGTACTATGATTTATAGGTATAGTAGACATGATCTCCATATAAATGGGTGTAGTAGAGGCATTATGCATTATCAAATGGTTGAAAAACTAATAAAAATCCACTTGCCCAGTCATACAAACATTGAACATTGTTGATCACTCAATAAACCTTCACTCAACCAGGTATTCAAGAAAAATAAAAGTTGGCAATATTAACAGCCTAAATTCAGTTGTGTGAAAGGTTGTGTTTCAGTTCTTATTCTATGACCCTTATATCACTAGTTGTAAGAAATTATAAACTGAGACCAGTCTGTTCTCCTTCAAGTAAATGTTTATTAGTGTTGAAGAGTGATAGTGAAGTTCTTGTTCGAGCATGATCAAAACAAAAAGAAAACAAATTTCCAGTAGAAACATTTAAGAAACAAACTGAACAGTATTCTCGACAGAACCTTCTTTTCATTAAAGAAAACTAGATTGCCAAATATTTACATTGGTCATTTTGTGTTTGGGGAATGAATTTTCAACCCCAGGCTATATAAAGTTACCTTCTACTGAGGTCAGTTGCAGATAAAGTTACATCATGAGTGGCTGTTACTAACCCATATAAGTAAAATTTATTATGAATATATATGTATCTTTTAGATCACCAATATTTGGATGTGGACTTCCAGGTGGAAGGAAGATCCATAGTCAAGAGACAGGTGCCTATCTTTGACTGCCATGTACATTCCAGGTGAGTACCTCTACAGAGAGGCCTCATTTTAACATCTTTTGCTGCCATGTACATGCCAGGTGAGTACCTCTACAGAGAGGTCTCATTATAAAATCTTTTGCTGCCATGTACATGCCAGGTGAGTACCTCTACAGAGAGGTCTCATTTTAACATCTTTTGCTGCCATGTACATGCCAGGTGAGTATCTCTACAGAGAGGCCTTATTATAACATATTTGACTGCTGTATACATGCCAGGTGAGTTCATCTGTCTCGTAATAGCATGGTTTGTAGGAGCAAAATTATTGTATATTATTGTGTGAGTCCATATTTTATTGCGGTATATTGATTAAAAATGCAAGGTAAAGTCATACTTGTAAATGTGTTAATAAATCCAGAAAAATATCTAATGCTAAAAAAACATTGTTATGACTCTTTGGTTTTAAACTAAGTAACAGAAAGAAGCAAAACCAAACAGTTTTGTAAAACTTAACAAATAATTGAATTCCCTAAGTCATAAAATGAAACTTAAAAGAAACTTACAGTATTATGAATTAAATACATGATGACCATTTTAAAAATCCTGTCACTATTCATTCTGATTGGATGACCATTTTAAAAATCCTGTCACTATTCATTCTGATTGGATGACCATTTTAAAAATCCTGTCACTATTCATTCTGATTGGATGACCATTTTAAAAATCCTGTCACTATTCATTCTGATTGGATGACCATTTTAAAAATCCTGTCACTATTCTTTCTGATTGGATGATCATTATGCTATTGAGTTTTCACCAAATGACATATATACTACTGCAGCTAATTTGAAAATCTTCTTGTTGCTGAAGACTATCAGAGATGAAAGAAATGGTTTGATCTTGATTTTCCTGGAAATTATTTCCCCCCCCCCCCAGTAGAGTCATTTTCTTCAATGGACCCTTCTTTTGGATAAATTGTTAAGAGCTTTATGAAAGGGCTTTATCTTCTGTTGCTGTGACATGTATTGGTATCATATTTGACTCAGAGTAACATAGGAATTAGTGTGAGGTCATAGTCACAGGGGTTGTTTAGTCATGTATTACTTGGACTACATTGACATCATCACTGTCAAGACAATATTTTCACATCATTAATTTATATACCTTTTGCTATAAGTAATTCACATATATTCTTATCACAGCTGTACAAGTTGCATTGACAGTAGATTCGGCTGTAAGTGGTGCTACAAAGAGGGAACTTGTATGGAGGCCAGTGCTGGAGCATGCCCAAAGGTGATATTATTTACATCACTCTCTATTTTCATGTCCTCAATCTTGATAATTGTTTTTGTTTTTATCCCAATTTGTTTTGTCTTTCTGAAATTACTATGTACATATGAACTCATAGTTGAATATTTCAATCAAAATTTGACCATGATATGCATCTGCTTTGGTTACTTCAGCATGAAATAAATGTTCACAAAACTATACTCAACATTTCAGTAATTTTACTCATAACTCTGAAATCTTGTTTGAAATTTACAGAAGCAGCCTTTTGATTGGTCAGAATGCTTGAAATGTACAAATGCAGTCTTGATTGTTAGGATACTTGAAATGTACAAATACAGTCATTTGATTGGCTAGAATACTGGAAATGTACAAATATAGCCTTTTGATTGGCTAGAATACTTGAATACAGCAGTTATTATTGTTTGAATCAATTTTGTGAACATTATTTCATGCTGGATGTAGCATTAGATGATTTCCTTACATATGCAATGACTTGTCATGCAGTAATTGAATACAGCATTTTGATTGTCAGAATACTTGAAATGTACAAATATAGCCTTTTGATTGGCTAGAATACTTAAAATTTACAAATACAGCCTTTTGATTGGCAAAATACTTAAAATGTACAAATACAGCCTTTTGATTGGCTAGAATACTTGAAATATAATTATGCAGCCTCTTGATTGACCAGAATAATTGAAATTTATCGATAAATGGTATTTGATTGGTTAGAATACTTGATATGTTCAAATGTAGTTTTTAAACTGGTCAGGATATCTGTTATTAAAAATGGAATTGAGTAAAGTTTTGTGATAGAAGGGCCAGATTTTGGTGTCAGCAGTTTCTTATATTTTCCAAACTGCCGATGCTGTGTTTAGCTGTGCTAACACTTAAGTATTCAAACTGTTTTCAACATACATTATGCCAGATATAAAATTGAGATTTTATTTTTGCTGCTTAGAACAATAAATTTTGGAGCATTTCTGTTCTTAATCTTGTAGACGCTTGATCTGTAAAAAAAAAAAGCGTTGGTTATATAGTGTGTGTTATCTTATACAGTCTAGCACAGGCATTGAAAAGTCTGATTCTTGCCCACGACTTGAAAGCCCAGCCCAGGACACAGACATTCTAGTCCATTCCGGGGAGAGTAAAACCATTGCTGTACGGGTTGTTAATCTACAGGTATTCATAGCTAATGTCATCAAACAATTCCCGTACATGTGTAATGACTTGTCATACAATGATAGATACTTTCATACTCCTCCTCCTCCTAACTACCAGCATCAGAAAAAAGTCTTGCTTTCACACTGAAGTTAAAGGAATGAAATACCTAGAGTGAGGTCCCTCTTTCCATAATCAAAAGCTTCCCAAAGTACATTTTTCTTAGAGTAAGTCAATTTTATGAATTTTAGTTGGTGAATTTCAAAAGAATTGCATTTAAAAACTTAAAGACTTGATAAACAAGTGTTTATCTGTAGAGACAATATTTCTTCTGTCTGTATAGACAACAGCGCTCTGTCTGTCTGTATAGACAATAACACTGGTGTCATCTGCAGAGACATTAGGACTCCATCTGTCTGTAGACACAATAAGACTCCTTCTGTTGGAAGAGACAATGCATTCTGTCGGTAGAGACAATAGGACTGTATCTATCTATACAGACAATAAGACTCCAATATGTTCAGACAATAAGACTTTTTCTATCTGCAGAGAAAATAGGACTCCTTCTCTCTGCATAGACAGTAACACTACATCTGTCTGTAAAGACAATAAGACTCCATCTGTCAGTAGAGACAATATGACTCCTATTTGTAGAGACAAACATGTCTCCTTCTGTGTGCAGAGACAATAACACTGTCTGTAGAGAGAATAGGACTCCATCTGATCTGTCTGTAGAGAGAATAGGACTCCATCTGATCTGTCTGTAGAGAGAATAGGACTCCTTTTTGTCTGTATACACAATATCACTGTCAGTAGAGAAAATAAAATTCTAGTATGCAGAGACAATATGACTCCATCTGTCAGTAGAGACAATAGAACTCTAGTATGTAGAGACAGTAGGACTCCATCTGTCTGCAGAGACAATAGGACTCCATCTGTCTGTACAGCAATAAGACTCCTGTTTGTAGAGACAATAAGACTTCATCTGTCTGCATAGACATTAGAGCTTCTGTATAACACTAGAGACAATATAACTGTTTTGCTAACCAGAATTTAAGTAGCATAATTTAGTCATGTTATAAAACCCAATGAATTTGCTTTAGTTAACTGTACTGTGTACCATAAACCCTTGTTACATACCAGAAACCCATCTTATGGAATGAAAGCTCATGTTAGGTACCGGAAACCCATGTTAGGTATAGGAAACCCTTTTAGGCACTGGAAATCCATGTTAGGTACAGGAAACCCATGTTAGGCACTGGAAAGCCATGTTAGATGCTGGAAACCCATGTGTTATGTTTTAGGCTCTTTAAAACTAAAACAAGAAAAGAGTGAAGACAACAAGCTTTGTAAAATTTAACAAATAATTTATTTGCCTAGAAAAACAAGGTAAAAACTGAGAAAAAAAACTTAGCCTTATGACTCAAATCCAAAAATAATCAAAGAATTTAAAAAAGAAGTGCAAGAAATAAAAGAAGTCCTGAATGAATCTGAGTTGGAGTCCTGAGTTAAATAATTGAAGATGGAGGACGATGATGTATGTGGTAGTCAGTGTTGTCCTGATGTGTCAAAAGTTCCTTGTGGAACAACATAAAATAATATTCCAGTTTTAAATTCAAAATAAAATGTCAATAAATGCCTTTGTCTAAGAACAAGAACTCTGTATGAGCACTTAAATATTTCCAGGGAAAAGAATAATTCCATCATAAAATAGAATTTCAACTCAAACTGGTCACAACAAAACATCTTTAATTGTCAATGGTTATAGAAAAGTTTATACCTAATTTAAGATGCAAAACAGATTCCCGTATGAGGGTCACATGTTCATGTTTCTAGAACAAGATAGAAGCTTTTTACATGCCTAACATCACATACCCCCAATATGGCATTGACTAAAACCATTGATTTTATTCTGAGAAAGAATTTTTTTAAAAGTTGTTTACTTCATCTCTTACAGATTCTGATTCAAGGTCAGGAAATAGGTCAGCATTATATACAAAGTTTATTATTATTAATTTCAGGAAAAAAACAGGTCAAACTAATTTCTGGAAAATGTCAAATCCAGTAAATAAAGTTACATTATATTAGCACTCTAATCTTGTGATACCAGTAGGTTCATCTGTACCATGAGATATATTAGATTAAAGGTTTCAATATTTTCCAGTCAATCCATATAATGAGATATAATAGCTTAAAGATTTCCATGTCATAAAATCTATCCATATAATGAGATATAATAGCTTAAAGATTTCCATGTCATAAAGTCTATCCATATAATGAGATATAATAGCTTAAAGATTTCCATGTCATAAAGTCTATCCATATAATGAGATATAATAGCTTAAAGGTTTCCATGTCATCTATCCATATAATGAGATATAATAGCTTAAAGGTTTCCATGTCATCTATCCATATAATGAGATATAATAGCTTAAAGGTTTCCATGTCATCTATCCATATAATGAGATATAATAGCTTAAAGATTTCCATGTCATAAAGTCTATCCATATAATGAGATATAATAGCTTAAAGATTTCCATGTCATAAAGTCTATCCATATAATGAGATATAATAGCTTAAAGATTTCCATGTCATAAAGTCTATCCATATAATGAGATATAATAGCTTAAAGGTTTCCATGTCATCTATCCATATAATGAGATATAATAGCTTAAAGATTTCCATGTCATAAAGTCTATCCATATAATGAGATATAATAGCTTAAAGATTTCCATGTCATAAAGTCTATCCGTATAATGAGATATAATAGCTTAAAGATTTCCATGTCATAAAGTCTATCCATATAATGAGATATATTAGCTTCTATGTTATCCAGTCTATCCATATAATGAGATATAATAGCTTAAAGATTTCCATGTCATAAAGTCTATCCATATAATGAGATATATTAGCTTCTATGTTATCCAGTCTATCCATATAATGAGATATAAAGCTTAAAGATTTCTATGTTATCCAGTCTGTCTGTATAATGAGATATAATAGCTTTTAGATTTGTGTTATCAAGTCTATCCATTTAAATGAGATATAATAGTCTATCTGTATAATGAGATATAATAGCTTTTAGATTTCTGTGTTATCAAGTCTATCCATTTAAATGAGATATAATAGTCTATCTGTATAATGAGATATAATAGCTTTTAGATTTCTATGTTATCAAGTCTGTCCATTTAAATGAGATATAATAGTCTATCTGTATAATGAGATATAATAGCTTTTAGATTTCTATGTTATCAAGTCTGTCCATTTAAATGAGATATAATAGTCTATCTGTATAATGAGATATAATAGCTTTTAGATTTCTATGTTATCAAGTCTGTCCATTTAAATGAGATATAATAGTCTATCTGTATAATGAGATATAATAGCTTTTAGATTTCTATGTTATCAAGTCTGTCCATTTAAATGAGATATAATAGTCTGTCTGTATAATGAGATATAATAGCTTTTAGATTTCTATGTTATCAAGTCTATCCATTTAAATGAGATATAATAGTCTATCTGTATAATGAGATATAATAGCTTTTAGATTTCAATGTTATCAAGTCTGTCCATTTAAATGAGATATAATAGCTTAAAGATTTCCATGTTATCCAGTCAGTCTGTATAATGAGATATAATATATTAAAGATTTCCATGTTATCAAGTCTATCTGTTTGAGATAAGATAGCTTACAGGTTTCCAATGTATCCAGTCAATCTATCTGTATAATGAGATATAATAGCATAATTATTACCATGTTATCTGGTTTATCTGTTTAATGAGATATATTAGCTTAAAGGTATTCAATGTTTTTTCAGTTGATCTGTATTATAAGATATAACAGCTTAAAGTTTTCAGTGTTTTTCAGTTTAGTTTTCGAATGAGATACATTAGCTTAAGGTTTTCAATGTTTTCCACTCTGTATTATGAGATATATTAGCTTAAATATTTAAATGTGAGTTTTAATTGGATACATTTCAGCCTGAACAGACAGAAAATGTGAAGTGTCTATTTAACTACCTAACACAAACAAAGCAAGTTACTGGAAGCATTACTTCCTCCAATCTTTTGTGTGAGCCTATTAAGGTGAGACTTGAAATGTATTTTATCTCTATTTGTACATGTCATTGTATAGGTGTGTGTTAATGTATGCATGTCAAATGTGTATATTTGCCATTGTATAAGTTTTTGTCACTATATGTATGGTGTCAGTGTATGTGTGTGTCAAATCATGTATATATGTATCATTATATATATATATGTATCATTATATGTAATTGTTGAAGTTTGTGTCACTATATGTATGGGTGTCAGTGTATGTGTACATGTGAATGTATGTGTGTCACTACATATATGGGTGTCAGTGTATGTATGCATGTGAATGTATGTGTGTCATTGTATGTATGCATGTGAATGTATGTGTGTCAGTGTATATATGCATGTGAATGTATGGGTGTCATTGTATGTATGCATGTAAATGTATTTTTGTCACTACATGTATAGGTGTCAGTGTATGTATGCAAGTGAATGTATGTTTGTCACTACATGTATAGGTGTCATTGTATGTATGTATGTGAATGTATGTGTGTCACTACATGTATGGGTGTCACTACATGTATGTGTGTCAGTGTATGTATGCATGTGAATGTATGTGTGTCACTACATGTATGTGTGTCAGTGTATGTATGCATGTGAATGTATGTGTGTCACTACATGTATGGGTGTCAGTGTATGTATGTATGTGAATGTATGTGTGTCACTACATGTATGGGTGTCAGTGTATGTATGTATGTGTGTCACTACATGTATGGGTGTCAGTGTATGTATGCATGTGAATGTATGTGTGTCACTACATGTATGGGTGTCAGTGTATGTATGTATGTGAATATATGTGTGTCACTACATGTATGGGTGTCAGTGTATATATGCATGTAAATGTATGTGTGTCACTACATGTATGGGTGTCAGTGTATGTATTTGTTGAAGTATGCATCTTCATATGTATGGTTGTCAGTATATAAGTATAAAAATATATTTATGTGTGTCATTGTACATAATTTTGTATGTTTGTGTTTTGTATGTATGTCTCAATATATGTATGCAAATAAATATATGTGTGTCAGTGTATGTTCTTTTAATGTATGTGTGTGTGATTTGTATTTTAACATAGTTTGAAAACTTTTTGAGTCATATAACTATAATATCTGCAGTGTGGCTATTTATAGTGATGTCTGGCTTTTGGACATTGTGCAGCAAACATGTAGCATGATGTCCTACCCAGTCACATTATCCTGACACCAAGCCAACCAGTTCTAATACTAACCTCTTAATGCTGAGCACCAAGTGAGGCAGCTGTTAGTCCCATTTTTATAAGTTTTTAGCATGACTCTGCCAGGGATCGAATCATCAACCTCTGGCATCTGAGGCGGATGCTCTAACCACTAGGCCACTGGAGTGTTGTATGTAAAATGTATGCATGTTGGTGTAACTGTATGCATGTAGTGTATGAATGTAAATGTGTGTTGGTGTAAATGTATATATGTCAATGTATGTAAATGTATGTGTGTTGGTGTATGTGTATGTATGTGTGAGTGTATGTAAATGCATATGTCAGTGTATGCATGTAAATATATGTATGTCATTGTATGTATATATATGTATGTTTGTTGGAGTATGTAAATGTATAGCAGTGTATGTTTATAAATCTTATGTGTTAAAAGCTTTCCAAAAACTAATTCATCAAATTGATGAGGTCTTGTGTGAAAGATGCCCAGATGTCACAGACAACATTGATGAGGTCTTCTATATGTCTGTGTAAAAGATGTCCAGATGTCACAGACAACATTGATGAAGTCTTGTGTAGGCCTGTATGAAAGATGCCCTGATGTCACAGACAACATTGATGAGGTCTGGCTATGAATGACATGTACCCTCCTCTAAAATTGTTAAAAATTTTCTATACAAGTTTTTTCCTATGTTAATGTCTAGACTCTGTGCTGGCCTCATCATGGTTGTTAATGTCTGAACTGTTTGCTAGCCTCAGTGTGGTTGGAATATTGTTTTTGTTCCACTGCATTGCTTATCTTGATTTGTTGAGATGGTTGCATTATCATACTGAAATGTCCATGGGTTTTGTGGAAATACATGTGATAAGTATATTATATATACAGGTGATATAAATGTTATTACATACATATGATAAATGATATATTACATACATGTGATAAATAAGTATATTACATACATGTGATAAATAAGTATATTACATGCATGTGATAAATAAATTTATTCCATACAAATGTGATAAATAAGTATTTAAATAAGTATATTTCAAACATTGATAAATAATATATTACAATGATAAATAAGTATATTACATACCATGATAAATACATACACGTGATAAATACATTACATACATGTGATAAATAAGTTTATAATATACATTAATATATAGAATATTTGCTGAGACCTAATTTCAAAAGGTAAACGATTGAAATTGTATAGAGACTTAAAGCTAACATTCGGTGCAAAGAAGGGTTGCAACTATTATCAAAACATAGAATATATACTGCATTTGTTTTCAGAATGAATTATCACTAATTCAGTCTGTTGGACATTCTCATTGAAAGCATTCATTAAAGGTTCATTTTCTTAATTTTGGACTTCCTTAACCAGTATATATGTAGTGTATTTGTATTTTCAGCTTTCATTCAATGACACAGAGAAACCATATGTAACAGCGGCCTTTACAGTGACCTGGGGACCCATGAACAAACCGCTGGACAACCCTAATGAAATTAAAGGTAGCAAGATGTCCAATAAAACAACAATAGCAAAAATCTTCATATTTTAATCAAATTAGATCATTTCCTATACCCAGATTTCTCCATTCAGTACATTACCTAGTCACATTAACAATATTGAAATGACATGCGATAATTGAAATCCAGCCTTCCCAGATACTATATAGACCAAGAAAAATAACTCCTACAGATGAACTCATCTTGTCCCCATACGGTGGCCACCCATATACTAGTTTAAAAACCTTTACTCAAAGTGTTAACAGTCCTCTGTGAGTCCATTGCAGTTTATCGTAATTTTATACCAGCCAACATTTTTTGGGGTATGGCTTGGTAAGACAGAAGGCTGATACACTTGGTGTCTTTTACATTAGTGTATACAACACTATTGTCTTTTCCAGCACATTTATTCATATTTATATTGCAAGTTGGTATTGTCAGTGTGATACCAATTAGTAACAGTCACATGTAGTTTTTACTGATGTATTTCTATTGTGCTCTTAAACTTCATTTATTATGCGTTTCTTCCAGGTCATTTCGGTATTGATAGTTGGCTTAATGGAATAGTTCCTTTATTTTGTTGTATGTTGATTTTTTTTAAATATCATTTTGAACATGTTAAGGAAGAAAAGAAATGCATGTTGTGTAAATTCACTATGGTTAATCCTGATATATGCCTTTTGCCTGTGGAAAATATACATGATCACACCCATGTACATCATCAAATCCATGAACATTATTTTCAAGCCCCTATTTCTTTGCAACCTTGTCAGATGCCATACCAAGAAAGGGATGATCAATGACAATGAGAGACTGTAGGGATATTAATTAGCAAAGACAACCTTCTCATTGCCATGAGATTTTGAGGTAGCCAAATACTGTCAATCCCCCTCCTTGCAAATGTGAGCATCTAGTTATAGGTTTTGCTACAGCTTAAAACTAAAGATATCCAAGACCAATCTGCATGGTCAAGGGGAGTTAATCTGTAGGAGTTACTAACCTTATATGGTTCCTAATTTTATCTAGATTAGATAAGTATTATCAGAGGCAGATAAGTGACACAAAAAAATGCCCCGTCTTCAAATTATGATAAAGTGTTTTTGTAATGAACCTTCTAGGGTTGCTCTTACTGCTTTATTTTATTTATAAATAATTATATACCATGTACTAACTCAGAATGTTCTTCATACCTGGCAAAATATGTATAATGAAAACTTTCACTTCTGAACATAAAACCAATCACTGAATGATCCCACCAGGGTCATAGATCAACATGTAACAACACGATTTGAACCCACATCCTTTTGAAGGTTTGGTTTGATCTTTATAGCACATCATCACTTGTAGGCTATTTAGTACTAAGGCAATTGGAATAAAATGCCATGCCAGTGGGCATACCACATTATCTGAATTGGGCTGATCCATGGGTAGGATTTGAACTCACACCCTTTTGCTTGTGGATTTCAGCATGCTTCATATGTTTCGAAGGACTTATGCATGGAAGCCAAGTGTAGTATAAAGTTTGATATAAAGTGACTTGTTCATAGTTTGATTTTCAACTTTTTTTCACAAGACTTGAGATGGCTTTGGCCCGCTTTGACTTAAAATTTTGTATTTTATGTTCTACCACTTTAATAAAATCATTGGAAACATTTGCATGCTATTTTGTGAGCTTCATTTTACTGATACATGTAGCATACATGTATACCATTATGCTTTTATGTAATCATTATGCTTTTTTTCACTAAATTACACCTTACACGTAAATGTATTTGGATTAAGCACTTTTGCTATATCCCCCTTATTTGTTTCACATTTGTATTAACATCCCATTAATCTTTCAGACCATATTCTAGACAGAAAAGCTTCTATGCAACTACTGCATAAGAATACGCTCGTCCTTAGACTTGCATGCACTTTCCTAACAGTATTATGTTCTATTTATAGCAGATGCCCTATTTTCAAGAAACATGCTGGTTTCTACTTAAATTTTTGACCTCAGCTTCTATTTATAGCAGCTGTATGGCTTAGCTAGGAGAGAACAGACTAGATTTCTAATGTTTAATCTTTCTTGCAGATTTTTTGTTTTAATTCAGATAGGGTTTAGAACCAATCTGTAGGTATTTGGTGCTATAAATCAAGTCAGATATATTCTAGTGGATGTGTGTGTTATAGCAAAAATGTTTTCCAAATAATTTCACAGATGGTGTGAAGGCTTGTCCTTACTCAATTTGGGGGTGGGATGCTCCCATTTTATTTAAATTAATACAGAAGACCCACCCTGGCTTGTTTTTGTCAGAAATTGAAGTAGTGATAGAGAGATGCAAAGCTCCGAGCCCCCAGTCAGCGATGCCGACAGTTAAATTAATATATATATACAAATGTGAAATTCAAATAACAATAATTTAATATAATTAAATAACAGTCATCTCTCAAATAAAATTCAACTAAAACCATATCACTCGACCAAGTGACAGCCTATTTCATCCTTTGAATTAGTCTGTGAAATTTCCCACCTGTTTTGAGTTCCTACTCATCTGTATGTTTCTTCTCTTTTCCTTTGTCTCCCTCCATTATCCCTACAAATTTCTCCCTCCGTTCTTCCTTCTCTTTCGTCTCCTAGAGACTCAGACCACTGCACTGGGTAATTCCCTCTGGTCCCTTAAAGCTTCTCATGTATACATACAAGGACATTAGCAAAACATATTCCTTTAGCTATGTAACTCACACTAACATTAATATCATCAGATAGGCCATTACCATTTTTGGTCACACATTCATGGCCGTCAAAATACACATTCTTCCTACTAAGTGTACACTGTATATATATAAATTCTCAATTTTATTATATACAAAATTATATCATATAATCAGACACATTTTCTGTACATGACACTTCTACAAGTGTACATAGATATGCGCATATCCATGCGCTGATATATCCTTACACATGATACTCCTACAAGCAGGCCCGCACCTAGGAAATTCTGGGCCCCAGGCAGCTGACAGAGTTTGGGCCCCTTTCGTGTTTCAGATATGTGCGTATATTTTAAAACTTGAAAAAGGGTGGGCCCTATCTAGCTCGGGCCCCTGACAAGTGCCATGGTTGTCCCCCCCTAGGTGCGGGCCTGCTACAAGTATACACAAATAGGAAAAATCCCTATAACTAATGTTGCACACTGCAACCATTATACAAAGTTTATAATTCAATTCAACATTTGTAAATGTATAATATCAAATGAATAAATGCATGAGGTTACTCTGAACCCAAGCAAATTACATTATTAATTCTTTACATAACATTGCTCATTTCTCAAAATATGCATGTATATATCAAACACTACAAATGCATCAAACTACAAATTGTAATTCTGCATACTAAAGTATGCATACTGCCATAATAAAAGTACACTTACTTTGCAGTAATATTTTACAATAATCAAGCAAATAGTCACTGACCTGTACTGAATATGGTTAATTCTACAACATGACAGATGGTTTAGGAAAAGGCAAAAAATCAATTGCAAGATGAATACATAAATTGCACAAATCAATGCTCCATTCTAGGATAGCTTCATGCCCATCACAAGTTGTGTATAAAGGATTTTATTTTTATGCATGGTGGTAAATTTGATGTGGAGCAACACTAGCCATGTGCAAAATATTTTGAAACATGTGGTCACCGGGGTAAAACAAAGAAACGTTGAATTAGCTCATTTTACTAACTCTAGTACTAAGGTAACTTTTTTTTTTACAGCAGAACTAAACTGTGGACATGAATTTAAAAAAACAGAGGCATTATTTACTGAGTTCTTAATAAAACATGGACCATAGAAGTAGAATACTACATTTGCTCAAAAGGATGTTTCCTGATTCCGAAATTCTGACTGATTGCAGAAAATATGCTTGTGAAAGAAAAAAAAAATCATTTAATATTGTTAGGTGTTTAGCAGAAGATAATTTGTTTACAATTGCAGAAGCCATGAAAAAAATTGGGTCGTTTAGACAGTAGCAGTGATTATGAGAACAAAAAGTTGTACCCAGTCTGACTTTGACAATGAATTAACAAAATGTTTTACCCAGTCTGACTTTGACAAAAAAAGTTGTACCCAGTCTGACTTTAACAATGAATTAACAAAAAGTTGTACCCAGCCTGACTTTGAAAATGAATTAACAAAAAGTTGTACCCAGTCAGACTTTGACAATGAATTAACGAAAAGTTGTACCCAGTCTGACTTTGACAATGAATTAACAAAAAGTTGTACCCAGTCTGACTTTGACAATGAATTAACAAAAAGCTGTACTCAGTCAGACTTTGACAATGAATTAACAAAAAGTTGTACCCAGTCTGACTTTAACAATGAATTAACAAAAAGTTTTACCCAGTCTGACTTTGACAATGAATTAACAAAAAGTTGTACCCAGTCAGACTTTGACAATGAATTAACAAAAAGTTGTACCCAGTCTGACTTTGACAATGAAAAGGGCAAAGTCATGGTGCTTATCTTTCATTTCCAGTAACAGTAGATTTTACTGGAGAAAACATTTTTATATTTGCTTGATAATGCTTTGAATAAACATAAATTGGCAGAACTGTATAGGGTTTTCAGCTGATACTGCATCAGTGATGACTGGAATTCATAAAGGAGTTGCATTCTATATTTTGAAAATGTCTCCATCATTGTACATATCAGGTTGTCCCTGTCAAATGATGCAACATGCTGCAGGAAAGTCTGCCAATAAATTAGAAGGAAATTCATTAAGTATGAAGATGACATTCTATCTGACAGTGTACTTCAATGGCACCTTATTTCCCAGCTAAAAGACCCAATAACTGGGAGATATAAATTTCATCTTTGTCAGGTTATGAAAGGAATATTGGTTCTTTGCCATTCTAATGCGGACTGTGAGAGATTCAGATCCAGGTTCTGTAATTCAGCATTTAGTGGGGGCCCCGAGTGGCCGAATGGTCTAAAGCGCTGTCCGTTACGGACCACTGCCATCTCACCTCTGACTGCGTGGGTTCGAGTCTAAGATTCGGCTAATGTAGTTAAGTGAGAAAGCTTGCCAGTAGCTTCTCGTGGGTCGGTGGTTCTTTCCGGGTTTTTCCGGTTTCTTCCTCCACCACTAATACTGACCGCCATGTATAGCCTATATATTGTGCTAAAAAATGGCGTTAAACCATAAAAACATAAACATCAGCATTTAGTGCTGTAATGGTGTGCAAAACACTCAGTCTCATTTTTTTTAATACAATATGAGAGATTGTAGCTTTTTAAAGCTCAATGTGCTATATTTAAAAACTTGAAGCAGTAATTGATATTAAAAGACCAGAAGGGAAATAAATCTTTCTGTACATATGCTCACTGAATTTTATTATGTTATATTTGGATTACTCTTTTTCTGCTCAGATTACTCCTTTTGTGTTCTTATATTACACTTTTTCCACACCAGGAGTTGGCATGTGTCATGTAGTTTGAATTGCAAATTTAAGTCTTGACAATGTCTCCTAGTGAGATGTGATCCAAGAACTTCAGTAACTTCCATTACAGTGCAGAGTAGGTTGTGGCCATTGCATTTTGATATAAATTTCTGTTTCAGTACGTATTTACAAGTGTCCACTGATGGTGACAAATTGTGGACAGTGCCTTAGTATGGATCCAGAATATGAATGTGGCTGGTGTGATACAAGGTGCACATTACAGAAACACTGCACTGCAGGACAGTGGCTTGACAGATCAGGAACATGCCCCAACCCGCATATTCTTAGGGTAAGTTAGCTTGGCTTGACAGATCATAAACTTGCCCCAATCCACACATTTTCTGGGTAAGTTAGCTTGGCTTGACAGATCAGGAACTTGCCCCAATCCACACATTTTCCGGGTAAGTTAGCTCGGCCTACATTTTTATCCATTACAGCTTTGTAACTGTAAGGCCTATTACAGCTTTGTAACTGTAAGGCCTATTACAGCTTTGTAACTGTAAGGCCTATTACAGCTTTGTAACTGTAAGGCCTATTACAGCTTTGTAACTGTAAGGCCTATTACAGCTTTGTAGCTGTAAGGCCTATTACAGCTTTGTAATTGTGAGTCATTAGTATGGCCATGTGTTCATTGTCTATAAATCAATGTTTGCTTATTGCCAGTCCGGAGGCCATGTTTTTGATTCAATTTTGATAAAACTTAGAATGTGAACTTCTTTTCTAGATTTCCAAAACGTTTGACAACAAAATTCTTGGAAAATCTCTCTCTCTCTCTCTCTCTCTCTCTCTCTCTCTCTCTCTCTCTCTCTCTCTCTCTCTCTCTCTCTCTCTCTCTCTCTCTCTCTCTCTCTCTCTCTCTCTGTCTCTCTCTCTGTCTCTCTCTCTCTCACACACACACACACACACACACACACAGAACTAAATGCACTTTGAGCAAGCCCAAGTAACATCTATTCTTCCCTAGACTACCTGTTAGATTTTAATAAATCCACATATCTTGATCACTGTACTGTTCATGGTACCTGACTTATATTCTGATTCCACATGGTTACATTTTCATGACTTTAACCAGTTGACAAAAATTATAACAATTCTACCATTCAGAAATGTACAGCATTATTCTGGCAGTGTAGACAGAATGCAAGGTACATACTTAATCTCTTGTACAGCATTATTCTGGCAGTGTAGACAGAGTGCAAGGTATGTACTTAATCTTTTGCACAGCATTATTCTGGCATTGTAGACAGAATGGAAGGTATGTACTGAATCTTTCCCTCTTCTTGCAGTTCAGCCCTAGCACAGGACCCATCCTTGGAAAGACCAATATCTCTGTGACAGGCTTCAACCTAGGTAAAGATTACACCAACTTAGAGGTCACAGTGGCAGGAGTCAAGTGTCTCATCCATGCAGAACACTACGAGTCATCATCCAGGTAAGTTCTTTGTAATCTTTTTTTTTGGCCCATTGCTGACCTTGACATTAGTGACCTGACACTCACGGCAAAATTTTTGTTATAAGATTAAAATTAGGTGATGTTTACCTTGACCTGAAGGTCAGTGTGTCAGGAGTCAAATGTCTCACACTTGCAAATTAATACAAGTCATCATCCCAATAACTACTAAATGATTCTTGACCCTTTACTGACCTTGACATCAGTTCCCTGTCCCTCCAATGACTGAATTATTGGCGTATCTGCAAAATATATGTAATGAACTTTCTGATTTGTCTGTTATCAAAATTTATGACAGCAAATTTTATACATTTGTGCATAATATAATGCTATCACAAAAAAAATCAATTTTTTTGTTTGCGAACATTTTCTAGATTATTTTAAAATGGGGAGAACATTCTTGTTTTTTTTATGTTTCCAGATTCCTAAATACTAGACTCTTGTAACCTCATTTTGGTTTTAGTAAGAAAGCTTTTAGTACTTGTCTCATTTTCCATGTTCAAAATATCAAATAGTTTTTCTTTCAATGTGTTTTTTGTAAAAATAGATTTTATTTTAATTAGACCTTATTAATTCTAACATGACTGTTGTAAAAATAGATCTTATTTTAATTAGGCCTTATTAGTTCTAACATGACTTGTAAAAATAAAAAAAAAATAATCTTATTTTATTATTGAGTCCCATTAATTTATCCCCATTTATGATGTTGTGGAAAAGCAGTATTTTGCAAACATTAGAAATTAAATGAGCAAGTATAGACAGCAACTAATATGCTGACGAATATTTTTGTTAGGATTGCATGCATTTATGGTTATTTAGTGTGATTTGATGAATATATTAGTATTCTTAAGCCCGAGTATTGTGGCTGCAGAGGGCACTGACCTGAATTTGCCTTGATAAGTAAATTCTCATTATATGCATCTTGTATAATGCCTAGACATTTATCACTGTTATGAACATTTGCCCATTTTTACATCCTTTGTTTCTGTTACCTTTCAGTTTTCAGCACAAAATCTTGTTTGACACCTACATAGATCAGACTCTAAGGATGAGTTGTTCTTGTGATAACAAAAGGTCATGGTCAAGGTCAAGGTCACAGTGACTAAATGAAAGTAAAATGAAATAAACAATTAAAGACTGTGACTAAAATGTTGGCTTTAATGTAATTACAAAATTATACACCCGTCAAAGGGTAGAACATTTTATGCTTGGACATCAGTCAGTGCATGCATACATCCACGTCATCTCTATATCCTTATGTCTGTTACATTGGATGTGGGTTTGAACCCTGGCTGAGACATAGCAAAGACTTAACAAAATAATACTTACAGCTGCCTCAATAGGAACTCAGTTTTAAGAGGTTATAGTTAAGATTGGTTGGCCTGGTGTCAGAGAAATGTGATTGGGTGGTACATGATGCTGCACGTCTGATGCCTCCATGCTAGACATCACTAAAAACTGCCACACCGAAGACATCTTAGTGATATGACTGAAAATTGTTAACCTTCATTAAAAATCCAAATCACACACAAATACACACACACACACACATTGTTACCTTCGAAGTTTCTGCACAAGATATTAGTTTTGACACCATCTACTTTTGCCACTTTTTTAGGATGGTTTGCTCTTGTGATATAAATAACAGTTCAAATAGTAATGGTCAAGGTAACAGTGACAGAATAAAAAATTTAAAAAAACAATATTTTTAACACAAACTGTTTGCTCCACATCAGAGACCTCAACCATAGTAAATAAGAAACATTTAAAATCAAATGTCAAAGGTCAAGACCACTATTTTGCTATGGGCATATAGTTTTTGCAATTCATCATCTTTTTATTTTTTAAACTTAAGGTTTAGTTGGCACTATATAGCCAGTATTGTGCTGACATGCCATTAGGTTCTATACATGCATAAGGTTGCTGGTGGGTTCAAATTGTATCATTAATGGTATTAGCTATTAAGGTTGTTCTGGCTGACCACAGGACAAAATGTCCTTACAGGGTTGCTGGACATTTTCCTCATAAGAATTATATTCACTTTAATAGGGATTTGTTCCTCCACTCACAAATGTTGCCAAATTTAAAAAGATGCTTTCAAAATAGTTGCCACTATTTCCTGTCAAAACCTCATGAGAGAGAGAGAGAGAGGGACACAGAGAGAGAATTTTAAAAGAATTTTTTATTTATTTATTTAAAATCAATTTCTTAACTGCAGCAAATTTTATTATGAAGTTTTTTCAAATTTGGATAAATATACATTCTTTTGAGTTTTAACAAGTTCAATCCATGAGATACAAGTTTACCTAATAAATGCAAGTGGATCCCACTCATTATAAACAAAGATTACCTCATTCATACGCATGTATACATGTAGATTTTATAGTTAGTAATGACTACATTGAACTGTTGACTGTATACAATTAGTACTGATTAGTTTGAGCTGTAGACCATATACAGTTAGTAATGACCACATTAAATTGTAGACCATATACAGTTAGTAATGACCACATTAAATTGTAGACCATCTACAGTTAGTAATGACCACATTAAATTGTAGACCATATACAGTTAGTAATGACCACATTAAATTGTAAACCATATACAGTTAGTAATGACCACATTAAATTGTAGACCATATACAGTTAGTAATGACCACATTAAATTGTAGACCATATACAGTTAGTAATGACCACATTAAATTGTAGACCATATACAGTTAGTAATGACCACATTAAATTGTAGACCATATACAATTAGTAATGACCACATTAAATTGTAGACCATATACAGTTAGTAATGACCACATTAAATTGTAGACCATATACAGATAGTAATGACTACATTGAATTGTTGACCATATTACTGTATTATAGCTAAAATAGACATTACTGTATTAATCAAATAAAGACACTATTATATTATATCTAATAAAGACATTACTGTATTATATCTAATAAAGACATTACTTTATTCTAATAAAGATATTACTGTGTTATATCTTATAAAGGCATTGCTGTTGTGTCTAATAAAGGCATATGTAATAAATTCATTATTTTATTTTATGTATCGGTAATCAAGGCATTACTGTATAATATCTAACCAAAGCATTACTGTCTTGTATCCAGAAATCGTTATGATTATGACAATATCTGCACCATACAAACTTTTTCTTACATCTATGGATGCTATGTTAATTTAAAGGTTTATCTGTGAGACTGGTTCCCAACCAAAAGTGAAAGATGGAGTCATCAAAGTCACAGTCGACAAGCTGTATGATACCACCTCCAATGGAATTTTCTCCTTTGTGGTAAGTACCATATGAAATTCTTGAACAATATTTTAAGTACAATTTATATTATTTTGTGATGAGAGAAAAGAAAAACAACTAATCAGTCATACAACTAGATATTACTATATTTGAATTCATATCTGTTCATTTTTTCACTTACAGATAGATCTGTTAGATAAACTATGATAAAGAAGAAGCAAATTGTTTTAGTAATATCCCAAAAAAATAATGATTAAAATTGTGTTACCATTGTAAGAACAGGATACTCATTGTGAAATCATGATGCTTATTTTGAAATCATGATGCTTTTTGAGAAATCATCATGCTTATTGTGAAATCATTATGTTCATTGTGAAATCATTATGCATATTGTCAAATCATTATGCTCATTGTGAAATGATTATGCTTATTGTGAAATCATGATGCATATTGTGAAATCATGATGCTTATTGTGAAATCATTATGCTCATTGTGAAATCATTATGCTCATTGTGAAATCATTATGCTCATTGTGAAATCATTATGCTTATTGTGAAATCATTATGCTCATTATGAAATCATGATGCTTATTATGAAATCATGATGCTTATTGTGAAATCATTATGCTCATTGTGAAATCATGATGCTTATAGTGATATCATTATGCTTATTGTGAAAGCATTATGCTTATTGTGAAATCATGATGCTCATTTTGAAATCATGATGTTTATTTTGAAACCACGGTTTTCATTGTGAAATCATTATGCTTATTGTGAAATTATGCTCATTATGAAATCATTATGCTCATTGTGAAATCATTATGCTTATTGTGAAATCATTATGTTCATTGTGAAATCATTATGCTCATTGTGAAATCATTATGCTCATTGTGAAATCATTATGCTTATTGTGAAATCATTATGCTCATTGTGAAATCATGATGCTTATTGTGAAATCATTATGCTCATTGTGAAATCATTATGCTTATTGTGAAATCATTATGCTCATTGTGAAATCATGATGCTTATTGTGAAATCATTATGCTCATTGTGAAATCATGATGCTTATAGTGAAATCATGCTTATTGTGAAAGCATTATGCTTATTGTGAAATCATGATGCTCATTTTGAAATCATGATGCTTATTTTGAAACCACGGTTTTCATTGTGAAATCATTATGCTTATTGTGAAATTATCCTCATTGTGAAATCATTATGCTCATTGTGAAATCATTATGAAATCATTATGTTCATTGTGAAATCATTATGCTCATTATGAAATCATGATACTCATTAATGTTCATTGTCAAATTATGCTTATTTTGAAATCATATTGTTCATTGTGAAATGATGCTCATTGTGAAATCATTATGCTTTTTTTTAAAATCATTATGTCATTGTGACATGATATTTATCATGAAATCATGCTGCTAATTGCAAAATCATATGCCATTGTGATATGTTTATTGTGAGACCAAGATGTCATTGTGATATCAATATGCCATGATGCCATTGTGACATGATGTTCATTGCGAGATCATGGTGCCATTGTGATATGATTACATTGTGATATGTTTATTGTGAGATCAAGATGCTATTGTGTTACGTGTATTTGATTTGGGTCATTTATTTTTTTATTTTAATTGTTTGTCAGATTCAAATTTGACATTTTAAGTTTAAGATTCATTCATTGGGAGATATTATTTTTAGAAAGTGGGATGACATGTACTCTTTAAGAATTAACACCAGGTGTTGACCTCATTTCTGACCTGGTTTCAGAGTTGTAAACAAGCTTTTAAAATGACAATCACCAAAGTGGTGACTATGATGTGGTTAAAGAATGCATTCTAAGAGGTTATGAGTTAATCCCAGAAGCTTATAAGCAAAAATTTAGAAATTACAGAAAAGAAGCTGGACAAACTCGTGTTGAATTTGCTAGAATAGTCATTTGGTGAATATTAATGCCATTCAATAGACTTATAAACATGGATTAACCCCTTTGTATTCCTAATAAGTATTGTTAAGTATTGTCTCAGATTTTAATTTACTACTCAGTTTTTAAAATGTTTACTTTGAAAACAATGATTAGCAACGTGAATTTATATTAATATCACCCATATTGTGCTTTTATTTCACAGTAAATGAATGCAAGGTGAATACTAATGTACAGCCAGGGACAATTTGTTACCAGATAATAGTCGATAGGAAAAACATAGGATATGTTTTTATTGTCTTTTTAATTCACATGAAGAAATGTTTGTGATATCACAACAGTCATTTAGTTTACAGTATTAATAAAAAGTTTTTACAATTTTTACATGTTGCTATTACCTTTTTGCTATTAGAAAAATGGCTGATCTCCGAATTCCAGGAATTTTGACTTCATGCTATTTTTAGATTTCAATTATTAATCAGCTCCTGTCAGAATATATTTGGGTTTATGAGTGAGAAAAAAAAGTTAATAACCAGATCTGGTATATCCAAACAAGTTACGTCAATAGTTTCCAAATATATATTACAAAATCCCTTGAGCATAACTACATAAAGGTTCAGATAAATTGAATAAATAGGAATCTAAATATGAAATTAGGAAATAAAGATTTATTTGATCAGAATACTTCTTGTCGGAACAAACAGACTATGGCATTCATGGACTTGAAATCCTAATACAGCATTATAGAGCAGATTGTAAATCTGGCATAGTAGTCATGAAAGGTCTAATTGAATAAAGAGATGCTCAGGCAGAGCTTGTGTTAGTGAAACATTTTATTTTTTGGAGAAAAAGTATTCAAAAGATAGTACCTGTGAGCTGTGCAAAATTGTACATAACAACCATAAAGAATAAAGTTTTATAAAACTGGTTATAGCTGGCTAAGCTAGCTGTGTTCCTGCATAACACAAAGTTATGACATTATCACTTTGCATGGTCTTCAGAGACTAGATTCTCTATTGCAGATTTGTTGATTATCTAGCGTTATGACCTGTCGTGAGAGACCACGTTTTGGAGAGGAGCGGTCTTTCAAACAGGTTCTGCTGTATAGACCATCGTTTGAAATTGTATTCACCAGTAAAAGTATTATATTTGATCTCCATTTCCTGTCAGGTTTGCGAGTTTAATTTTATCTCAACAAGGCCCTATAATTGTATAACAGCATCTTTCTGTATATTTTCTTTCCAAAATAATTACAGTATCTATTGCTTTATTTCTTCACAAACATATTTCATTTATCCACACACTCAATTCACCAGATGTTCATGTTACCCAATACTTTAAATTGCCAAATTTTCACATGCAATAAATGTTTTAAAATTTAATTATACAACTGTATTCATAAAACTTATATGTATTCTAAAAGGACTTTATAAAAGTATGCTGATGGTACAGACTTAAATAATTATATTGTTGCTAAAGTAAGATGATTTATACTTACTGGATTTATAGTCCATACTTACTGGATTTATAGTCCATACTTACTGGATTTATAGTTTATACTTACTAGATTTATAGTCCATACTTACTAGATTTATAGTCCATACTTACTGGAGTTATATTTTATACTTACTGGATTTATAGTCCATACTTACTGGATTTATAGTCCATACTTACTGGATTTATAATCCATACTTACTGGATTTATAATCCATACTTACTGGATTTATAGTCCATACTTACTGGATTTATAGTCCATACTTACTGGAGTTATATTTTATACTTACTGGATTTATAGTCCATACTTACTGGATTTATAGTCCATACTTACTAGATTTATAGTCCATACTTACTAGATTTATAGTCCATACTTACTGGATTTATAGTCCATACTTACTGGATTTATAGTCCATACTTACTGGATTTATAGTCCATACTTACTGGATTTATAGTCCATACTTACTAGATTTATAGTCCATACTTACTGGATTTATAGTCCATACTTACTGTATTTATAGTCCATACTTACTGGATTTATAGTCCATACCTACTGGATTTATAGTCCATACTTACTGTATTTATAGTTTATACTTACTGGATTTATAGTCCATACTTACTGGAGTTATATTTTATACTGACTGGATTTATAATCCATACTTACTGGATTTATAGTCCATACTTACTGGATTTATAGTCCATACTTACTGGATTTATAGTCCATACTTACTGGATTTATAGTCCATACTTACTGGATTTATAGTTTATACTTACTGGATTTATAGTCCATACTTACTGGATTTATAGTCCATACTTACTGTATTTATAGTTTATACTTACTGGATTTATAGTCCATACTTACTGGATTTATAGTCCATACTTACTGTATTTATAGTCCATACTTACTGGATTTATAGTTTATACTTACTGGATTTATAGTCCATACTTACTGGATTTATAGTCCATACTTACTGGAGTTATAGTCCATACTTACTGGAGTTATAGTCCATACTTACTGGAGTTATAGTCCATACTTACTGGATTTATAATCCATACTTACTAGATTTATAATCCATACTTTCTGAATCCTGTTCTTTATGCAAGTTTGGATTTAAAATAACATTCTGATAAAGTTTGGATATTGTCTCATATTCTTTGTTTCTGCTGTATCTGTCACTGTCTTAACTCAAAAATGTGTGTTCAATCATATCTTCCTGTCGGTAAGCATTTCTCTCAACTGATTCAAAGCTCTTTGCAAATGTAATTCTTTCAGGACCCCCAGGTTGGCGGTGTAAATCCCACACGTGGACCTAGATCAGGGGGCACAACTCTGACAATATTTGGGACCCACATGAACACAGGTTCCATAAGGGCAGTGGATGTAGGAGGCAGCTCCTGTAGTGTGATCAGGTGAGTGGTAAAATGACTCCATATTTTTCACAATGAATTAGAAATGGAAAGGTCAATTTAACCCTTATTGAATTCAAGCTTCTCATTGAAAACAATTACATCTCAATTTTTTTTATTGCCAAAATGAAATTGCTGCCATGTTGAAATGCAGTATGTCCAAGGCAGCTAATTTGAAAATCCTGCTATCTCTAAGGAATATTAAAGAAGTTTCTTTCTTGATAATTGAAATACTTTGATTAAAATTATATTACACTCTTAATTAAATTACAGCTACAATGCCACCTCAATAGAGTGTTTGACATCTCAGCAGACAGCCAGTATGGACAAAGTGGACATAGAGGTCAGTTTTGGTGGTCTGAGGCGTCTTGCAACTGATAAATTCACATACATTGATGATCCCGAGATAACCAACATTGAGCCAACCAAAACAATTGTCAGGTAGGTAGACTAATGTAATTTTTGGATGATCCTGCCATTATGTACAAAGGGACTGGTTTGGTTTTGGGTTTTATGGCATTGCAAGAGAAAAGTAAGTTTGGAAGAGGACATTATAAATGTGTATTTTATGGTTTTGTTGAATAGTAAACATAAACAAAATCTGTTTATAATGTAAAAAAATAATAATCTACATAGTAATATTAATAATACTGATGTATTCAGTAAACAGTGTTTTCTTGACAAGCAAGTATAAATGGTGGACCTGCATACAAAGATCACCTGTGGACAAAGGACAGTTTGGTATCCATGTTTGACCATATGGACAATTATTTGGAATGATTTGACTCCCAATTTTTTATTTTTATTTTGTATTTTGTTGTCATTACATTTTAGAATGCACCTTTTAATCAGCATAATATAGCCAGTATTGTGCTTATGTGCCATTAAACATACATAAATACATAACTTTTGGCGATGAATTATATTTTTCTGTTCAATAACTTTTTTAGCACTCGCTGGATTGAAACAAATTATGCACGAGACTAAATATTATAAGGAGCATTATGAGGACCTATAATATCCTGACAAAACTAGATTGAAATACAGCCCCTGTTGATTTAAAAATTTGCCCTTGCATATTGAACCAGGCCCGCACCTAGGAAATTCTGGGCCCCAGGCAGCTGACAGAGTTCGGGCCCCTTTCGTGTTTCAAATATGTCAGTATAAAACAACTCAAAAAAAGTACGGGCCCCTATCTAGCTCGGGCCCCTGACAAGTGCCATGGTTGTCCCCCCTAGGTGCAGGCCTGATTGAACCAAACATTCCTGACTCTCGTACCATATTTGCACTGGCATTGTATGGACACATTTCATTGGCTCTTGTTGATTTTGCTGTTTCTGTCCAGTAATCAAATGACTCTGTTCACTTGTGGTCTAAAAAGCGTTCAATGTATGGTTCACTGCCATCACACATCTACCTGGGTTTGAGTCTTGGACATGGCCGTTATCGGTACATGAGAAACTTGTCAGTAGCTTCCGTGAATCGGTGGTTCTTTACAGGGTTTCCCCCGAGTTCTTCCTCCAGTAGTGTGTTTAGCCTATCTTGTGCTGAAAAATGTCATTAAACCCCATAACAACAACTAAATATAGAAAAGCCTTTATATGACTTTTCAAAAAATTTGGAGCAAAATGTGAGTAAATCTTTTAGTTTTACACAATGGATTATAATCCGCCATCATATATGACAGCTTGCTTTTAATTGTACATGGACACATTCTCAAAAGGTCAATTTGACAGCAAGTATTCTTGCCTGACTATGATCACAGATATGGCCTCTGTTACTAAAAATAGAAGAACTTTTTAAAAAATTCAATCCGAAACAACACTGAGAGAAATTGACTAATACTGAATATTGGTAACAGCAGCATCTTAAAAGGCACTCGGCAGAACTTAACCAAATTGACCAAAACCAGCCAGGATGAAGGCGATTCAGTTTTGCATAAAATTCTTTTGTCCAGTACAACCACTATTATCAAATATTTTGTTTAAAAAAATTAAAACACTGTTGAAAATAATTTAACTAAACGACACAGAAAATATTCTGGCTTGAAGGCCTTATCAATGTATTCAAATAATGATGACCTGCCATCAAATATGCTATTACAAAAATTAAAAAAAAGTAAGTAATTTTATCTCGTGAATTTGCTGAATTGATTGAACCAAATTTTACAGAAAGCATCATGGCATAAATTCTTTAAGTATGTCAGATATGGATTCAGATATTTATTTATAAAATATAGAAGCTATAAAACATGTTTTCATAATATGTAATAAACAATATAGGAGAAGATTGGTACAGAAAATGTCATACTGGCCAGTATTTCTTGTTCATTTGCTGTAGATGACCATTAGACAGATGTCTTTCTGTTGAGCAATTACTTACCCACTTTGGCCTCTTATTTTGTTTGTTTTGTGTTTTTCATTTTTTATATATAAGGTATAAAATAAATTATTATCTGTTGTTGGAAGGACTTGACTCTGGTAATTACTGGTTTTTGTGGGAGGTTTTTTTTTGTACCAATTAAAATGTAAACTGGATTGATTTGTACCTGTTAAAATATAAACTGGATTGATAATTAAGATTTTCCTAAAGACTTTAAATATTTAGTGAAAGAGCTTTTCAAATTTTAGAATAAATGTTTAATCCCAAGATTCAAAAGGTGCATATCTTGCATGAACATTGACAGTAGAAACATTCCTGTAAATAATGTTCCTGCTAAGCTGAGTGCACATAAATGCAGCTTGTTTGATGTCTTAGCGCAGCTAAATGTATTCTGCAGAGATAATTCTTTTGATTTCTTGTAAAACAATATCTTCTAATTGATCACAGTTGTTCGTTGTTCAAAATATTTCTTGACATGGTTGAGTTTAAAATTCCAGATGTTTGATTTAATGGCATTATTTGTGAACCCCCACCCACTTCGATGCACCCTGCCTGAGGATACAATTTTCGTTAAAAAAAAATTTGCTCAGTAGGTTTTGCAGTTTGCTCAATGGCCTTTACTCGGCACTCACTAGTGTACATGCCTTAGAGGGAACGTTGACTGTAAAGTTTATTGACTTGCCTCCTGTGAGAAAAATGTTTTTTAATATGAACTCTGGTAAGATGGTTTTTGATAATGTCCACTTGAACAAATCTTATGTTTACTCTTTATCTTTAAGAGCTGGATGTTTATTTGAAATTTGTTATTTTTACCTTAATATTTTTGGGACTATCCTTTTTGGCACTATATAACCAGGATTGTGATGACATGTCATTCAATGACACACACACACACTTTACCACTGCAAAATGAATCACATTTGTAGGGAACTGTTTGGCAACATTGGAATGCAAGGAGCATTTTGATTGTTCATTATTGTTCATAACATGAGTATTTTTATCTCCCAATGGCAACATTGGAATGCAAGGAGCATTTTGATTGTTCATTATTGTTCATAACATGAGTATTTTTATCTCCCTTGTTTTTTGTTCAAGAATGGCAGTATAAATATATTTCAGCGGAGGAACAACAATTACAGTGATGTCTACCCACATGGAGATCATTCAGAATCCAGAATTCTTTGTGGAAATAAACAACAAAAAAATCACAAGGGTAAGCATAAAGATTGATCTTAAAAAACTACACATGAAACACTAATTAGTGTCATGGGATTAGAAAGGGATGTCCTAGGAAGGATTTAAACTTGAAACCCACAGACTGAGAGTTATGCTAGACTGAGAGTTATGCTAGGCACAGGTCATTCACTACTTCCCAGCTTGATCAAAATCATTTATTGCATTCAGCAATTTATTTGGAAAAATAAGGGTTGAATGTTAAGTTGTTAATGTCTTCCCAAACATTCTAGTGTCACATAAGGGTTGTGTTTTAACTTTTATGTCTTTCCAATTATTCTTGTGTCTCATAAGGGTCGTGTTTTAACTTTTATGTCTTTCCAAATATTCTAGTGTCTCATAAGGGGCGTGTTTTAACTTTTATGTCTTTCCATGTATTCTTGTGTCACATAAGGATCGAGTTTTAAGTTTTTTATCTTCCCCAGTATTCTTGTGTCTCATAAGGGTCGTGTTTTAACTTTTATGTCTTTCCAAGTATTCTTGTGTCACATAAGGGTCGTATTTTAACTTTTATGTCTTTCCAAGTATTCTTGTGTCACATAAGGGTCGTGTTTTAACTTTTATGTCTTTCCAAGTATTCTTGTGTCACATAAGGGTCGTGTTTTAACTTTTATGTCTTTCCAAGTATTCTTGTGTCACATAAGGGTCGTGTTTTAACTTTTATGTCTTTCCAAGTATTCTTGTGTCACATAAGGGTCGTGTTTTAACTTTTATGTCTTTCCAAGTATTCTTGTGTCACATAAGGGTCGTGTTTTAACTTTTATGTCTTTCCAAGTATTCTTGTGTCACATAAGGGTCGTGTTTTAACTTTTATGTCTTTCCAAGTATTCTTGTGTCACATAAGGGTCGTGTTTTAACTTTTATGTCTTTCCAAGTATTCTTGTGTCACATAAGGGTCGTGTTTTAAGTTTTTTGTCTTCCCAAACATATATGTTAAGTTGTCTGTCTTCCCAAATATTCTAGTGTCTCTTAACGATCGTGTTTTAAGTTTTTTATCTTCCCAAATATTCTAGTGTCTCATAAGGGTAATGTTTTAAAGTTGTCTGTCTCCCAAATATTCTATTATCTCATAAGAGTCGTGTTTAAAGTTGTCTGTCTTCCCAAATATTCTAGGGTCTCTTAAGGGTTGATTTTTAAGTTCTCAAACATACATGTTAAGTGGTTTGTCTTAATAAATATTTTAGTGTCTCATAAGGGTTGAGTTTTAAGTTGTCTGTCATCCCAAATATTCTAGTGTCTCATAAGGATCGAGTTTTAAGTTGTCTGTCGTCCCAAATATTCTAGTGTCTCTTAAAGGGTTGTGTTTTAAGTTCTTTGTCTTTCCAAATATATACGTTAAGTTGTCTGTCTTCCCAAACATTCTAATGTCTCATAAGGGTTGAGTTTATCTTTTTATCTGTGATGAGCGGATTACACCACTAACCCTCCTGGATGGAACCCCAGTCAATGTCAGCAACTTCATATGTTGACCATGGTTTATACATCCTTGAAAACTCCTGGATTTTAAAGGGTTGCTTGAAAGTTCCTTGAATTAACAGAAAAACTTGTATTTTTCCCAAAACGTCTTGAATTTACCAGAGAATGAATACAAAATGTTACAAAATATTTATTTTCCAAATGTAATGCAGAAAGCAATATATAAAATGGGATAAAATTTGACTAATCAAATGACAAACTACATGTGTATTTGACATATGGAGTAGTATCCCTTTGCTATATGACATGCTAATTAGTTACTTTTTTCCTACTACTTTTCTACCTTATTCAGCAAAATAACAAAGTAACAAATTTTAAACTTTTGGAAGTCCTTGAAAATGTTGGGCTGCTTCAATCATGACAACATTTCAATGGTGTCATCAAGTCACAACGAGATGGACCAGAGCAAATAAAGGTTATTTGCCTGACAAAACAGCCATGTTTATTGCAGGCCAAAGCCAACCTATTCATTTATAATTTGCGGCACAAATTATGTGGGAAACAAACTAAACATATTGTTCCATTGTCTTCAGTAACAAGTACTCAGGCCCTAAACTGAAACTATTGATCTATAATTTTTAGTGCCAATCATGCAAGACCTGAATCCAACATAAAGATACATGTACATAGATTGCAGTGCCATTTACATGAGACTCAAATCCAACCTAAAGATACATAACATGCATTGCCATTTACATGGGACCCAAATCCAACCTAAAGATACATATCATGCATTGCCATTTACATGGGACCCAAATCCAACCTAAAGATACATATCATGCATTGCCATTTACATGGGACCCAAATCCAACCTTAAGATGCATAACATGCATTGCCATTTACATGAGACCCAAATACAACCTAAAGATACATAACATGCATTGCCATTTACATGGGACCCAAATCCAACCTAAAGATACATATCATGCATTGCCATTTACATGGGACCCAAATCCAACCTAAAGATACATATCATGCATTGCCATTTACATGAGACCCAAATCCAACCTAAAGATACATAACATGCATTGCCATTTACATGGGACCCAAATCCAACCTAAAGATACATATCATGCATTGCCATTTACATGGGACCCAAATCCAACCTTAAGATGCATAACATGCATTGCCATTTACATGAGACCCAAATACAACCTAAAGATACATAGATTGCAGTGCCATTTACATGGGACCCAAACCCAACCTAAAGATACATATCATGCAATGCCATTTACATGGGACCCAAACCCAACCTAAAGATACATAGATTGCAGTGCCATTTACATGGGACCCAAATCCAACCTATTTTTTACATTGTTTGCAATGCCAATTGACCTATCGCCAGTTGTCAATCATTCTGCTCATTTGAGCAATCAGCGAGCGCTATTATACACACCTCCAGGTACTGTTTACGTCTGCCATTTTCCTCCGACAAGCTGCTTCTGTCGATATCGACTCGGCTGTATGAATTCACTATATTAAGTCACACTGCCTCACATTCCAAATTTAGTCCTAGATATTCTGATACTCATTATTGCATTTCTGTTAATATTTTTGAAAGAAAATGTCCTTCTCCTTTACAAATATCTTTTATACATGCCTGTGGGGAGAACTTGTTAATGTTTAAAACATAGGATTGGGCTTTTCAGAATATGATAGTATTTTTAAATTAAAGCTTGAAAAGTACAGAATTGTCTAACTGAGGAATGGGATTATTAACAGGTTTGAATTTATTAAGAGAAAATTATACTAATTAGTCATATTGCCTTGTTTTGTTCAGCAGCCAATGAAAAGTATTTTTAATCTAAACACACACACACACATATACATATCCATAGGAAACCAATTATATAATGCATGCAACAAAAATGGACCTCTGTCTGCATGAGTTCAAGTCTAAGATTCAGCTAATGTAGTTATGTGAGAAAGCTTGCCAGTAGCTTCTCGTGAGTCGGTGGTTCTTTCGGGGGTTTTCCTGGATTTTTCCTCCACCAATAATACTGGCCACCATGTACAGCCTATCGTGTGCTGAAAAATGGCATGAAACCCAACAACAACAACAAAAATGATTACATGTGCAGATATTTGTTCAAGAAAATTTCATTTTGATTAAATATTTTTTACCTTTTCAACAGAAATGCAGCCCACTAAATGATCTTTTGGCATGGTTGGTATGTCCCACTCCACCACTTGATATCTCAGGAGAAAACATTACTCAGACCAGTCCAAAGGAAGTCCATTATGGTTTCAGCCTGGATGGGGTGATCAAATACAGGAACATTTCACATGATCCCATGTTTGGACCTCTTCTGTACTACCCAGACCCCGTGGTGGACCTCTTTCCTTCCCCCAGTGGTAAGGGAATGAAAAAGTACCAGAAGGATAGTCAACTTGTTATCAAGGTAATTTAAAAGTCCTTACACCAGGCCAATTATGAAAGTAATTGAAATGTACTTACACCAGGCCAATTATCAAAGTAATTGAAAAGTCCTTACACCAGGCCAATTATCAAAGTAATTGAAATGTACTTTCATCAGGCCAATTATGAAAGTAATTGAAATGTACTTACACCAGGCCAATTATCAAAGTTATTGAAATGTACTTACACCAGGCCAGTTATCAAAGTAATTGAAATGTACTTACACCAGGCCAATTATCAAAGTAATTGAAATTTACTTTCATCAGGCCAATTAAGGTAATTTAAAAGTCCTTACACCAGGCCAATTATGAAAGTAATTGAAATGTACTTACACCAGGCCAATTATCAAAGTAATTGAAAAGTCCTTACACCAGGCCAGTTATCAATGTAATTGAAATGTACTTTCATCAGGCCAATTATGAAAGTAATTGAAATGTACTTACACCAGGCCAATTATCAAAGTTATTGAAATGTACTTACACCAGGCCAGTTATCAAAGTAATTGAAATGTACTTACACCAGGCCAATTATCAAAGTAATTGAAATGTACTTTCATCAGGCCAGTTATTAAGTTAATTGAAAAGTCCTTACACCAGGCCAATTATCAAAGTAATTGAAATGTCTTTACACCAGGCCAATTATCAAAGTAATTGAAATGTACTTACACCAGGTTAATTTATCAAAGTAATTGAAATGTACTTACACCAGGCCAAGTATCAAAGTAATTGAAATTTACTTACACCAGGCCAATTATCAAAGTAATTGAAATGTACTTACACCAGGCCAATTATCAAAATAATTGAAATGTACTTACACCAGGCCAATTATCAAAGTAATTGAAACATACTTACACCAGGCCAAGTATCAAAGTAATTGAAATTTACTTACACCAGGCCAATTATCAAAATAATTGAAATGTACTTTCATCAGGCCAATTATCAAAATAATTGAAATGTACTTACACCAGGCCAATTATCAAAGTAATTGAAACGTACTTACACCAGGCCAGTTATCAAAGTAATTAAAATGTACTTCAGGCAAATTATAAAATTTATTGAAATGTCCTTGCACCGGCCAATTATCAAAGTAATTTAATTGTACTTACACCAGGCTAGTTAGAGAGAGTGAGTATATAATATGGCTATAAGACAGACAGTATGTAATATGGCTGTAAGACAGACAGTATGTAATATGGCTATAAGACATACAGTATATAATATGGCTATAAAACAGACAGTATGTAATATGGCTAAAAGACAGACAGTATGTAATATGGCTATAAAACAGACAGTATGTAATATGGCTATACGACAGACAGTATGTAATATGGTTTTTAGACAGAGTATGTAATATGGCTACAAGACAGTATGTAATATGGCTATAAGACATACAGTATATAATATGACTATAAAACAGACAGTATGTAATATGGTTTTTAGACAGAGTATGTAATATGGCTACAAGACAGTATGTAATATGGCTATAAGACATACATTATATAATATGGCTATAAAACAGACAGTATGTAATATGGCTACAAGACAGACAGTATGTAATATGGCTATAAAACAGACAGTATGTAATATGGCTATACGACAGACAGTATGTAATAAGGCTTTTAGATAGAGTATGTAATATGGCTATAAGACAGTATGTAATATGGCTATAAGACATACAGTATATAATATGGCTATAAAACAGACAGTATGTAATATGGCTAAAAGACAGACAGTATGTAATATGGATATAAAACAGACAGTATGTAATATGGCTATACGACAGACAGTATGTAATATGGCTTTTAGATAGAGTATGTAATATGGCTATAAGACAGTATGTAATATGGCTATAAGACAGACAGTATATAATATGGCTATAAAACAGACAGTATGTAATATGGCTATAAGACAGACAGTATGTAATATGGCTATAAGACAGACAGTATGTAATATGGCTATAAGACAGACAGCATGTAATATGGCTATAAGACAGAGTATGTAATATGGCTACAAGAGAGTATGTAATATGGCTATAAGACAGACAGTATGTAATATGGCTTTAAGACAGAGTATGTAATATGGCTACAAGACAGTATGTAATATGGCTATAAGACAGACAGTATGTAATATGGCTATAAGACAGAGTATGTAATATGGCTATAAGACAGATAGGATGTAATATGGCTATGAAACAAACAGTATGTAATATGGCTACAAGACAGTATGTAATATGGCTATAAGACAGAGTATGTAATATGGCTACAAGACAGTATGTAATAATGTAATATGGCTATAAGACAGACAGTATGTAATATGGCTACAAGACAGTATGTAATAATGTAATATGGCTATAAGACAGACAGTATATAATATGGCTGTAAGACAGACAGTATGTAATATGGCTATAAGACAGAGTATGTAATATGGCTACAAGACAGACAGTATCTAATGTGGCTATAAAACAGACAGTATGTAATATGGCTTTATGACAGACAGTATGTAATATGGCTATAAGACAGAGTATGTAATATGGCTACAAGACAGACAGTATCTAATGTGGCTATAAAACAGACAGTATGTAATATGGCTTTATGACAGTGAGTATGTAATATGGCTATAAGACAGACAGTATATAATGTGGCTATAAGACAGACAGTATGTAATATGGCTTTAAGGCAGACAGTATGTAATATGGCTATAAGACAGACAGTATGTAATATGGCTATAAGACAGAGTATGTAATATGGCTTTAAGACAGAGTATGTAATATGGCTATAAGACAGACAGTATGTAATATGGCTTTAAGACAGAGTATGTAATATGGCTACAAGACAGTATGTAATATGGCTATAAGACAGACAGTATGTAATATAGCTATAAGACAGACAGCATGTAATATGGCTATAAGACAGTATGTAATATGGCTATAAGACAGATAGTATGTAATATGGCTATAAGAGAGTACGTAATATGGCTATAAGAGAGTATGTAATATGGCTACAAGACAGTATGTAATATGGCTATAAGACAGACAGTATGTAAGATGGTTATAAGACAGTATGTAATATGGCTATAAGAGAGACAGTATGTAATATGGCTAAAGACAGATGGCATGTAATATGGCTAAAAGACAGTCAGTATGTAATATGGCTATAAGACAGACAGTATGTAACATGGCTAAAAGACAGTATATAATATGGCTACAAGAGGGACTTTTTGATCTGTCACGCATCCATCAGCATGCCATTTCAGCCACACTGTTTCTCACTCAGACATGATGGATCAATTTTGAATATCCAAGTGCAGAATTAGGACCAACCCACAAGCACACACATACACATTGTTGCACCACAAGGAGTGGTGGGCATTACTAAGGACATGTCACACGTTTTCTCATGTCATAAGTTTTCTCTGTTTTGTAGGGTAAGTTCCGCAGCATCAGCCCTTTGATGGCAGACCTTATGGTGATGGTTGGTGAGGAGAAGTGCATGGGCCCTGCTTCTACTGATGATGCAATTACATGCACACCTCCCAAGGACCCAAAAGGGATTGATGGAAAAGGGAATGCCTTGGTGGAAGTAAGTGCTAACTGTCTTACTTCTTTCCACATAGTAATTGAAATATCAGCTGTTCAAAATGTATGATACAAAATGGTACAACCTGTTTTGTATGGTAAACAATGATACAACCAGTTTTGTATGGTTCACAATGATACAACCAGCTTTTGTATGGTTCGCAATAATACAGCCAGCATTTTATGGTTCACAATGATACAGCCAGCGTTTTATGTTGCACAATGGTACAACTTGTTTTGTATGGTAAACAATGACAACCAATTTTTGTATAGTAAACAAAGATACATCCAGCTTTTGTATGGTACATAATGGTACATTGTTGCATGATAAACAATGGTACAGCTGTTTTTGTATGTCAAATAATGGTACTAGTTTTTTATTGTAAGGAATGGTACAATTATTTTTATAGTGTAAACAATGATACAGCAGCTTACTTCTAAGTACCGCTTCATAGCTTGGGTCCCACTAGTAGACTGCTGACTTTTGTGACATAGACATATACTAGGTACTGTTTTAATGGCTTGCGTCCCACTAGCTTCAGCTTCAACTTTGTTTAAGAGTGTTAAGAATACATCACCAGGTTACACAACACTAGAGTTGACAAGAGTATTTTTGTATATAATATGCAAGCTCTTGGAGCTGCACAATAGATGTTTAGAAAAGATAACTATGTTTAAACATTCTATAGTTACTGAATATTCTGTAATTTATAGGCCTAAGGACCACATCTTTGAAAAGACCATAAGAGACCATACATTTCTATTAAATTGAAAGGCTTTCAAATTATATATATATATATATATATATATATATATATATATATATATATATATATATATATATATATATATATAATGTATGTATGTATGACACACAAACTTACAAATTTACCATGCAGAAGATGATTAAACAGCATGCTTTAACAGACCATCTATCTTCTAAAATAACTTGTTCAGGTTTCCATATACATTGTTCTTGTTCTTAGACAGGTTTCACCGTTCTGTTGCAAATATCAGCATATTCAGAATGAAAAACATGGCAGCTAAGTGGCTTGGCTATCAGACTTACAACTAGAAGAGTTTGAATCATGCCCTTGCATTAGCCCAGATTGGCTGCCTTGGGCAAAGATTTTTTTTTCATTTGCCTTGTCACTAAATAACCATCATAATGATGTCATCTAACTCAAGTTGATTTAGTGATATCATCTAACTCAAGTTGATCTAATGATGTCATCTAACTCAAGTTGATTTAGTGATATCATCTAACTCGAGTTGATTTAATGATGTCATCTAACTCAAGTTGATTTAGTGATGTCATCTAACTAAGGTTGATTTAATGATGTCATTTAACTGTAGATTCAGATTGGAAACTTCCAAGAGACAGTGGGCTACCTGAGCTACCATGAAATAGAGGAGGCAAGTAAACCTATTGCCTTGGGTATTATACTGGGAGTGGTGTTGCCAATCATCGCCATCATCATCTTACTTGCCATCTGCGTCATCAGGCGACATCGCAAGCACAAGCCTAGCAAGAACTACATCCCTGATGTTCTCAAGGATTATGAAGGAAAGAAGGAAGAAGAGGAAGTAGGGATGAATCATGTATCAGTAAAAGCTGATTTGAATGGCCAGATACCAGATGAGAAAGGTAACTTAAGGAAGTCTCAATAGGATTTGTACGCAGAATTTTTGTATTTTGAAAAGTTGGAATGAAAATCTTGGAACCAATTACAACATTAACAAAAACAGTTACAACATTACAACATTAACATAAACAGTTACAACATTAACATAAACAGTTACAACATTAACATTAATAGTTACAACATTACAACATTAACAGTTACAACATTAACATTAACAGTTACAACATTACAACATGAACAGTTACAACATTAACATTAACAGTTACAACATTGCAACATTAACATAAACAGTTACAACATTAACATTAATAGTTACAACATTAACATTAACAGTTACAACATTACAACATGAACAGTTACAACATTAACATTAACAGTTACAACATTACAACATTAACAGTTACAACATTAACATTAACAGTTACAACATTAACATAAACAGTTACAACATTACAACATTAACATTAACAGTTACAACATTAACAAACAGTTACAACATTACAACATTAACAGTTACAACATTAACAGTTACAACATTACAACATTAACATAAACAGTTACAACATTACAACATTAACATAAACAGTTATAACATTACAACATTAACAGTTACAACATTAACATAAACAGTTACAACATTACAACATTAACATAAACAGTTATAACATTACAACATTAACAGTTACAACATTAACATTAACAGTTACAACATTACAACATTAACATAAACAGTTATAACATTTCAACATTAACAGTTACAACATTGCAACATTAACATAAACAGTTACAACATTACAACATTAACAGTTACAACATTAACAGTTACAACATTACAACATTAACAGTTACAACATTAACATTGACAGTTACAACATTAACATTAACAGTTACAACATTACAACATTAACATCAAAGATTAATTTATCAGTTCATTTATCAAGAATAATGTTCATTAAAAGATTTTTTTGCTGGAAGATTTGACCTGTTATGGATTGCAAAGCCTGGAATTTTGTTGCTTACTTTAAAAGGGCCTTAATAATATGTCATATGTTGACAAATCAGAATGCATGAAATTCATCATAGATGTGGTTATTTGAGAATTCATAATTTGATAAACTGGTAGATAGGGATAGACCTATTTTTATTATTGTATCTATCCATTTTGTAGCTGATGTTGCCACAAGGCCTGGTAAGATTTGATGTGATCCTTGATGCTTTAAGGCCAGGTGTAATTTTTGCCATTTTATGAGACATTGCTTTAAGGCCAGGTGTTACTATTTGCCATTTTATGAGACATTGCTTTAAGACCAGGTGTTACTATTTGCCATTTTATGAGACATTGCTTTAAGGCCAGGTGTTACTATTTGCCATTTTATGAGACATTGCTTTAAGACCAGGTGTTACTTTTTGCCATTTTATGAGACATTGATTTAAGGCCAGGTGTTGCTATTTGCCATTTTATGAGACATTACTTTAAGGCCAGGTGTTACTTTTTGCCATTTTATGAGACATTGATTTAAGGACAGGTGTTGCTATTTGCCATTTTATGAGACATTACTTTAAGGCCAGGTGTTACTATTTGCCATTTTATGAGACATTGCTTTAAGACCAGGTGTTACTATTTGCCATTTTATGAGACATTGCTTTAAGACCAGGTGTTACTTTTTGCCATTTTATGAGACATTGATTTAAGGCCAGGTGTTGCTATTTGCCATTTTATGAGACATTACTTTAAGGCCAGGTGTTACTTTTTGCCATTTTATGAGACATTGATTTAAGGCCAGGTGTTGCTATTTGCCATTTTATGAGACATTACTTTAAGGCCAGGTGTTACTTTTTGCCATTTTATGAGACATTGATTTAAGGCCAGGTGTTGCTATTTGCCATTTTATGAGACATTGCTTTAAGACCAGGTGTTACTATTTGCCATTTTATGAGACATTACTTTAAGGCCAGGTGTTACTATTTGCCATTTTATGAGACATTGCTTTAAGGCCAGGTGTTACTATTTGCCATTTTATGAGACATTGCTTTAAGCCAGGTATTACTATTTGCCATTGAATGAGACATTGCTATAATTCCAGGTGTTACTATTTGCCATTTTATGAGACATTGCTTTAAGGCCAGGTGTTACTATTTGCCATTTTATGAGACATTTCTTTAAGCCCGCTGTAACTAATTGCCAATGTATGAGACAGTGCTTTAAGCCATGAGACCTTACTTTACGGCCTGGTGTTAGCAATTGCTGATTTCAGTGTTTTCTCAAAACCTACCAGACCAATTTCAATCAAACTTGACAGAGAGCATTCTGGCACAGAGGCTTTTAGAGTTTGTCAAGATGATGCCAATCTGTCTTGCAATATGGCGGCTTTTATTAAAAACTGAAGAAAAGATTGAAAGGTTAGAAAGAGTCATTCAAATGCATCTCCTGGCCAACTGCCATTGGAATGCCCCATTTACCTTTAAACATTTAGTAGTCACAGGGTGACCAATGTTACAGTTTTAGTGATTTCATATGTTAGGCTGCTAAGCAATAATATTTTGGTCAGCAGGAAATTTAGTACAGAAGCAGTTTATCTGGGGAATTAATATTAGAAGACAGAAAATGATGTGGCACATTAAGAGTAGTTATAGCAAGGTGAGACAAATTCAAAGTGATATAATTCATAGGAACTTTTATAAAAATAAGTTGCTACAAATATGTGATATAATTCATAGGAACTTTTATATAATTAAATCTTTAAATGTTTGTGATATAATTCATAGGATCTTTTATATAATTAAATCTTTAAATGTTTGTGATATAATTCATAAGAACTTTTATACAAATAAGTTATTTAAAAGTATGTGATATAATTCATAGGAACTTTTATTAAATTAAGTTGTTAAAAGTATGAGATATAATTCATAGGAAATTTTATAAAAATAAGTCGTTACAAGTATGTAATATAACTCATAGGAAATTTAATACAATTAAGTCATTAAAAGTATGTGATATAATTCATAGGAAATTTTATTCAATGTGGTCATTTAAAGTTTGTGATACAAGTCATAACAACATTAAAACAATTAAGTCATCAAGAATATGTGATACAAGTCATAACAACATTAAAACAATTAAGCCATAAAGAATGTGTGATACAAGTCATATGACATTAAAACAAATAAGTCATCAAGAATATGTGATACAAGTCATAACATTAAAACAATTAAGCCATAAAGAATGTGTGATACAAGTCATATGAATTAAAACAAATAAGTCATCAAGAATATGTGATACAAGTCATAACAACATTAAAACAATTAAGCCATAAAGAATGTGTGATACAAGTCATATCACATTAAAACAAATAAACCATCAAGATTATGTGATACAAGTCATATGACATTAAAACAATTAAGCCATAAAGAATGTGTGATACAAGTCATATGACATTAAAACAATTAAGCCATCATGATTATGTGATAAAAGTCATATCACATGAAAATAAATAAGGCATCAAGATTATGTGGTACAAGTCATATCACATTAAAACAATTAAGACATCAAGATTATGTGATACAAGTCATATCACATTAAAACAATTAAGCCATCAGATGGATGTGATACAATAAATGGGAAATTTAAAACAAATGAGCTTTCAAGAGTGTGATATAAGCAATAGGGACTTGAATACAATTAAGTGTCTACCATGTAATATAAGTCATAGAAAATTTTGTACAAGTGATACTTAAAACTTTCATATAACCCTTGTACAAGTGACAGGTGAGAAGAAGTGTCATTGGACCCTTTGTACAATTGACAGTTAATAAGGACTTTCATAGTAACCTTTGTAGAAGTAACAGTTAATAAGGACTGTCATAGGACCCTTTGTACAACTGACAGTTAATACAGACTATCATAGGAATCCTTGTACAGTTGACAGTTAATATGGACTGTCATAGTGACCCTTTGTACAACTGACAGTTAATACAGACTATCATGGGAATCCTTGTACAGTTGACTGTTAATATGGACTATCATAGGACCCTTTGTACAACTGACAGTTAATACAGACTATCATGGGAATCCTTGTACAGTTGACTGTTAATATGGACTGTCATAGGACCCTTTGTACAACTGACAGTTAATACAGACTATCATAGGAATCCTTGTACAGTTGACTGTTAATATGGACTGTCATAGGACCCTTTGTACAACTGACAGTTAATACAGACTATCATGGGAATCCTTGTACAGTTGACTGTTAATATGGACTGTCATAGGACCCTTTGTACAACTAACAGTTAATATGGACTTTGAATTCTTTTTCTTCAGACTCAGGACCATACATAGAAGAGCTTTTGTCCAAGATTGAAGACGAGGCAACAAGACAAAATGTGGCAAATTTCCTCATTCCAAGAAGAAGGTTGGATATTGGAGATCTTCTTGGAAAAGGTACATTAACACTATACAAAGATATGAAAGGCACATTAAAACACCCTACAAATGTACATTAAAAAGACTACAAAGGTACATAAACACTCTACAAAGGTACATTAAGACACTCTACAAAGGTACATTAAGACAATCTACAAGGGTACATTACACTCTACAAAGTATCTGTTTAGGCAAAGATACTGGAAGAACTTGACCATCAAGAGTGAAAGTAGATCAGTAAATTTAGACGTTCATGTTTCTATTTAATGTAATATACAATATTCAAAAATTTATTACATGCATTAGAGTGCAGTTTGTATATCCATCTACAGAATATGGTAAGTGCTAATAATTACATGACTACAGCTAGATATTACATGTAATAGCTCAAGTGAAATAACATGTCTTTAATCTGTAATCTAGGTGATTTCACACGTCTTTCATCAATAATCCAGAAATATATCCAAGATTAGGATTGAAAATTTAAAGATTCTAATAACTCAAACAAAGTGCAACATATTTTAGGCAGAGAGAGACAGAGATAGAATGCTGTTGAACTAATAGATCAATCAGAAGGTGAGATAGATTGCCATTGAAATAATTGATCGGAATGAGATAGACAGAAAGAGGAGAGAGATAGATTGCTTTTGAAATAATAGGTACAGGAAAATCAAATGCATCATAATGCCATTTTAAGTTGTTTTGATAGGCTACCTGCTGTGGAATTAAATTAGATAGGCCACCTGCTCTGGTGTAATTTAATTAGATAGGCTGCCTGCTATGTAATTTAATTAGATAGGCTACCAGCTGTTTAATATAATTAGATAGGCTATCTGCTGTGTAATTTAATTAGATAGGCTATCTGCTGTGTAATTTAATTAGATAGGCTACCTGCTGTGTAATTTGTGTAATTTAATTAGATCAGCTATCTGCTGTGTAATTTAATTAGATAGGCTGCCTGCTATGTAATTTAATTAGATAGGCTACCAGCTGTTTAATATAATTAGATAGGCTATCTGCTGTGTAATTTAATTAGATAGGCTATCTGCTGTGTAATTTAATTAGATAAGCTACCTGCTGTGTAATTTGTGTAATTTAATTAGATCAGCTATCTGCTGTGTAATTTAATTAGATAGGCTACCTGCTATGTAATTTAATTAGATAGGCTGTCTGCTGTATAATTTAACTAGATAGGCTACCTGCTGTGTAATTTAATTAGATAGGCTAACAGCTGTGTAATTTTGTGTATTTTCAATTAGATAGGCTAACTGCTATGTAATTTATTTTGATAGGTTACCGGCTGTGTAATTTAATTAGATTGGCTAACAGCTGTTTAATTCAATTTGGCTACCTGCATTAGGCTACCTGCTGTGTACTTTAATTAGGCTACCTGTGTGTAATTAAATTAGGCTACCTGCTGTGTAATTTAGATAGGCTATCTGCTGGGTAATTTAATTAAATAGGCTACCTGGTGTGTAAATTTTGTGTAATTTAATTAGATAAACTATCTGCTATGTAATTTAATTAGATTAGCTACGTGCTGTGTAATTTAACTAGATTGGCTAACAGCTGTTTAATTCAATTAGTCTACCTGCTGTGTAATTTAATTAGATAGGCTGCCTGCTATGTAATTTAATTAGATAGGCTATCTGCTGTGTAATTTAATTAGATAGGCTACCTGCTGTGTAATTTGTGTAATTTAATTAGATCAGCTATCTGCTGTGTAATTTAATTAGATAGGCTACCTGCTGTGTAGTTTAATTAGATGGGCTACCTGCTGTGTGATTTAATTAGATAGGCTACCTGTTGTGTAATTTGGCTACCTGCGTGATTTAATTAGATAGGCTACCTGCTATGTAATATAGTTAGATTGGCTGCCTGCTGTGTAATTTAATTAAATCGCCTAACAGCTGTTTAATTCAATTAGACTACCTGCATTAGGCTACCAGCTGTTTACTTTAATTAGGCTTCCTGTGTGTAATTTAATAGGCTACCTGCTGTGTAATTTAACTAGATAGGCTTCCTGCTGTGTAATTTATTTAGATAGGGTAACTGCTGTGTAATTTAATTAAATAGGCTACCTGCTGTGTAATTTTGTGTATTTTAATTAGATAGGCTACCTGCTGTGTACTTTAATTAGATAGGCTACCTGCTGTGTATTTTAATTAGATTGTCTGCCAGCTGTAAAAGTTATTTAGATAGTTTGCTGTGTTAGGGTCATTTTTGTAATATTTGCTTTGTGTATGTTTTTGTAGGTAATTTTGGAGTGACATATAAAGCTACATATTCCAGGAATGATGATGAAAATCCAGTAGATGTTGCTGTTACAATGATGCAAGGTGAGTAGTGGCTTCTTTATAGAGAAAGAAAATCCCCAGTTTTGAAAATAATTCTACTTTTCAATTATTCAGTATATTATTCCTATCCACAGTCAGGTAATGTAATTTTCATGTCAACTTGAAAACACACGCATACACACACATGCTCTTGCAAGTAAATGTAAAATTCATGTGACACAATCAGATTTTACTTTGAAATTTTTACTACTCTTCCTTGTAATTTTACATTTCTCACTCACACTTTGAATCAAACATTGAATAGTAAAGAAACAAAAGATTGTAAGATATTGTACACACTTTGTGCATACAGTACAAATATTCTTTTATTAACTACTGGCCTTTTACAGGAAATCAGACAGATGCAGATAGCGTATCAAAATTTCTTCAGACCTGTGTCAGATACAGGGATCTTCAGCATCCAGGGGTCTTACCACTTTTGGGGGCTTGTGTCAGCCCCTCAGATGACCCTACGATCATTGCACCATATGCTCAAAATGGGGATCTAAAAACATATGTCAGGGATTCTAACAAGGTAACTAGTGCTAAATAAAACTGGTTACATGCTATACTTCTGAATCTCAGTAAATATATTCAACTGATTCTAGACTATTTCTGAATCACATTCTGGGTACTTGTATAATTATAGTAGACTGATACTAGGTTGTATTTTTGAATCACATTCTCAGAGTACTTTTATAAATACATCAGACTGATACTAGGTTGTATTTTTGAATCACATTCTCAGAGTACTTGTATAAATACATCAGACTGATTCGTTGATGTACTTTTTTTAATCTCATCCTTAGAGTTGTATAAACATATCACATATTTTTGGCTTTACTTCTTAATCTCATTCTCAGATTACTTTTATAATTACATCATACAGATTTTAGGCTGGTTCTGCTGAAACCATGGAAACACCAAACAAAAGAGGTGCAGTGTATACATCTTGAGGTCAATAAGAAATCCAAGATTATAAATTATAAAAAATTTAGACGCTAATTTGTACGTTTCACTTGACTTAAGTAATTATTTGTGTCATTTTCAATCTCTTCTTTCAATTTTATCATGTTAAAGCCTAACATAAAAAAATTTTTCATTTCATCAATCTTAGATGAGATGAACTTTGAGTGATGTGAATAATGAACTTGGAGCTTTCATAGTGATGTGAAATAATGAACTTGATGATCTTAGAGTGATTCATATAATTCATTTTGTTATCTTAAAGTGATTCAAATAATTATCCATGTGATCTTAGAGTGAATCAAATAATTATCTATGTGATCTTAGAGTGAGTCAAAAAAATTATCCATGTGATCATTGAGTCAAATAATTATCTGTGATCTTAAAGTGATTCAAATAATTATCCATGTGATCTTAGAGTGAGTCAAATAATTATCCATGTGATCTTAAAAGTGATTTGAATAAATATCTGTGATCTTAAAGTGATTCAAATAATTATCTTTGTGTTCTTAAATTGATTCAAATAATTATCCATGTGATCTTAAAGTGAAAATGATTCAGATAAGTATCTTTGTGATCTTAAAGTGATTCAGATAATTATCTTTGTGATCATAGAGTGATTCAAATATTATCTGTGTGATCTTAGAGTGAGTCAAATAATTAACTTTGTGATCTTAAAGTGATACAAATAATTAACATTGTGATCTTAAAGTGATTCAGATAATTATCTTTGTGATCTTAGAGTGATTCAGTTAAATAATTATCTTTGTGATCTTAGGGTGATTCTAATAATTCATTTTGTGAAAATAGATATATTTGACAAATGATCAAACCAAATTTATCTTTACTGGTGAATACATCTGTAATAGTTTCTCTCTCTCTCTCTCTCTCTCTCTCTCTCTCTCTCTCTCTCTCTCTCTCTCTCTCTCTCTTTTATACATAGGATAGAGAATGAAACAATTGTCACTTTGATATACATTTTTTATACATTAAAAAGACGTAAAAATTAGGTCACTTTGGTATAAATTATATTATACATTAAAAGAGCAGTGTAGTAATTAGGTCACTTTGGTATACATATTTTATACATTAAAAGGACAATGTGGTAATTAGGTCACTTTGGTATACATTATTTTATACATTTAAAAGACAATAGTAATTGGGTCACTTTGCTCTACATTATTTTATACATCTAAAGACAGTGTAGTAATTAGGTCACTTTGGTATACATTATTTTATACATTAAAAAGGCAATGTGGTAATTAGGTCACTTTGGTAAACATTATATTATACATTAAAAAGGCAATGTGGTAATTAGGACACTTCGGTATACATTATTTTATACATTAAAAAGACAATATGGTAATTAGGTCACTTTGGCATAAATTATTTTATATATTAAAAAGGCAATGTAGTAATTAGGTCACTTTGGTATACATTATTTTACATTGATACATTTACAATTTGTTTTCAATTATTAACTAAAAATCTCATGCTTTATAAACCCATCTGGTACTTTTTTAATACTTTATTGATGTAATGCTCTCATTTTATATTATTTAATATTGTCAGCTGATATTATGTAATGTTTTCAGTTGATATTATGTAATTTTTTCAGTTGATATTATGTAATGTTTTCAGTTGATATTATGCAATGTTTTCAGTTGATATTATGTAATGCAGACCTGCCAACCATGATGAGTTCATCTCAGTAAGGCAGTTAATTTTTTTCTGTAAGATTGACCAGTTTTCAAGAAGGTGTAACAAAATATCAATAACTGCTATTGTAAAGCTGGAAAACATAATTAAAAGTTTCATGGATCAACGATAAACATTATGTTCAACTGAAAAGTTTGTAAAATACACATAGACTTTTTTTACCACTAGTACAGCTTGGCAAACTTTAGATCCATACCCTATGCAACTCAATGGTTTGTTGCGATTTCTCAACTTGATATATTTCTTGGAAATTCTTTTCCATTTCACATGACAATGACAATCATATCTCCCGCCATGAGACATACTCAAATCGTGATGTCCAATAAACGTAATTGTGTCCTTTCTAGCTTTTTTTCACAAGAATCTGAATACTCCTTTTTATTCTTCTGGGTTAGTTATTAACACTTTTCTAGAAGCTTATTTTCCCTTTTGTCTTAAACATGCATAACATTCTGGACACCATTTTTGAAAATTCTATAATGAACAGTTTGATCATGCAGACGCTTCACCTGAACAAATAGGTGCAGTTTAAAGCATCTCTGAGGTGCTGCTGTAAAGTTAATCTGACTAAATTCAATGATTCTAAGATTAAACCTGGATAAAAAAATAAAACCTGGATGAACCAATTATCCAGATTGTTTTGGCAACGATCATTTTCTCATAGTTTTTGCTAGTGTGCTGTAAGTTTGCATCTTGAGGGTAATTTTTGTATTGCAAATTTGTTACAGTTGGCAGGTCTGTTTAATGTTGATAGTTGGTATTGTGTAATGTTGTCATTTGGTATTATTTAAACTGACACTTGTTTTTTTTTTTTCTTTCCTCAGAATTTAATAGTACTAGAGTTGTTGGAGATGGGCGTCCAGGTGGCAGAGGGAATGGCTTACCTGGAAGGATTATACATTGTCCACAGGAATCTGAGTGCAAGGAACTGTCTGTAAGTCTGTAATGTGTCTTTTTATATTTGTATGTTCACCTGTCTGTGTGAATTTACAGATTGGGAACCTGAATGGGCTGCAAATTGTACTTGAGAACTGGCAGTCAGAAACTTTATTTTGATACTTTTATATTTGTATGTCTGTTGTTCATATTTCATCAAGAATGGGGTACCTGTAAGAACTGAACGTTGTACCCTGGAAAGTGGCAGTCAGTAACTATCATTTATTCTGTATACACCTGTTTGTCTGTTATTATAACAGGAAAAATGGGACACCTGTAGGGACAGCGCTGTATACACTGGAAACTAGCAGTCAGAAACTTTTGTTTGTTCACCTGTATATTTATCTTTTTGCCAAATAAGAAAAGAGAATTGCATACTTTGAAGTCTCAGATAGGTCTCAGGAACACAGACTGAATGCATTACCACTACTCTTTCCAACCTCCAAAATCTTTTAGAATTCATGGATCAACAGTGAATGCATTACCACTACACTTTCCAACCTCAAAAACTTTAGGAACTCATTGATCAAAACTGAATGCAGTACCACTACACTTTCCAACCTCAAAACTTTAGGAACTCATTGATCAAAACTGAATGCAGTACCACTACACTTTCCAGGACACTTTTAATTTTAGAACTCAGCTGGCTTAGGTAAATATGTGTACCAGTGATTTGCCATATGTCATTTTGTTTTGATAAGTGTTTCTAAATGAAGTCTCAAGACAAATCAACAACCATTTGTGTGGAAAAGTAATCCTACCATTCAGTTATGAAATCATTAAGACCAAATAAACAACCATTGGCCTGGGACAAATAACCCTGCCCTTCAGTTATGAAATCAATAAGACCAAATAAAAAGCCATTGGCCTGGGACAAGTAACCCTGCCCTTCAGTCAAAATTAACCTGTAGGAACTTCACCAATTCTGGCTCTGAGATCTGCACTCAGCTCAAGTCCTAGTTTGAGTGTAAGAATTGTAATGTTTATAACTTCAAGGACTTGTGGATTTCTCAAGCCTGTTTTAATGCAAACTAGGCTGGACCCGTGGCTCCAGCTATCAAATAGTACGCAATAATGCCAAAAATGTACAACTCATAAAACCCATATTTTGACTAATTTTAAACAGTGATAGTTGAGGGCAGAATCAATTATCTATTTTAAGCTGAATTACGTATATGTGAACAAACAGCATGGAAGACATTGATATGGCAATTTGAAGTAAAATAGAGGGGCCTCATAATTTTGTTTTATTCTTTAGGTTCATCCAACACGTACACCCATTTTTGCATACATTTGTCCAATATAAACTATTGTTATATTTGTCTTATTATAAAACCACACCCAGCTTTTTGACACATAATTTTAGGTTGAAGATTAATTCTTGTCATGAAAGAAATAATGTGACACTACCAATCTCCAAATTTCAGTGTCACACTGGAAAAGAAGGTGGTAGTATCAGGATATGGCCTGACAGAAGAGCTCTATTCATCGGAGCAGTACCACACCGATGGTGTAAAACCATCCACATTGATCAAGTGGTTGGCGCCTGAGAGTATAGACAACCTGGAATTCACCAGTAGAAGTGATTCGGTATGTAAACACTGCATTCAGATCTGCCTCAGAAAATACATTATTTGCAATAGTTCATCAATGTTTTGCTATTAAGATAAATCAGTGTACTAACAAATGACATTCAGTGTATTTAGTGTGATACGAATCAGACTATGCATCCTTTATTGTGCTAACTACGGGATAATTATACAAACCTCAGAAAAATAAGATCATTTATTTCACATGTAAGAAACTTTAGACTATTTTAACCTAAAGTTATTTTTTTTAGATGAAAAGTAGGGATTTTTCTGTTACTATGAGAGATATTCACTTAGGTTTTCATTATTAACTGAATTCTGCTAATCACAATGTAGCAGTCCCCACTAAATTCGATGGAATAAAGATTAAAATTAATAAGAACAATTAAACCATGGCTTTCACATGCATTCCATTTTTCAGTGGTCATATGGAGTGTTGCTATGGGAACTTTTGACAAGGGGAGTAACCCCATATCCAGATGTAGATAATGGTGATCTCCGAAATTATTTAGAAGGCGGGAACAGATTGAAAAAACCAAGAGAGTGCCCAGAAAACATGTTAGTCTCTCTCTCTCTCTCTCTCTCTCTCTCTCTCTCTCTCTCTCTCTCTCTCTCTCTCTCTCTCTCTCTGTGTATAGATATATATATATTCTCTCTAAGAAAGCCATGCAACACTTCTGAATTTGTTCTGGCTTCTATTGTTGCATCTTATGTTATCAGATATCATGTACTTTGACTACATTTGGATGCTTAGATTTTGTGGGCAAGAGTGATACAACTTTAATAACTTTTTACTGAAAGCAAAATGACCAACAGAAGTAATAGAAGAATGACTGACTTTTTTTTACTTATGCTTAAATTTTTGACAATGTTGAATGAGGATGGAGATTTTTCATTAACATCAGTGACATCAAGAACAACACAAACTGGTAGTAACCTTCACTTAGAATGTTTGAGAAACACTAAATAGAACTGATTTGATTTTCTTGAAAAATATGATTAAACAAGTTTTATAACTTTCAGTTACCAGCTTATGTTGCAGTGTTGGCTTATGAACCGCTATGATAGGCCCACGTTTCGACAGATTGCAGATGAAATCCAGTCCTTCATTTCAACAGAGAATGATTCTCCTAGTGGTGATGCTAGTCAGCCACTCAAGACAAATATTGAGGTTATGGAGTCCGCTGAGTTTGTTTGATGCACATCGACCATTTCTAATACATTTACCTATGTAAAGAGATGTGGTCAATACACATCTGCCTTTTCTAATAAATCTGCCAATATAGAGAGACTGGTCAATACACATCTGCCTTTTATAATACATGTACCAATGTAGGGAGACCTGAAAAGGTTATGCCCTGAGTAGATTTATTGTCATTGCATAAAGTTAAAGCAGCGGCATAGTTACGTGTATGTCAATGTCAGCGGCATAGTTACGTGTATGTCAATGTCAGCGGCATAGTTACGTGTATGATGTCAATGTGTTCATTCGTATGCATGGTTTAATGATGATTCATCAGTCATTTTATTTTATTTTTTATTTTTTTCACCAGACTATGACCTTCATACAATATCAGAAGTACTCTGGCTTGGTACTTTAAAATACATCTTGATTTTCTAAGTGTGCACTGGAGAATAGTTTATACATGTGTAATATGTCTAGCACACTATAACATATGTCATAATGAGTCTAGCACATACTAACGTGTCATGTAATGTATCTAGCACATTCTAATTCATGTCATGTAATGTGTTTAGCTCACTCTAACATATGCCATGCAATTTGTCTAGCACACTATGGCATATGCCTTGTGTTTTGTCTAGCACACTGTAGCATATGTCATGTTATGTCTAGCACATTCTAATACATGCCATGTGCTGTGCACATTCAGATTCATGCCATGTAATGTGTCTAGCAGACTCTATTATATGCCATGTAATGTATCTAGCACACTATCATATGCCATGTAATTTGTCTAGCACACTATAATATACCATGTAATTTGTCTAGCACACCATCATATGCCATTATTATGTCTAGCACACTTTAACATATGCCATGTAACTGCTATCAAATGAAATTGAATCTGACATCTTTCCTCTTAACATAATCATATAAATCTGCAATTGACTTTGTAAAAGGTGTGTGTGTGTGTTTGACATAAATTTGAATGCATAAGGCAGCCATAATGTTTGAAAGTGAAATCCATTTCATCACACATGTACAAAGTAATTAGACTGTTCCATGTTCTATTCATTCATACTGACATGCAAATGACCATGGGACTTGTATACAATCCCTAATATTCTTTTCCTGTGAATGCAATGAATGGTATGATTCATACTAAAGATAATGTTAGCATTAAAATAGTATGATTCACTAAATATAATGTTGGCATTAAAATAGTATGATTCATATTAAATATAATGTTAGTATTCAAATAGTATGATTAACACTAAAGATAATGTGGTGATTCACACCATATATAATGAAAGTATTAAAAATGCAATGACTTTTTTTTAAAAGACTTAAAATTACCAATTTTCTCAAAATTTTGAGGGTGTTTTTTTTGGGCGAGTTATGTTTTAGTGATTGAAGAAATTGGGAATTGTAAGATGTATATGGTGATAAATTTTGATCATATTTGTTTGAGTATTTTTTGTGCATCTTTACTGGTACATAACACTGCTGTCTGATACAGATCTTGGTCTAAACCAAGACACCAAGGACAAGTCCATATCAATCATTTTTTTGTATGTCTTATTTTTTGTTGTTGTTTTTATAGTTTTGTTCATAAACTGTCACTTGCCCAAGAAATTATGAATTGTCGACATCAGATATATTTGACTTGATTTACATAATTATATCATCAGTAACAAGGATTTTGCATTTTTTAATGGACGTTTATGTATTAACGATCACTTTAATTTTGAAACAATTTAGATGGAGAGTGGGGGTAAAAGGGCAAATTTAAGCATTTTCTTTTGCATAAAATTTTTATTGATGGGGTATTTTCATCTGAGACCATGAGTAAGTGTCCAACAGAATATTTAATATAAATTGTCAATAGTTTGTAAAGTTTTGTTTCCAAGTAGCAGTGTAAAGCAACACGTTTAAATGGAAGGGGGAGGTAACTCTTGCTTCCTCACTGATGAGATAATATTACTGTATGATATTAACATTTTAATGTTGGCAATAATATTGGAGAATAATTATCTACTGGAAACAAGGAGAAGTAGAGAAACACATTTTACTTTTATATTCATCTCAGTAATTATTATATGTTTATAGCTTGATGGAAAAAACTGAATCCAGAATTTCACGATTTCCAAAGTGCTGTAACAAATATTATGCACAGCAAGCCATGTATGAACACCATTCTTACAGAAACAGTGTATGGTCACCATTCTTACAGCAAGCCATATATGGTAACCATTCATACAGCAAACCATGTATCAGCACCATTCATACATGTATGGTCACCAGTCTTACAGCAGGCCATATATGGTAACCATTCATACAGCAAACCATGTATCAGCACCATTCATACATGTGTGGTCACCAGTCTTACAGCAGGCCATATATGGTAACCATTCATACAGCAAACCATGTATCAGCACCATTCATACATGTGTGGTCACCAGTCTTACAGCAGGCCATATATGGTAACCATTCATACAGCAAACCATGTATCAGCACCATTCATACATGTGTGGTCACCAGTCTTACAGCAGGCCATATATGGTAACCATTCATACAGCAAACCATGTATCAGCACCATTCATACATGTGTGGTCACCAGTCTTACAGCAGGCCATATATGGTAACCATTCATACAGCAAACCATGTATCAGCACCATTCATACATGTGTGGTCACCAGTCTTACAGCAGGCCATATATGGTAACCATTCATACAGCAAACCATGTATCAGCACCATTCATACATGTGTGGTCACCAGTCTTACAGCAGGCCATATATGGTAACCATTCATACAGCAAACCATGTATCAGCACCATTCATACATGTGTGGTCACCAGTCTTACAGCAGGCCATGCATGATTACATTCTTACAATAAACCATGCATGATCACCATTCTTACAGAAAGCCATGTACCAGCACAATTCATACAGATAACCATGTATCAGCAACATTCATACAGATAGCCATGTATCAGCACCATTCATACAGATAACCATGTACCAGCACCATTCATACAGATAGCCATGTATCAGCATCATTCATACAGATAGCCATGTACCAGCACCATTCATACAGCAAGCCATGTATCATCACCATTCTTACAGAAAGCCATGTATCATCACCAATCTTGTTTTAGCCATGTATCATTACCATTCTTAGAGCAGGACATGTATCATCACCATTCTTACAGCAAGTCATGTATCATCACCATTCTTACAGCAAGTCATGTAACATCACCATTCTTACAGCAAGTCATGTATCATCACCATTCTTACAGCAAGTCATGTATCATCACCATTCTTACAGCAAGTCATGTAACATCACCATTCTTACAGCAAGCCATGTATCATCACCAATCTTACAGAAAGCCATGTATCATCACCAATCTTGTTTTAGCCATGTATCATTACCATTCTTAGAGCAGGACATGTATCATCACCATTCTTACAGCAAGTCATGTATCATCACCATTCTTACAGCAAGTCATGTAACATCACCATTCTTAGAGCAGGACATGTAACATCACCATTCTTACAGCAAGTCATGTAACATCACCATTCTTACAGCAAGTCATGTAACATCACCATTCTTAGAGCAAGTCATGTAACATCACCATTCTTAGAGCAAGCCATGTAACATCACCATTCTTACAGCAAGTCATGTATCATCACCATTCTTAGAGCAAGCCATGTAACATCACCATTCTTACAGCAAGTCATGTATCATCACCATTCTTACAGCAAGTCATGTAACATCACCATTCTTACAGCAAGTCATGTATCATCACCATTCTTACAGCAAGTCATGTAACATCACCATTCTTAGAGCAAGCCATGTAACATCACCATTCTTACAGCAAGTCATGTATCATCACCATTCTTACAGCAAGTCATGTAACATCACCATTCTTACAGCAAGTCATGTATCATTACCATTCTTAGAGCAGGACATGTATCATCACCATTCTTACAGCAAGTCATGTATCATCACCATTCTTAGAGCAAGCCATGTATCATCACCAATTTTAGTTTTAGTCATGTATCATCACCATTCTTAGAGCAAGTCATGTATCATCACCATTCTTACAGCAAGTCATGTATCATCACCATTCTTAGAGCAAGCCATGTATCATCACCAATTTTAGTTTTAGTCATGTAACATCACCATTCTTACAGCAAGTCATGTATCATCACCATTCTTACAGCAAGTCATGTAACATCACCATTCTTACAGCAAGTCATGTATCATCACCATTCTTACAGCAAGTCATGTATCATCACCATTCTTACAGCAAGTCATGTATCATCACCATTCTTACAGCAAGTCATGTATCATCACCATTCTTACAGCAAGTCATGTATCATCACCATTCTTACAGCAGGACATGTATCATCACCATTCTTACAGCAAGTCATGTATCATCACCATTCTTAGAGCAAGCCATGTAACATCACCATTCTTAGAGCAAGTCATGTATCATCACCAATTTTAGTTTTAGTCATGTATCATCACCATTCTTACAGCAGGACATGTATCATCACCATTCTTACAGCAGGACATGTATCATCACCATTCTTACAGCAAGTCATGTATCATCACCATTCTTACAGCAGGACATGTAACATCACCATTCTTAGAGCAAGCCATGTCTGATCAAAATTCTACTTTGATAAATTAGTAAAATACTATGTCTATAAATAGATGATCATATACTCTGTTAATTACTGTTCATAAGTGCCATGAAAGCTGACCATATTATAAATCAATTCAATTCATCTTATATATGAAGTAGTTTATGTATAATAGTACTTTAAAGTAAAATGGGATCCTGACTATACCTTTCTTATGAAAGGGATTCATGACTATACCTTTCTTATAAAAGGGATTCATGACTATACCTTTCTTATAAAATGGGATTCATGACTATACCTTTCTTATAAAAGGGATCCAATGACTATACCTATCTTATAAAAGGGATTCATGACTATAACTTTCTTATAAAATGGAATTCATGACTATACCTTTCTTATAAAAGGACTATACCTTTCTTATAAAAGGGATTCATGACTATACCTTTTTTATAAAATGGGATTCATGACTATACCTTTCTTATAAAAGGGATTCATGACTATACCTTTTTTATAAAATGGGATTCATGACTATACCTTTCTTATAAAAGGGATTCATGACTATACCTTTCTTATAAAAGGGATTCATGACTATACCTTTCTTATAAAATGGGATTCATGACTATACCTTTCTTATAAAAGGGATTCATGACTATACCTTTATAAAAGGGATTCATGACTATACCTTTCTTATAAAATGGGATTCATGACTATATCTTTCTTATAAAAGGGATTCATGACTATACCTTTCTTATAAAATGGGATTCATAACTATACCTTTCTTATAAAAGGGATTCATGACTATACCTTTGTTATAAAAGGATCCATGATTATACCTGTCTTATAAAAGGGATTCATGGCTATACCTTTCTTATAAAAGGGATTCATGATTTTACCTGACTTATAAAAGGGATTCATCACTATGTCTTAAAAAAGGAATCCAGGACTATACCTATCTTATCAAAGGGATTCGCACTATGTCTGTATAATAAAAGGGGTCCAGGACTATACCTGTCTTATAAGGGGATCACCTGTACTGATCTGCCATAAAACGAGTCAATACTGTATTTTACATAGTTTTTTTTTACTAACAAATATAAACTGTATGCATCCGTAACATGAAATCGTAATGTTTGAATACAACTGATGTCTTAAATTTTCACATCAAACAAGCCAGAATTGCTTGTCAAAAAAGAGTACACGAAACAAGCCAGAACTGGTCCAGTCTTAATAGTGTATGCCAAACAAGCCAGGACTGGCCCCATCATTTGGAAGAATTTTATTTTCAGGACAGACCTTAAATTCTGAATATTACCACATGTTCTGGACTTTCATCTGACCGCTTAGAAGAACTCGGAATGCTCCATCCATAAACTACAGTTACTTTATTAAATCTTTGTCTTATGTCTTTAAAGGAAACTTTAAAAAAAAACATGGTGATTGATATGGTGCTTTTAAGTATGATATGAAGCTGTGAAAATTTGACAAAAATTGGTTAAGATTTGTTGTATAGCAAAATGTCTCTATGGTGACTAGCAAGGCCATGCCTCACTAGGCTTCTTTCCAACAGCTTGATCAACTAGGCCATGCCTCACTAGGCTTCTGTTCAACTGCTTGATCAACTAGGCCATGAATCACTAGGCTTCTGTCCAACTGCTTGAATAATTAGGTCATCAATCACTAGGCTCCTGCCTAACTGCCTGACAAACCAAACATGGGGAGTCAAAATGCAATTTTACCTGATATGTAGACAATCACACCTAGATGGGTCAGGATGATATCATGTTCATTAACAGCTGGAGGTGAATTCTTGGTGAAAATGTACAAACACAGAAGTACAGAAGTAACAGCACCCTAGATTTAACTACTTGTAATTATATTAAATACCAACCCCTTAAAGTTGGACAGCTTGTAATTATACTGATTACATACTAATCAACCTTCTTCTGGGCTGATAATAATTATACTAATGAAATACCAACCCCCTTCATATGGGCTGATAATAATTATACTAATGAAATACCAACCCCCTTCATATGGGCTGATAATAATTATACTAATGAAATACCAACCCCCTTCATATGGGCTGATAGTAATTTGTACTATTTAAATACCAACTCTGCTTTTATTTGGTCTTAAAGTAATTATACTAATTATAATAATTAGTTTTACCATTGAGAAAAGAATAATTTTTTAATAAATTACTCTTTTGACATGACACCGCTATCACTAGTAGTATTGATAGCTGCTGTAATGTTAGAATGCTTGTCATGTATATTGTATAAAAGTGACTGTATTTAATTTTACTAGTATTTGCTGTATCACAATCATAAACACAGCCAGTATTTCCTATCTTTCCAACTTGTACTTCCTGTCTTGATTTCATACACACAGAGCTGGTATTTCCAATTTCACCTTCATACAAACAGAGCTGGTATTTCCTGTCTCACCTTCTCACACACAGAACTGGTATTTCCTATCAGACCATCATACACACAGAGCTTGTATTTCCTGTCTCACCTTTTATATACACAGGGCTTGTATTTCGTATCTCACCTTCATACACACAGAGCTTGTTTTTCCTGTCTTAACTTCTCACACAAAGAGCTGGTATTTCCTATCAGACCTTCATATACACAGAGCTTATATTTCCTGTCTCACCTTCATACACACAGAGCTTGTATTTCCTGTCTTAACTTCTCACACAAAGAGCTGGTATTTCCTGTCTCACCTTCATACATACAGAGCTTGTATTTCCTGTCTTAACTTCATACACAAAGAGCTGGTATTTCCTGTCTTAACTTCTTACACAAAGAGCTGGTATTTTCTATCAGACCTTCATACACTAAGAGATATGTCATCATTATACCAGTCACAGAAATCCATGGAACCTTTGAACTTAATGCAAATTAGAGTTCATTAATCCAAGTTCCTATTTTCATGTTTTATCTTTTTTTTTTGTAATTTGTAATAGACATTGGAGTTCACATTACCCTGTTACTGTTATTATGTCTTATCCTTTCTTCATGTGTTACACAAATTAAAGTTCATTTTACACTGTTTCTAGGGGTCCAGAGTGGCCAAGAGGTCTAAAGCACTGTCCATTACGGATCACTGCCATCTCACCTCTGTATGCGTGGGTTCAAGTCTCAGATTCGGCTAATGTGGATATGTGAGAAAGCTTGCCAGTAGCTTCTCGTGGGTCATTGGGTCTTTCCAGGGGTTTTCCCGGGTTCTTCCCTCAACCAATAATACTGGCCACCATGTATAGCCTATCGTGTGCTGAAAAATGGCGTTAAACTCTAAAACAACAACAACACTGTTTCTGTTTTATGCCTTAAACCTTCTTCTTATGTTTAGTACAAATTAGAGTTCATTTTATCCAGTTTTTTTAATGACTTATCTTTTGTTCATTTGTAATACAATTTGAAGATCACTTTATCCTGTTTCTATTTTCATGTTATGGGTGCAGAGTGGCTGGGTAGTCTAAAGTGCTCACCATTACAGATCACTGCCATCTCACCTCTGTCTTTGTGGGTTTGAGTCTCGGGCTCAGCCAATGTGGGTACATGATAAAGCTTGCCGGTAGTTTCTAGAGGGTCGCTGGTTCTTTCCGGGGTTTTCTGGGGTTCTTCCTCCACCATTATTACTGGCCGCCATGTATAGCCTCTCTTGTGCTGAAAAATAGCATTAAACCCTATAACAACAACAAATTTCATTTTTTATCTGTTTTTCATGTGTTGTTGAAAATAGTGTTTTGCAGCTGTAATTGATGTGGTGGGGTGAGTATAGGTGTATAATCATTGTGATTATTCTGTTATGAAAGAAATTTGAAATCTGTTTAAATATTTATTCTTACATGGCATCATAGGTTGGAATAATTCTGTACAATTTCTGTATAATCATTGTAAAACCATAATCTATAATTTTCATCAACAAGAACAATTATATGGTAATATTTTTGTTCACTCAGTTATGACTGTTATCAGGGAATTAGTTTGTTAGACTTGTTCCAGATCCATTTTTGCTCTAAATCTAGTCATTATTTTATATTAACAAATCCTTAATGTATAATTATTTAATCCAAACCTTGCGCTTATCGTTAGTCTCGTCAAATCTATCATGGCTAACTCCAGGAAAAAGATACAAAAATCCAGGAAAAAGATACAAAAATTAAAAACTATTCATTATTATAACTGGATCTTCAGTAATATTTACTTCAACAAGCTATGTCCAAGTTTGCCATCTCACTTAAAACACAATTCAAACTGTATTAAGTTAATTATTGTACTGCATCACTTCAGGCTGTGGTTAATTAATTACAGTACTCCATCACTTCAGATTGTGGTAAGCTAATTGAAGTACTCTGCAGGTTAAATTCTATTATGTAAATGTACTTGATAGGTGTGACTGTATTACATTCTGTACAGTACTTAATAAGTCAGACTATATTAAGTTTTGTTCAGTACTTCATATTCATTTCTGTACAGTGCTTCATCATTTTGAACAGTATAGTAAGTTCTTTGTAGTACTTCATAGGTCAAACTGTATTAAATAATGAACAGTACTCCATCACTTCAGACTATTAAGTTCCATACAGTAATGCATCACTTCAGACTACTAAGTTCTGTACAATACTGTTTTTTCAGACAATAATAGGCTCTGTAAAGTTCATCATAGGTTGAACTGTGTTAAGTTTGGTAAATTACACCATCACTTAAGACTGTATTACAAAACTTCATCACTATTTACTATACATGGGAATCATAAAAGTGGATGGCCTAGTGGGTTTGATTATAAAAATCAATGGCCTAGTAGGTTTGATTATATACGTGGATGGCCTAATAGGTTTGATTATAAAAGTGGATGACCATACAGGTTATCTTACGGAGATATTTCATGCACGATGTTACTAAACAATTAAATGGCCTCATTGCTAACAGGTAAATTGTCATGAATTTTGACGAGCTCATTGCTAACAGGTAAATTGTCATGAATTTTTATGACCTCATTGCTAACAGGTAAATTGTCATGAATTTTGACAACAGATAAATACAGACATCACTTTACAAGAACTCATTGCTAACAGTAAATAGTCATGAATTTTGACAACAGGTAAATTTGACAAACTCATTGCTAACAGGTAAAGAGTCATGAATTTTGATGACTTCATTGCTAACAGGTAAATTGTCATGAATTTTGACAAGCTCATTGCTAACAGGTAAATTGTCATGAATTTTGATGACCTCATTGCTAACAGGTAAATTTTCATGAATTTTGACAACAGATAAATATAGACATCACTTTACAAGAACTCATTGCTAACAGTAAATAGTCATGAATTTTGACAACATGTAAATACAGACATACATTTCCAAGAGCTTGTTGCATCCAGGTAAGTAGAGTCATATTTTTATAAGAGCTCATTGATAACAGGTAAATAGTTATATCTATACAAGAGCTCATTGCTAACAGGTAAATAGAGTCATACCTTTACAAGAGCTCATTGCTAATATTTCCACAACATACTCATATGTCATCACATATATTTTAATTCTATATATTTTTTGTCTGTTTTATTATTAATATTTTTGCATTCTTGAAATAACTTTACATTAAACAGTTTCCAAATATTTAATAAAACCCTAATTTGTATTCACTGCTCTATGTTAGGCATTTATATAGGTTTGGCAATTTTGGAGACTTTTCCATTATGCCATGAAAAACCAAATTTCTTCTCCTAATACCTGTATATTTAAAACGCCATGAAAAACCAAATTTGTTCTCATTATACCTGCATATTTACATGTCATGAATAACCAAATTTCTTCTCCTAATACCTGTATATTTAAAACGCCATGAAAAACCAAATTTGTTCTCATTATACCTGCATATTTACATGTCATGAATAACCAAATTTCTTCTCCTAATACCTGTATATTTAAAACGCCATGAAAAACCAAATTTGTTCTCATTATACCTGCATATTTACATGCCATGAATAACCAAATTTCTTCTCCTAATACCTGTATATTTAAATGCCATGAAAAACCAAATTTCTTCTCATTATACCTGTATATTTACATGCCATGAATAACCAAATTTGTTCTTATGATACCTGTGTATTTACATTACATCATGAATATCCAAATTTATTCTCTTCATGCCTGTGTGTTTACCATAATTTTAATGTGAGGCAGACTGTATGATATTATACCAAAACCTTGTACATAGAAATTACTGTAAATACATCAAATTATACATATTTATGGCTTCTTTATGTTACTGTAGGATAAATAAACAATGTGTGTGTATATCTCATAGCATTATTATATATAAACTTATGGTGCTTATGTATGGTAGAGAAGAAATCTAGCATTAAATGCATGTGTTGTCAATTCCTTTGCCATTTGTAAAACATTTCTTGACTTTGTACTGTAATTACCATTGGTAAAATAATTGTAGACTTTGTACTGTAATTACCATTGGTAAAAAATTTGTTTATTTTGCACTGTAAATTACCACTGGTAAAATAATTGTAGACCTTGTACTGTAATTACCATTGGTGAAACATTTGTTTATTTTGTACTGTAAATTACCATTGGTAAAATAATTATAGATCTTGTACTGTAATTACCATTGGTAAAATAATTGTTTACTTTGTAATGTAATTATTTTTTGTATCAGTTAGCTTTTGTTTTAATAATGATGACCAAAAAGATGCCATTTGAAATTTTTTTAAAAATGTGTTTCACTGATGTGTAAAATTTAGAATTGCATAAATATACCATACCACTTAATAAGGTGTGTACTAACTAGGTTTTACACTTAATAGGGTATTTTAGTACTAATTAGGTTTTACACCTAATAGGGTATTTTAGTACTAATTAGGTTTTACACTTAATAGGGTATTTGAGTACTGATTAGGTTTTACACTTAATAAGGTATTTGAGTACTGATTAGGTTTTACACTTAAAAGGGTATTTGAGCACTGATTAGGTTTTACACTTAAAAGGGTATTGAGTATGACCTGGGTTTTACACTTAATAGGGTATTGAGTATGAAATGGGTTTTACGCTTAATAGGATATTTGAGTACTAACTAAGTTTTACACTTAATAGATTATTTTAGTGCTAATTAGGTTTTACACTTAATAGGGTATTTGAGTACTAATTAGGCTTTACACTTAATAAGTTATTTGAGTATTAACTAACTTTTACACTTAATAGGGTATTTGAGTACTAAACTAGGTTTTACAATTAATAGGGTATTTTAGTACTAATTAGGTTTTACACTTAATAGGGTATTTGAGTACTGATTAGGTTTTACACTTAATAAGGAATTTGAGTACTGATTAGGTTTTACACTTAAAAGGGTATTTGAGTACTGATTAGGTTTTACACTTAAAAGGGTATTGAGTATGACCTGGGTTTTACACTTAATAGGGTATTGAGTATGAAATGGGTTTTACGCTTAATAGGATATTTGAGTACTAACTAAGTTTTACACTTAATAGATTATTTTAGTGCTAATTAGGTTTTACACTTAATAGGGTATTTGAGTACTAATTAGGCTTTACACTTAATAAGTTATTTGAGTATTAACTAACTTTTACACTTAATAGGGTATTTGAGTACTAAACTAGGTTTTACAATTAATATATTATTTTAATACTAATTAGGTTTTACACTAAATGGGATATTCAACTACTAACTAGGTTTTACACAAAGGTTTGATGTGAGAATTTTGACAGAAATTATAATTATTTGGTTTTATTTTTTAGTGTGTTCAAGAAATATTATTCAATGCTACACACACACTTAAACCAATTTATGGTAAGATTCTATCAGCAAAATAGTACCATTAAAGGAAACTATTTTCACATGACTCACAATGTGGAATTGTATTATAGACAAAGTAGCTGGCATCTTTATGTGATTTTTTTTGGATCCAACTTTCTTTTGTTTCTTCATGTTTTTTTCTTTCATTACAGATGTGAAGCTTTCCTGAGTATTTTGAATCCTAGTGTTTTCATTTTTCATTTGGTAAAACTTTTAAGGATTATATAACTGTAATTGTAAGTAAAATATTAATAAAACAGCATTTGTGCTTTACAGAATTTTTGTAAATTAAAATGTGTTCATCTGCTTCTGTCATCTGTTTGCAGATCTTATGGCCAATCAGGGTCTTTGCTACCCCAAATCCAAATCTGTTTCTCTACCTACAGATCTTATAGCCAATCAGGGTCTTTGCTACCCCAAATCCAAATCTGTTTCTCTACCTACAGATCTTATAGCCAGTCAGGGTCTTTGCTACTCCAAATCCAAATCTGTTTCTCTACCTACAGATCTTATAGACAATCAGGGTCTTTGCTACCCCAAATCCAAATCTGTTTCTCTACCTACAGATCTTATAGCCAATCAGTTTCTTTGTTACCCTAAATCCAAATCTGTTTCTCTACCTACAGATCTTATAGCCAATCAGGGTCTTTGCAACCCCAAATCCAAATCTGTTTTTCTACCTACAGATCTTATGGCCATTTAGGGTCTTTGCTACCCCAAATCCAAATCTGTTTCTCTACCTACAGTTCTTATAGCCAATCAGGGTCTTTGTTACTCTTAAGTCCAAGTCGGTTGCTCTACTTAAAATCTTTTGGCCTTTCAGGGTATTTGCTACACCAAATCCAAGTCTGTAACTCTACTTACAAATCTTTTGGCCTATCAAGGTCTGTGCTACTCCAGATCCAAGTTTGTTACTCTATTCTATCTGTCTGTTAATCTTGAAGCCAGATAGGACCTTGTGTTTCCAAAATTAAAAATCTGTTCCTTTGTTAGACCGGTCTATTGATCTTACATCTATTTAAGATCTGTGCTACTTTAAATTAAAATTGTTTCATTTGTCTACCTTTATTACAGATTGATTATATGCCATTCTAAATTAAAATTTGTTTCCCTGCTCCAGCTATATAGAAGTTAGCTATTTGTTTCAAGTCATTATGGGTAATTTTCTGCATGGCATTATGGGTTAAACTGGTACAGTAGTACACTTTATGAGATAAACCCTTATATCAATGAAAATGTTTAAATAAAATGAGAACCTTATACCAGTCATACCCATACAAGCTTGAAGAAATTTGACATAGTTGTGAAAACATGGATGGATAAATGAATAATGGATTGTTTAACTGTTCAAAATTGTCAACTTAATATTTCAAAATCTTTGTTTTATGGCAGCTGAATTGCCATTTCAGTATTTATTTACAAAACGTTGTTTGAACATCGTCAATTAATCAATAACAGTTTGTAATTGGATGTGGTAAACTATGATAAACAGTCACATTACATGATATTCATCACATGGTAGTCACGTGACAAATTTACAGCTGCTTGAATCACATGACCATAACCATTTTGAATGAGAGACCTCGCTTCTGTGTGATTCGTTATTTTTTATAGAACAGCCGATTATCCCACTCCTGTTGCCTATAAAATGTTACATGGCAACAGTAAATATGGATTATGTTATTCTATATATTTTTTTGTTCTGTCTGAGATGAGATTTATGCTGTACAGAATAATGGAAAGTCTCTTCAAACTGACCGTAAGTTAAAGCCTCAATTCTGCCCTTACTTGCATGCGATCTGAATGAGCCTTCACATTTGGGAAGTACTTTAATGTTTTGGATTTGATATCACGGCAAAATATGTCCAGTTTCAACTCAAATCCTTTCCAGTAGCCTAAATGTTCAAGTCCTGTTTGACCCTGTCCTCGTAAATGCAAGTTCAACTCGTTTAAATGTGTCGTTATGTCTGTCAGAAACATCGGCTTCAACGGCCAGTCCTCATCATTCAATTAGGGAAAATGTTCATTTTCATCACGAAACACCTTGATTGCTTCCAGACAGGAAACGAATCTATTCAAGACTTTACCTCGACTAAACCAACGAACATTGCTGTACAACAGGAGATCTGCATATTCACTCTCAATTTCTTGTAAAAGAGACTTGAATTGCCTGTGAATCAGTGAAGAGCGGGGAACTATAAAGTTGACTATCTTAACAACAGTTGCCATCACAGAGTGCAAGTCGAATGATGAAATCTTTGCACACAAACTCTTCTGGTGTATAATGCAATGGAAGTTTAATAGTCGACATCCAACTTGATTCTCAAGAAGTGTGACAAATCCTTTCTTTTTGCCACCGATTGCAGCAGCACCATCAGTCGTTACACATAATAATTTATTCAACTCGATGTTCTGATTTGTGAAATAGCTTACGAATGCAGTAGTTTGGCTATATCATGAAGAGCTAACAAGCAAAAAAATGTTATAGTGAATTTAAGAATATCGTCAGTTTATCTAATTCTAACATATAACATTTAAATAATGTTCCTTAACAGAACATAAGAAATAGCACTAAAACTATAAACGTTTAATACGATGGCCGCGTCCTACAGTAGCGGCAGCATACAGTGCTTCGGCGCTACACTAATATAGCCTATTACTGGCCGTGAAAACGGACATGTGGCGACACCTAGATAATACAATAAATATTAAGAAAATGATATGGCGCCGTCCAGTGCATGTATCAGCCATTATTTGTACTTGCATTGAAGAAAAAATCTTTTTTTTCCCACTTATTACCTGTTACCAAGTCTGGCACGCGTGCGGTAGGTTGCCGACCCCTGATGTAGAGCATCAGCTATGAGACGCCTTCATACTTTCAGTTTACTTTCCACACATAAACCTACAATTTCCTTGTAGCACGTCAATGTCCTCATTTTGTCATAGGTAATATTCCTGTAGCTGCCTAGTGATATCAGTGAAATGTCACAGCAAAAATAGTATTATTTATGAAATCTGCAGTGAACAAAAGATGATAAAGAAACCAAACTGATTCTCTTGTAAAATAACTGCAAAATGTGCATGCTAAGTACTTAACAAAATATAAACAATGCACAGCATACATAAACTACCCACCGCTCCGATGGCCTAGTGGTTAGAGCGTTCGCCGCGGAAGCGGGAGGTCGTGGGTTCGATCCCCGGCCGAGTCATACCAAAGACTTACAAAAATGGTACTAATAGCTGCCTCGCTTGACGCTCAGCATTAAGAGGTTAGAGTTAGGACTGGTCGGCCTGGTGTCAGGATAATGTGACTGGGTGGGACATCATGCTACATGTCTGCGGCATGATGCCTCAGTGCTAGACATCACTATAAACTGCATCACAGCAGACATCGTAGCGATATGACTGAAAAATTGTTAAAGCTACGTTAAAAATCCTAATCAAACAAACAAACATAAACTACCCAAAACTCTCACTGATTTCATAAAGAAGGTCAAATCTTTACTTGACCAGAGAAATTTGAAGTAGACTTGAGGGAGGAAACTCATCAGATAACATAAAATGTATGGGCAAAACTTTGTAAACTGAACCACATCATTTGGGAAATTTAAACAATGAAATTATATACCAATTTTCATCCCAGCTGATGATAAGACAATATGTATGGATAATAATGTATTTTAAGAACACTAAGAAGGTCACCTTTGCATCAGTTTCACATTGGCCAGCACATAGTGTTGCTAAAGCTGTTGCTATTTAGAGAAGTTTGTTTTGCTGGTGATTGTAACCTGCATAGAATCAACTCCAAAGTAAACAAACAGTACATTATGCTAAGTTAAAATGGATAAAAACAATCTAAAACCCACATCGATTTCATGTAACTCACAAAAAACAGCAATGAAGTGGATCTGTTCCTGTGAAAGATTCACAACAATTGGTGGGGCTGACTGCCACGGAAATCTTTGACATTGACCAGGTTAGCAATATCACTTTGTCAGGTGTGCTCTCATGCACCTTGAGAACTGCAAGAAAATAAAACACTGTACTCCCATACACCTTGAGGATTACAAGAAAATTAATGTACTAAAACATTAAACCATGAGCTGGTATGTATGTAAAAGAAATAAATTAGGGCAGTCATTATAAAATTAGGAAAATATACAAAGTATGTACTGACAATATTGATAAACTGAATAAGTATGTTAAATGCTTCAATTAAACCACCTTGCATTAAACTTAACAGGCTTTTGTTGTTCATTAGAAGAAGGGATGCGAAATAATTCCTGTTAACTCTCACAGTAGTTAGCTCTCTTCTTCTACTATAATTTACTACTATAAAATCTATAGGAAGTGTGTTGTTGTTGATATTGTTGTAGGGTACATTTTTCAGCACAAGATAGGCTATACATGGCGGCCAGTACTAATGGTGGAGGAATAACCCGAGAAAACTCCAGAAAGATCCACCGACCCACGAGAAGCTACTGGCAAGCTTTATCACATACCCACATTGGCCGAATTCGAGACTCGAACCCATGCAGACAGGTGAGATGGCAGTGATCCGTAACGGCATGCGCTTTAGACCACTCGGCCACTCGGGGCTTCTTATATAGAAAGTGTGTGTTTGGAATATATTACTATGTCAGATTCAAGACATATAGGTAATTAGGAAATGATTTATGGCACCACTGATCACATTTGACAAACTGAAAAAATTACATGGGTTCTTAATAATATTGCATTAAAGATACCAAAACAATTTGATTTTTGTTGAAAGGATGCTTGTAAGATTTTGACTGAGGTATCCAAGTTAATTATTATGCAACTAGTGGCTATTATACTGAACCAACTCTGCCACCAACCCCTATTTTACATTCATTTTTGACAGGAAAAAGCTATTTTGAATATTTTCCTGTGACAAGACAGCTAAAAGAATCAATCTAGATGTTTACATATTTACCTCTGTAGCATACACATGTAAATACGTAAGCCAAGTCGGCTGCTCATTTGCAGCCCAAGTTGCGCATTTGATCTCCAATGCTAGTCTGTGACAGGCATCACATATTTAACTTATGTGTAAATTGAAACATGCTAGAATTGTGATGATTAGGCTCATGCCTTCTACCTTTAAAGTTAGGGTTGTGTCAAAATACGTAACTATCCAGTGAGACCTAACGTACAAGCCGCTCTGATGTCCCTCTTATTAAATCGGGATATTACTTGCTACGATTTCTTTTGAGATTATTTTGTTTGATTTGAGGAAAATACTAACTCCAGATGACAAAATATTTAGTTTTTGAGTTGCAAGCCACAATGATGTGAAAACGACTATTACGAACGCTAACCGAAAGTGATGGGTCTGTAAAACATCTCCCTTTTATTATCAGGGAGACGGCTTATTTGCAAATTAAATCCCAAGTAATCCTAGCATTACAGACACAAGTCCTAATACTACACGTTCTGAATAAACTTTAGTGGAAATCCAAATTAAATCCAACGCTGAATGTGTTGATATGTCTTTGGTGACCTGTATCGTGATGATGTACCAACAGTCTTTTCTGGAAATACGGTAATATAATGGCATTTTTGAATTTACTATAAATCACCAGTAAATCTCTATGTCCAAAAATACCATTTTTGTATGAACACTATATTTTCAGAGAAGAATCACTTGAATTAAATAATGGAAGAAATACAATTCCTTCTTCTTCTTCTTCTTCTTCTTTATGTCCTTCCGCGCAGTGGGACGCATAGGGCAACAAGCTTCCTCCAGTCATCTCGATCGGCAGCCTTAACCTCCGCTGCGTCTAAGTTGATATTGACGGCTCGCAGATCTTCTATAAATGTCCGTCGCCATGTCTTTCTCGGTCGTCCAATGCCTCGTTTCCCACGTGCTGGCGTCCACAACATCGCCGTCTTTGCGTGGCGCGTCTCGGCCATTCTCAGAACATGTCCCGCAAAACGTAATCTTCTTTCTGCGACCACTTCTCCCAGGCTTCGGGTGTTTGCTCTTCTGAGGATTTCCTCGTTAGTGATGTGGTCGTGGTAGGTGACACGAAGAATACGTCGCAGACATCGCTGTTGGAATACGTTCAGCCTGCTGACCAGCTTCTTCGTGCCTTTCCATGTCTCGCAGGCGTAAATGGCGGATGGGATGACGATAGTGTTGAAGAGGCGAAGTTTGGTGTTTGTGTGAATCGACCGACGTGTCCAAATTGGGAGAAGACGTTGGAATACGGCCGCCGCTTTGCCAATTCGACATTTGACGTCTGCATCAGCTCCACCTTCCTTGTCGATGGTGCTTCCCAAGTAGGTGAACTGCTCGACTTGGCCGATGGTCTGGCCGCCTACGCTGACCCGCACAGGTGTCTTCCGGTTGACCGCCAGTGTCTTCGACTTTTCTGTGCTAATTCTTAATCCAACTTTAGCCGCCTCCACCTCCAGGTTGGTGGTCATTTCCTGAAGAGATCTCGCATTCTCTGCCAGCAGCGCAATGTCGTCAGCAAAATCCAGATCTGTCAGGCGTGCCTTATCCTTCCACGTGATGCCATATTTCGGATGGTCCATCGCCCTTCTCATGACAAAATCTATTGCCAAAAGGAATAAGAAAGGCGAGAGTATGCATCCCTGACGGACTCCTGTCTCAATGCCAAAGAAGGGTGTGTGGCCAGCGTCCGTTCGTACGCAGCAGCTGGACTCGCGATAAAGATTCTTGAAGATGGCGATGAAACGAGGTGGAATGCCAAATGACCTTGCAATGAGCCACAGGGATTCACGGTGGACGCTATCAAAGGCCTTTTTGAAGTCGATGAAGTTGACGACAAGCGGCTTTTGGAATTCAGTGCATTGTTCGAGAATATTTCGGAGGGCGAAGATTTGCTCACTGCACGACCGGCCGCTTCGAAATCCAGCCTGTTCTTCCCGCAGGGCCTGGTCCGCAGCGCGTTGCAGGCGTTTGAGGATGATAATGCAGAAGACCTTGCCAGGAACGGAGAGGAGAGTAATATCGCGCCAGTTGTTACAATCGGCCAGGTCGCCTTTCTTCGGTAGTTTGACGATCACTCCCTTTCTCCAGTCACTTGGCACGCACTCGCTATTCCAGCAGTCATTAAGCAGCTTGGTGATCCTCTGCACGACAACATCTCCTCCTGCCTTCAGCATTTCTGTTGAGATTTGGTCGATGCCGGTCGCCTTATTGTTTTTGAGGCGACGAATCGCTGCCATGACTTCGGCGGTATTGATGTCCTCCATATTCACATCCAAATTTGTAGGAGGTGGTCCATCGGTGAAGTCGAAAGTGGAAGGTGGCAGTGGCTGATTGAGTGTCTCACTGAAATGCTCCATCCAACGCTCATCTTGCTCTTCTTTGCTGGCAAGGACCTTGCCGTTTTTGTCTTTGATCGGAACGTTGGATCCACTTTTGGCCCCTGTAAGGTCCCTGACCACCCGGAACAAAGTCCTTGCATCTCCACGGTCTGCCGCTTCCTGGGCCTCGTCTCCTTTTCGCTCCAACCAATCCTTCCTGTCTATTTTACAACTCCGTTTGACCAATCGGTCCAGTGTTTGGTACTCCTGTGCCGTTTCTTCCTTTTCTTCTTCTGTTTTCGCCTGGTCTCGTTGGCGTTTCTTTAATTTCCTTTCGTCAATCAGCGCCCATGTGTCGTCAGTGATCCACTGCTTCCGTTGTGTGCCTCGTTTCCGTCCGACCACTCTCTCTGCTACCTCGGTAACGGTTTCTCTGAACTGCGTCCACTGCATTTCAATATTGTCCGAGTCCTCAAGCAGTTGAAATCGATTGGTCAGTTCGATCCGAAACTGTTCGGCGGTGGTTCTCTCTTTCAATTTTGCCGTGTTAAATGGTTTGGTGACTGTCTTCATCTTCATCGCTTTCAGTTTCAACTTGATCTTGGCCACAAGGAGGCAGTGGTCGGATCCAACATCGGCCCCGCGGAAGACTCGTACATCGCGCAGTGCTGATCGCCACCGCTGGTTGATGCTGATGTATTCAATTTCATTTGAGGTGAAACCATCCGGTGATCGCCACGTCTTCTTGTGGATGGTCTTGTGAGCGAAGTACGTGTTGCCAATGCAGATATTGTTGATGCCGCAGAAGGATAGAAACTGATCACCGTTGTCACTCGTTGTTGTCGCTGACCCATGCGGACCTATCACCTCCTGCCATCCTCGTCGGTCACCATCAATTTGGGCGTTCATGTCCCCGAGGAGGATCTTGATGTCGTGGCCAGGGGCACTCGTGAACACATCTTGTAATTGATCGTAGAAAGCGTCCTTCTCTTCATCTTCAGCTTCATCGGTCGGCGCGTAGGCTTGGATGATAGTAGTTTTCGCATGCCGAGATTGAAGACGGGCGGTGATGATACGGTCACTCACTGGTGTCCAACTGATCAGTGCCCTGGCCGCTACTTTGTTCAGCACCAACCCCACACCTCGCACGTGGTGCTTGTCCTCGCCGGAGTAGATGACTGTCTTCTCCTCACTGACGATTTTCCCACTTCCTGTCCATCGCATTTCGCTGATTCCGAGAATATCCAATCGATAATTGTCAAATTCACGGAGTAACTGTGCCAGCTTGCCACACTGATACAGCGTCCTCACATTCCATTTTCCGATTCGGATTGTTGTTTTGGCGTCGATGATCCCGTCTCGCATCGGGCGTTGGATGACCTCACGGCTTTGCTCTAACACCGTCATGAGAACACCGTCGGTGTTGAGTACGGGGGCATCTTGCCGATAAGATTGAGATTCATGGTTTTCGTTTGTTGTTTCGGTAGCGGTTTCGTTTCTACGGGGCCGGGGTGCTAACCCGGCGCCCAACCCTCCTCCTTCATCCAGGCTTGGGACTGGCTGTAGCGGACCACAGGCGGAGTTAAATACAATTCCAGCCTAACTGAATTACAGTACCGACAATAATACAATTGATTATTAATGGTTATTAAAGCTTGAATGAATAATATTTCCAGTAACAAGATTATCTAGTCCTCTAATTGACATTAGCATTTTCTAATAAAAACTATTACCTAATGGAAAATTTCAAGCTGGAAAGTTCTAAATGTTTACGAGATAAGTTACTAGTATAATTAGGAGGTTTGTTATTATTTATAATATAAAGTCCGGAGAATGTAAGGTGCGCTAGGTATATGTATAATGGAACCCCAATAACCTAGACCCAGACACAAATAAACATCTTTACTTCTATTAATAATGATCCTAATACTAGACCCATATACATATAAAATATTTTACCTATGTATTAGTTGTTTACAGAATTTAAATACTCCATAATTCAGGTTTAGTAGAAAATAAACTTGATTTTGGACAGCAAACAATGATCCATTACAAAAGCGTATCCTGAAAGAAACTAAAATATTTATAATTTTTACAAAAACCAAACTACAATATCAATGCAAATTAAATATACATACACCTAATTAGAAAGAATCAATATGGTTATTCCATTTTTCAGATTAATACTTCTTCTTACATTGAAAGTAATCTTTGAAAATATTGCATTATAATTTTTTTTTCTCACTTTACCATAAGTCCTATAATCTTTGGCCTGTTCCGTTAACATGAAAGAAACTGCAGAATCATTTAAATTGTTTGATGTATTCACATCTGGTGCTAATCCGTTCTTTCACTAACATTAGAATGTGTGGTCCATTTGAGTCTTTTAAAAATAAGGTAAACTGCCAAAGTACATGAATTAATGACATTTTATATTAAACATGGAGAAATTTATTGGGAAGTTAATTCTTTTTGAATGAGTATAAAGTATATACGGATTTCAACTTAATGGAACATGTTTCTCATAATTATAACACCCTCGGAAATAGACCGTGTATCAGAGATCAAATAATAATAATAATTGAGTTTTAATTCAAGATAAATTTACTTCCTTATTAAGATCAAAGAAGGAAACAAAATACGCTGAGGAACCGCACGTACATGCGCCTTTCTTTATTTCGTCCCATCACACACCCACCCACTATTTTTTATTTTGTGGTTCTTTTAAGGTTATATTAGTTTCTAAAATAATTTCATCATTAATATTTTATTCGATGGAAATAATTTAGCGACATAGGAGTCTCAGATTCGGTAAATTCGAGAGACATTGGTCACTGTATGTATGCTAATGAACGTTTTAGATAAGGGGAAAAATTCAAACTGAATCAACTCAATTTTATAGCATAATTATTATGTTTGTAGGAACGGGAAATCTGTCCGTCCGTATGTATCTATGGAGCCTAAATTATTTGTACGGTAATGTAATGTATTTAAATTCTACTTGTACCTTCATTCTAGACACACGAAAATTAGGACATAGCCCTGTGAGTATTGGTTGTGCTAACACTAAGGAAATCATTATCACACCCGTGGGTAAGGATGGGTGGGGTTGCAAATAGCGCAAGATATATGTTTATCACATATCTGATAATCGACATGTGATCAATGACTTGTGACAACAAATGTTCGACTGACATCCTGTAGGTAATACCCCTAGGTCTTTCTCTATCCCAGGGATTTATCACCTGAGTCATACCATACATTGTTTAGATCCCTACCTATAACCATATACACGCTTGGCGCAAAATTGCAGCTTTTTACAGACAACTGGTATTGACCCCAATACAACTAACATTGACCTAGGGTTCATCCTAACTCTTCAGGAGACTAAGCTTCTGGGTCGTCGCTTGAAAATTGTCGAGATCCACACCCTATAACCACGTACACATTAATGCACTTGAAAAAGAAGTCTTAACCCTCCGAGACTTAAACAAAAGGCTCAGCGCGAGGAAGCTCATATTAAGTGCTTTATTTATTTATTTATTTATTTATTTATTTATTTATTTATTTATATTTTAATTTTTTTAAACTATAAGATAAGGCATATGATGTGTATAATTGCTACAAAAACATGACATAGTTTTTGCTATAAAGAATCACTTGGAAGAACTGAAAGTGTGTGTGTGTGTGTGTGTGTGTGTGTGTGTGTGTGTGTGTGTTATTTGGGTTTTTAACTTTTCTTTAACAATTTGTCAGTCATACCGTTACGATGTCTGCAGTGAGGCAGTTTATAGGGATGTCTAACACTGGGGCATCATGCCGCAGACATGCAGCATCATGCCCCACCCAGCCGTATTATTCTCACACAATTGGCCGACCAGTCTTAGCACTAACCTCTAAATGCTGAGTGCCAAAAGAGGCAACTATTAGTATCATTCTCTTTGGTATGACTCGGCCAGGGTTTGAAACCATGATATCCAACGTACGCGACGACTCACTCCACCGGAGCGGTTGGAAAAACTGAATGGAAAAACCACCGAATATTTAAATCTATGTTAAGTGTTTAAGATGCTGGAGTCAATTGACGATTGTTTGATACGACGTAGACATATCTCCCTTTTGAGTGAAGTTACGATTTTGACAGGCCCTTGACAGCCAAATCATTGAGAATGTTCCCCCGCCTCCGAGACTTAAACAGAAGGCTCAGCACGAGGAAGCTCATATTATGTGATTTATTTATTTATTTAGTTATTTATTTATTCTTTTTTTTTTTTAAACTATAAGATAAGTCATATGATCAACGTTCCCTCTAAGCTGTGCGCGCACGCGCAGCTGCTCATACATACCCGCGCAGCTGAATTGTCAATCCAACATTAAAGTTTGCACGTCTCCGTAATGCTTGCACAATGCAGCGAGCATTGCGCGCACATCTACCATTCGCTTAGAGGGAACGTTGCATATGATGTGTATAATTGGTACAAAGACGTAACATAGTTTTTGCTATACGAATCACCTGGAAGAACTGAACGTGTGTGTGTGTGTGTGTGTGTGTGTGTGTGTGTGTGTGTGTGTGTGTTATTTGGGTTTTTAACTTATCTTTAACAATTTGTCAGTCATACCAATGCGATATCTGCAGTGAGGCAGTTTATAGTGATGTATAACACTGGGGCATCATGCCGCAGACATGCAGCATCATGTCCCACCCAGCCATATTATCCTCATACAACCGGCCGATCAGTCTTAGCACTAACCTCTAAATGTTGAGTGCCAAAAGAGGCAACTATTAGTATAATTCTTATAAGTCTTTGGTATGACTCTGCCGGGGTTTGAACCTACGATATCCAGCGTATGAGACGAACGCTCTGACCACTCACTCCACCGGAGCGGTTGGAAAAACTGAATGGAAAAACCACCGAATATTTAAATCTATGTCAAGTGTTTAAGATGCTGGAATCAATTGATGATTGTTCAATACGACGTAGACATATCTCCCTTTTGACTGAAGTTACGAATTTGACAGGCCCTTGACAGCCAAATCATTGAGAATGTTCCCCCGCCTCACTAATAACAAAGCATCATTCTGACGCCCAGGCCCTCTGTTGTCGGATCCATTTGTACAAAAATCCCTTTGATTTATTCTACAACTGCTCTCTTCTAAAAAAACAGCTTAACCAGATCTGACCGCCTTAGAAACGTTTAATAAAAACCGGAACTACACACTTTGTCAAGAAAGTCGCTCTAAATTTCAGTAGCGGATTTTAAACCACAAACAAACCGCTCCGGTGGCCTAGTGGTTAGAGCGTCCGCCCCGGAAGCGGGAGGTCGTCGGTTCGATCCCCGGCCGAGTCATACCAAAGACTTACAAAAATGGTACTAACAGCTGCCTCGCTTGACGCTCAGCATTAAGAGGTTAGTGTTAGGACTGGTCGGCCTGGTGTCAGGATAATGTGACTGGGTGAGACATCATGCTACATGTCTGCGGCATGATGTCTCAGTGCTAGACATCACTATAAACTGCCTCAATGCAGACATCTTAGCGATATGACTGAAAAATTGTTAAAGCTACGTTAAAAATCCTAATCAAACAAACAAACAAACAAAAACCACAAACATCATCATTTAAAATTCTTTAAAAAAGTAACTTGCTTCAAAATATCAACGTTACATTTGTATTTCCCATACTTGTAAATATGAGTCGGTACGAAGACTCTCCTGTCTACGGAGGAGAGAAGTACACAAGAGGGAATTGAGCTAGTTAGTCTTGTATCATTTTAACAGTTATTATGCTCCAAAATTTCTCTCAAGTGGGCGTTTCCTTTTTCGTAGTGTTTGTTGCGTACATTAATTGTATATACAGTCAGAAGGAAGAAAAAAAAAATATATGCACCATAACAGTCCCATCGTGATTTTGCAATTCCGGCTCAATCATTCAAGCTTCTAAAACGGTCATTTTGATGTTCGATGTACGTTATTACTTGATCTCGCACCGTGCATTGCGTTCCGCTGCGAGAATTTAGAGCGTGTTATATATACTTTAGCATCACGTAACGCTGTAATTGCAAACATAATCAGAGATATTGTTATACCGCGATACTTCAGTACATTTTGTATACACTATTGCAGATTCTGCAATCAAGTCTACTTAATCTAATGGTACGGAATTAAAAATTACTGACGTCATATCGATGTCATTATATTGCTATTAGCATTGATTCCGCCCAACCTTTTTTTCCTAACAAAAATATATTAAGATGCGGAAATACCATGTTTGTCCGCTTTTCACTTCATACGAGTGTACAATTGACTGGGTGACACTCGGTGTTTAAGTGTTTATGGAAACTTGAAAGTAGGTCAGTACTTAGAAAACTTGAAAATTGTATGAGTGCAGTCAAAACTACGTGTTTAGCAGCAGCAGCAGCAGCATCGCGCATAAAATAACAACATGGCATATACGACGGACATAACGAGAAAAATGCCTTTCTTTTGTTTTGTTCTTTTGGGGATGGTACAAAATGGACTTGGTATTCTCCCGAACGAACAAGTAAAACTCTTGCTGTCTCTCAGTCTAACTTTTTTGTCGCCTGTCTCTCTTTCTTAGTAGTCTTATTCGTTTTGGCTGAGCGTTTTTACGTTTATTTAGACTCTCTCTCTCTCTCTCTCATTTTGTGAAAATAGATATATATGACAAATTGATCTAACCAAATTTATCTTTACTGGTGAATACATCTGTAATAGTTTCTCTCTCTCTCTCTCTCTCTCTCTCTCTCTCTCTCTCTCTCTCTCTCTCTCTCTCTCTCTCTCTCTCTCCTGATCGTTAACACTTATTTTGTATCGGTTACTATAACATAATCGAAACTGCCAAGTTCTGAATCTGTTCTTATTAGCATATGATTTTAAAAGTAAACAAGTACAAGAAACACGCTAATAAATCAAGGTCATTTGGATAATTTCTATTCATTGCCGGTACACACACACACACTCTCTCTCTCTCTCTCTCTCTCTCTCTCTCTCTCTCTCTCTCTCTCTCTCTCTCTCTCTCTCTCTCTCTCTCTCTCTCTCTCTCTCAGGCAGTACATGGAAAATGAAATAATTTGTAACGTTACATTAGCACACTAAAAGTTGCTATATTACCGAGGTGACTGGAGTAATGTTCCTTGCCCAGACACCCACCCCATTAGCCCGGGCGTATCTTCGAAGGATTTGAACAGCTACCTTTAAATCGCCAGTCCAGCATGTATCCACCCAGCCGGTACGGTTCCAGAGAACTAAATTCAATTTTTTGAAATTATATATATATATATATATATATATATATATATATATATATATATATATATATATATATATATATATATATATATATACAGTCTTTAATCCGGAGCATGAATGATGACGCTACACTGTGTTATTTACGTCGACATCGCGAATTTTGAAGAACAAAAACGGATTGAAAAAAATTTAAAGTATATTTTTTTTTCTTTTTTACAAATTACTTCATAAATATGACATATCAGATACCTCTATTAAATACATTGCTTATAAGTAACACACTGCATGATAAATTCAACATTCCATAATTAACATAAATAATTTATCATCTTTATTGGAATTTCGGTAACAAAACATGCCTATAAATAGCACCCATAGTATTCCCACACCATCCTATTTGTGTATACCCTTCTACTGATTTAAAAACGAAAAACATCAAAGATTTTAATAAAAGCACAAAATCTATTCGCTTCATTCATTGGTTTATAATTTCTAACCCGATTGTCGCCAAGGGGTTCGAAATCTGTTGACATATTGGCATTTCAAAGCGAACGGACGCTCTTGATGTAAACAAGCAGAAAGGTTGCTTCCCTTTACTGGTGTATATACTAGTCTTTTTCAGTAAAAACTGTCGTCTTCGTCCAGTATTTGCATTGTCTAGTTATAATTCTTCTAATACAAATCGATCCAATAAAAAGAGAAACCACTGTTTACTCTTATTCAAACTTATTGAGATTATCAAATACTGCGAACTACAACACCTATGTTGCTTGTAAACGTAGATTAACACATGGGAATATGGTGACCGTGTTGCTCAAGAAACTCCCATTTGAGTCAAACTGCGAACACATTGAGAATTTTGTGGTCTCAGTCAGGTTAGAAATTGTAAATCAGTGAATGAAATTACTACGTTTAGTCCTTATGCCTTCTGTTGTTATAGATAGATAGATAGATAGATAGATAGATAGATAGATAGATAGATAGATAGATAGATAGATAGATAGATAGATAGATCTAGCCGTTTTACTAACCTTACTTTTCTTATCTCACTCTGGTTGCCTCAGTCTTGTCTTATTCTGGCGTTCTCCTTCTGGATGTCTCAGTCTGGTTGTCTCAGGTTGTCTCAGTCTGGTTGTCTCAGGTTGTCTCAGTCTGGCTGTCTCAGTCACATTGTCCCGGTCGTGGTGCCCACGCGTTAGAAACAACTTCTAAAAAGAAGAAACCTTTCTTGTATTCTGCTGTGCCTGACAAGAGTTTTGCTAAAATCAAACACAGTTTTAGAAGAAAACAAACATAGGAGCTCATGGTTTATCCAACTTTGAGAACACACCATATAAAACATTTTGAGGGAGTAAGACACCACACATTCTCATGACGTCGAGATATTTAGTATTTTGTATTGTACTGTACGGCACTGTGCAGTGTTGTTTATTGGTATTATGTGTTTTGCCACATTTTACCATAACTTACTAATTTATTCTATACCGTGTCACATTAGAAATCATACAATATCCTATTTTTATCATATATTAACTTCTTATCAAATCATATATTATGTTATGTCATGCAACAGGTCGCCCGCAGAATTATTTTCTAGGTTGGGGGAAAACATGTAGTGGTCAGCTATTAAGAATCACGGACGTAGGCCAAAACATGTTTAGAGGTGAAAATTGGGGTAAGGTATGCAAGGCCCATGTAATGTAACAAATTTATTGTTGTATTGCAGGAAGGAGACACGCGCGTCACGGCCTTGCATGTGCGATCGGATATCAAGTTTCGCTTCGCCACCACCATGGTGTCAAGCAGGACGAAGAACTATGTAAACTATACCAGGAAAGTCGTGTTTAATGTGACTATGCCGAACGAAGCTTTCATAACAGAATTTTTGCTGTAAGGAGAGGGGAAGGGAGCTAATTGAACAGACAGAAAGACAGAGACAGGGAACAGATAGACACAAAAGATAGACACATAAAGAGGATTCATCGGCATATAGAGACAATTAAACGAACCGACAACAAATGTGACAACGACGATAAATGATATTCTAATTTTTTTCTTTTTCCCATTGTGATTGAGATAACACAATTTCTGACATTTTTGTTTATTGATAAGTATTGAATTATTGTCCGGAAGTGATTGATTTATTGTCCGGAAGTGATTGATGTATTGTCCGAATGTGATTGATTTATTGTCCGGAAGTGATTGCTTTATTATTTGATTTATTGTCGGGAAGTGATTAATGTATTGTCCGGAAGTGATTAATTTTTGTCTGAAACTCCAATCATTAAATGTATTGCACATTCAAGCAAACATAAGTTGCTTTCATTTAATAATATATTCATCGTAAAATTCTTGAGCAAGTTTTGCTTCATGGAAATTTATGTAAGGCATATTTAAAAATAATATTAACTTGAATAATGGTAAATATTTTTGATTCTACATTAAAATTGGTACTTCTTAAATTCTTGTAATTTTTCAAACTTAAACTATGGAACATTTTTGCACCACATTCCAAATGAGTGTGCACAAGAAACATGTTTACTTAATTAATCATAACTCTCTTTGCGCTAGAGAAATTGGGGGAGTTATCTACCCTGGCGAGATTAAGGACAAACGAACTGCAAGAGAACAATTTGAGAATGCAATGTCTATTGGACAAACCGCCGGATATGTCGGAATGAGGTAAGAATTGCACACCAAAACCTACCTACCTATCTACGGACAGACAGACATGCAAATTAACAGAAAAACAGACTAACTTTCTTACCTACCTATTTACGACCTTCAAACAAACCATCAAATAACGTAACCTGCCTACATAATGCATATATTCAAAATAAACATATACTAAGTGTACAAGGACAAAAGTCCTTACTAATGAAGATTATATCATATTTCATTACACAAAAGAGATAAAACAATAAGTTAATTTTATGTCACTATGTTATATATCACATCATTAATAATTTGACCAATGTTGCAGCCCATATAACACCTGTTAAATATCTTGCTAATCCACGGAGATTTTCTATTTTGGACTTGTTGGAAGTGAAGTATTTTATAACACGTGACTCGTTTCTCATTAATTGGCTTGAAGTGGAATTGAATTGAACTGAATTGAATCGGGCCGGAATATCCGAATTAAATCGAATATTGAATTATATCGGGTCCGATTATCGGAATTAAATCAAATAATAAATTGATGGAAAAAATCATAAAGATTTTTTTTTTAAAAAATATTTTAGGGAAAGAGAAACAAACCAGTTCTTCGTAGAAGTGAGTCTGGCTGCATATGACAAAGTGACGTTTAATCTGACCTACCAGGAACTTCTGACGCGTAAACGTGGACATTACGACCATCAAATTTACGTTGACGCTGGACGTAACGTAGAAGACATGAGTATAACAGTCAATGTGCTGGAATGTCAAAAAATTGAACTCTTCGAAGTCTATACATTTGGAAAAAAGATAGAGATGAACCCCGTCGATAATCGTATTGAAGGTGTAATTCTCTCTCTCTCTCTCTCTCTCTCTCTCTCTCTCTCTCTCTCTCTCTCTCTCTCTCTCTCACACACACACACACACTATATATATATATATATATATATATATATATATATATATATATATATATATATATATATATATATATATATATATATATATATATATATATGGTAATATTAGTAATTTTTTATGAAATAGTGAATTTTTTTTTACGTTGTGAATTACCCCCTTCTGAGTACACCTCAGTGTCGAAGACATTGGGATGGATAATTATATGATATTGGGATGGATAATTATATGACATTGGGATGGATAATTATATGACATTGAGATGGATAATTATATGACATTGGGTTGGATAATTATATATCATTGGGATGGATAATTATATGACATTGGGATGGATAATTATATGACATTGAGATGGATAATTATATGACATTTGGTTGGATAATTATATGACATTGGGATGGATAATTATATGACATTGTGTTGGATAATTATATGACATTGGGATGGATAATTATATGACATTGCGATGGATAATTATATGACATTGGGATGAATAATTATAAGACATTGAGATGGATAATTATATGTTCAATTATTTTCTCTGATAACTTTACATTGTCAGATTCGTGCATTATTTTTCCATATTGTACGGCTTCATACTGCAGATCCCCCGTGTCTAACAATATTATCGTGTATTAGGAATTAACTTTGATTGTAAACAATGCACGCTGATGTAGCAAGATTTATCAGGTTCATCTCATGATGAACAAGGTCAATTTAGAAGTAAAGATGATAACACTGACGATGTGGATGAGCTAACTGAATCACAAAAGAAACCCTTTACCAAGCAAACGAAATGAAGGTGATATCCGATATGCCTTCAACAAATGTTTAGACACGCTCTGATAAGTTAAACCGTAATTTAAGATAAAGAATCGTAACTATTTGCAAAATCAAATGGTTTGGATTATTACCCGTGCTCTCAAGAGTCAGTATAAATAGCATGTAAATGCATTTTTATTTAAACGAGTGACTGATCGCGCCATGAAGTTCATAGGTCGTTGGACGGTGCTTTGTACGCATGATTGATGTTACTCAGGAACGTCGTTTGGGGAGGGCAGGACGGCCATGAATTTGCATGTGCTGTAAAATTGCTGTAGCCTATATACGCAATTTAACATGCCCATCAAGTTTTGCCCTGAAAAAATTGAAATGACGTCACTGCTGTTACTGTGTATTGTTGAACCTAAATTCGCGCTTTTACTTTGGAATCCAGCATAAATTTACTACTTGTTTCTTGTAATGAATTATTTTTATTATTCAGCCTTAGGTAGAAAATCAAAATGAGCATACAACAAAAAATGTTACTATATTTGTAAAGGAAAGTAGGAACTTTTGTTCTGAGTAATACTGCACTATTAACGTCGTGCAGTATTGCTCAGAAAAAAATTGCTTCAAAGTTTCCAATACAAATGCAACACACCTTTAATTACTAGGTACACTAGGGCGAATATCCACTCATATGGAACAACTATTTTGAAATCTGTGAAAGGTTTCGATTTTGTGCACAAAAACTTAACGTTAGAGATAAACAGTACTTTGAAATGCGAGTGCATCTGCTGCGGACGAATTTTTTCACGGTTAGATTCTATCATTTCATGGGAACGTGCGTTTATCTGAGAGGGTATATGGAGGTTGGTACGCGCTTGGTTCCAACCTCAGTAGGAAACAAATTTTAATAAAGTAAATAACCTGGTACAAAACGAAGAGAGGTGCATGCTGTGGCAGGAACGCATTTCTCGAAAACAGGAGACAAAGCATAAAAAACATTAAAAAGCTACTTGCGTAGCACAGTAATACAAATATTCGATTCACGTATTTCCGGTGGTATGAGGTAGTTATTTCAAGACCCATATATGGCAGGACTTTTCATCAATTTCGGCTTTGCTCATTTTATGTGCTCAGAATCTTTGTTTTTGAGGATCATCCGATGACCAACCATACTAATGAACGCATCATAGCTTCTATTGATAACCTGCCCAAGTAATTAACACAATAAAGATTATATTGATAAGCATCCCAAGTAATCAACACGATAAAGCTTCTATTGATGACTAGCATTTTTTGAATGCAATAGAGCTTCTATTGATGACTAGCATTTTTTGAATGCAATAGAGCTTCTATTGATGACTAGCATTTTTTGAATGCAATAGAGCTTCTATTGATGACTAGCATTTTTTGAATGCAATAGAGCTTCTATTGATGACTAGCATTTTTTAATGCAATAGAGCTTCTATTGATGACTAGCATTTTTTGAATGCAATAGAGCTTCTATTGATGACTAGCATTTTTTGAATGCAATAGAGCTTCTATTGATGACTAGCATTTTTTGAATGCAGTAGAGCTTCTATTGATGACGACGAGATCCAGTAAAAAACGCAATATAGCTTTTATTGATGACCAGTGTCAAAATGAAAGCAATATATCTTTAATCATGCCAAGCCCAAGTAACGAATAAAATATAGATTGTATTGATGACCAGGCCCACTAATAAGTACACGATAGCTTATATTCAACAGAGCTAATATTATGACCAGCCCAACTAATGAGCGCATTATTGGTCATTTTGATGCCTTGGCCTTAGTAATGAATGGATGATAGCTTATTTTGATGACCAACCCCACAAATGAACGTAATATAGCTTCTATTGATGACCAATCCTACAAATGAACGTAATATAGCTCTATTGATGACCCGCTTTATTGATGAACGCACTATTGCTTGTATTGATGACCCGCTTTATTGATGAACGCAGTATTACTTCTATTGATGACCCACTTTATTGATGAACGCACTATTGCTTCTATTGATGACCCGCTTTACTGATGAACGCACTATTGCTTCTATTGATGACCCGCTTTATTGATGAACGCACTATTGCTTCTGTTGATGACAAGTCCTACTAATGAAAGCAATATAACTTATGTTGGTCACCAGCCTCACTCATTAACGCACTGTTGCTTCTATTGATGACCAATCCCACAAATGAACGCAATATAGTTTATATTGATGACCAACACTACTAACACTACTAACGAACAAAGGTTCTGTTTTATAGCCTTTATACTTACCTGTTAAAGAAGTTAGAAACGGATGCGCATTTGAGCTCAGTTATTAGACTTTGCTCTTTGTTACATGTTTTAAGTTAAATGTTACGTTCTAATCACAAGGTAGAAACTGATCCCCAGGAAACGACTTAAGACAGACAAATCTCTCTAAATTGTATGCCAGGCCATTATCGATTATTCCCCAATTGGTACTGGTACCCATCTATAAAATGGGTCGACTGAAGCGCGCGATCTTAAAGGTCACCGGCCACCTATATTGTATAAAAGTTCAATATCATTATAGTCATAATATAAATGCATTTATCATATATGTACACCATACAAATATTTAAATAGACTAAAAATTCCGTTTTTTAAATGAAAAACTTTACTCGGCAATCTCCGTCCACAATCGGTAATTCCACGTGCCAAAGACGGATATGACGTACATTTATCCCTTCGGTTCAACCGAGTCATTCATGCACTGTATTGCTTATGGATGTAACCAAAAGGATAATAAATAATAATTCTGAGATTTCGCCACATGGTGTCAAGGCTGTATGTATTGTTGTTTTTCTTCAACTTAGTAACTTATTAAATCTATAAAATTTGCAATTTGTTTTCAACTTTTCCATTTTATCAACTCTGATTCTGTACTTAACAAAAAATAAGTGTTATCTGTCCCTTTCGCTCTGCTCTTCAAATAATTAGTTGCGTTTTGTTTGGAAAAATAAGAGAGGATGTAAGAATGATGGGATGTCTGCAGTTTTAGATATAAAATGGTTCCAACATAATAACCTAAGTCATACTGAGATGACGTTATGACATTGACTTTTAATCCACTGAATTGGCGCTGAACGTCAATAAGCCAAAGTGTTATGTTATTATCTCTCTAACTGAACAATTTAATCCGATTTTTCATTGAGATTTGCTATCAATAACAAATGATACAAGAACTCAATAAAAAAAATAAAAAACATTTTTGATGCCTACTAAAGAAATGCGTCATTGGCTAATGCGCAGAATTCGGACGGTTTCTGAAAGATCAGTCGTACTACATCATTTAGTTTATTTCTTCTTTTTTTTTGTCAGTGTTCGTAATTTTATTATTTCTCAATAAGAACACACTATTTCAATTTCAAAGAGAAGTTTAAAATATATTTCACTACTAAATTACCGATGTAAAATAAACAAGATTACGTTATTTATTAATATATAATAACACCATGATCACGCGTACTAGACCCAAATACACTAATGAGGCACAAATCAATGTCGCTAACACGTTAATTCATTATATACGTTTCTTTCCTTAATGCATACATATTTGCTGTATCGATATACGTCTATCATTCCAAAAAGGTCATGCTACTTAGGTAATACTATTTATGCACGGCGTTTTTTTTGTGTGTAAAACAAGGGGTTTTGTGAATATAAAAGGCGCTCAAAATTGACTTGTACGTTTTATTATAAATAATACAACCAAATAAATGGTTATTGCTGATGCATATAATTTTTAATATGGGTAACACGTTACTTGGTCCTTATAATATGAAATCAAAATCATTGGATTTAATAAACCCTTCGGAAATGTAATCATGTTTCATATATGTCCGAAAATTATATCTTGATAAATCTATCAAGTAATATTTCGACTAATTTTAGCATAAATAATGCTTAATAATACGTACGTTACCGATACATGAGTGACAAAGAGATACCACACTACGGAACACTTGATGATAGCCGGCCAAGTTAGCATGATGAAAGGTGTCATTCCGCCATATTTCAATTCTCAGTATAAAACAAAAACATCAAGTACAACCAGGACAAGCCGCTAAAGTTATATTATATTCTATGTACTAAAGACCACATATACGTAAGCGATTTAAATTAAAAATTTGAATGACACGTTTTTATTGTATAATTTTATACACTAACGACAAATATTGACGTATATGTGAATAATAATAATAATAATAATAATAATAATAATAATGATAATAATAATAATGTCTAACACAGGTAATAATTTATCAACAAGAAGCGTATACTTTCTCTTCTGGGGATAAATGTACGCTATTTCCAGTTAGCGTCCTCTATAGATGGGAAATCTTATCTAAGGGGAGATAACAGCGTTCTATACTTAATTTTCGAGTAATTAAATTATTATATCATCTTTACGCTTCAAAATTTAAAAAAAATTGTGCGAGTATGACTACTTTTATTCACGTAATGCAAATATGATATATACATATAAATGTCAGAGTATGGTCAGTGACCTTTAAAGATAGGGTTTGGTTAAACAAAGGGGCATAACTAAAATATTCCATTTTTTCCGACTAAGAAGGTGCCCTCTTAACCAGCACTCGATTGACCTGTGCGTACAATAAGTTCCTGTTTTCAGTTGTCTCCCTTAGTTGTACAGTATGTCATGCCCATTGACCATTGCTTGTTTGACTGATGATTACTGTCCCCATGCCTTTCAGATTAATAATACTGTCCGGGAGTTGGGAGGGAGGGGGGGATGAGCAAATGTATCATATTTGTAGTTCAGATTTCATGACCATGTCGACAAATTCATTGCAGACGAAGAGCCGTCTATGACAGCAATAGTCGAGCTATCTCCCAATGCCAGACGTGTGCAGTACATACCAAGCCTCGAGGATCGGCGTAAGGGTCTAACCGGCCAATTTATTGTTCGTTATGACGTTGAGCGAAACCAAGACAAAATGGATCTTTTGGTAAAGTATTTCCGAGATTACAAAAAAAAACTTTTTTCTTTCCTTCCCTTCTAAATCCAGAACCCGTACACCTACCATTGTATGCTCCAGTAAAACAATTTTCTCCCTTACTTTTTTCCGATCTAAAATCATATAGTGAAACGGTGCTCCATTCCTGGCAACGCATGCATATCCAATAGAACGTTGGAAAACAATACAAACAAATTCTAAACGGCAAAACCATGTGTAAAAAGTTAAACTGAGGAAGCCCCTGACGAATGTAAATAACATAGTTACCTCCTCGTCAAGCGAGACATTGTTGTAACAAAGTTATATATGTCAGCAAATGACCGCGGTAATGGATGAATTGTAGAATTTTATTGCAGAAAACGAAAACATAAATTCTCAGAATGACTAGACACAGCATCTGCTGGCATGAGATGAATATGGTTTTAAGAAGTAATATCATCGCATGAGCATGCGCATTACCTGAAACAAAGTAACAAACCATTTGCTTTGCATGATGACGGAAAACAGGTGGATACAATTAATGAATTATAAAAGCTGACCAACAAGTGCTCCACATTTATAAAGCACACACGCGCGCCAAATGGGATATTAACCGTTCCAAGAATCTGTACGTAATCGTTGTAACCACTTTTCATAGTATAGGAACAGGCCCGCACCTAGGAAATTCTGGACCCCAGGCAGCTGACAGAGTTCGGGCCCGTTTCGTGTTTCAAATATGTGCATATACGTGCCTATCTAGCTCGGGCCCCTGACAAATGCCATGGTTGCCCCTCCCCCCCCCCCCCCACCAGGTGCGGGCCTGATAGGAAACAGGGTCACGATATAAAATTAAACTAAGATCGAAGACAGCTTCCTCCAGATTGTAGCCTACATCAAGACTGTCTTATCAGTATTCACAATACAATATTGGTTGTTGTTTTAGGTGGCCTAAACATTCATGCCACGAAAATAATTCTTGTACCTACTTAAAGAATTGCATTCTTGGGTTTATTCTTGGTTCTTAAAGTATGACAGTGAAATGTATTTCCCATCAAACTGAGAAAAAAAACTATTGCTTATTGCTGAAAGATTTTAATGACAGCTTTGTTTTCTACTGGAAAATATGCATAACTCATTGACAAACTTGTACATTCGAAATCCGAAGTTTAATAACCCACCCCTAAAGAGTGAAAATGATGTGGCGCTTAAATAGCACTGTTGCATGCAGACCAGTTCTCATGGAATATTAAATGAAGATGTGGAATGTACGATGCCATCGAATATAGCCCAAAACATGACCGTGAAAATGGAAAAGTGGAGATTGATTTATTTGCATAAAGATGAAACTAATAGTTAATAGGTGTCCTACTGACGTGATTACACAGTAGCTGATTAGTTAATAGGTGTCCTACTGACATGATAAACAGCATATGATTAGTTAATAAGTGTCCAACTGACGTGATTAAACAGTATATGATAAGCTAACAGGTGTCCCACTGACATGATTACACAGTATATGATTAGCTAATAGGTGTCCTATTGATATGATTAAACAGTATATTATTAATTAATAGGTGTCCTACTGACATGATTACACAATCTATGATTAGTTAATAGGTGTCCTACTGACATGATTACACAGTCTATCATTAATTAATAGGTGTCCTACTGACATGATTACACAATCTATGATTAGTTACTAGGTGTCCTACTGACATGATTACACAATCTATGATTAGTTAATAGGTGTCCTACTGACATGATTACACAATCTATGATTAGTTAATAGGTGTCCTACTGACATGATTACACAATCTATGATTAGTTACTAGGTGTCCTACTGACATGATTACACAATCTATGATTAGTTAATAGGTGTCCTACTGACATGATTACACAATCTATGATTAGTTAATAGGTGTCCTACTGACATGATTACACAGTCTATGATTAGTTAATAGGTGTCCTACTGACATGATTACACAATCTATGATTAGTTAATAGGTGTCCTACTGACATGATTACACAGTCTATGATTAGTTAATAGGTGTCCTACTGACATGATTACACAGTCTATGATTAGTTAATAGGTGTCCTACTGACATGATTACACAGTCTATGATTAGTTAATAGGTGTCCTACTGATATGATTACACAGTATGTGCCATTTATATATTGACTATAAAGAGGACATCGTATTGGTTCCACTTATTTTCAACCACCTACCAACACATGTATGTGTAAAGCGAGAGGAGCTCAATGACAGAGAGGAGGAGGAGGAGGACAACTGCTATAAAATTCTAGTAGCTCCCAGCTCCTGGACAAGCACACTCTTTTTATTCTAAACGCCTGATCCGAAGAACGTCAATAATTCCCACACACAGGGCATTTTTAACAACTACCACTTAAAGAAACTGCCCCTCCACCATTCCAGCTGTCATAGAAAACTTCATTAGGGTAATAGTATTGGAAGAGGCTGCCATCTTCCTGCTCCAATCATCAGATCGTTTCCTTAAAAAAAGACTGGTATCAAAAAGTGATTAATTTCAAGATTGACCCCGTTATCACATTCGTGTACTTCTTAGCGGAACACTTCAATTGTGGATCAAGATTCATTTGACTGAATAGTGCTAAAGTTATCTCCCTTTTGTTTCCATACTATGATCTAGGTTTCTATGTCAATAACTTTCATTATAAATAGGTGTTTTTCGTGCTTGTCCTTCTTTGACATATAACAGTGAAAATTTATAATGTAGATGTCGTGCTGAATTCCTTTGAATCAAAACACCATTAAGTTCATTAATTTTGAAACGGTTCACTTTGAAATAATTTGTGATGCTGAGTGGACAAATCGTTAACCTTAATGAGCCAAAACTATCACGAACCTTGATGGTCCCCATAAATCGGTGTTTAACGTCACAGTACACGGGCAGTAGCCGCATGTGGTTTAAAATAAGAGAGTGACACTTGAATATTTATACAAGTTGTAGGTTAGTGCAATATCAAGTGCTGTAATAAATTTAAATATAATAAGCTTTTCAGTGAAATAGTCATTACAACTGCGTCTTCTCTAAAGTTTAACCACCACGTGACCGCTAAACCATCTGTTGGAATCACTCTGGTGCGCATGAGCAGCAGAGAGGGTGAATCAGACGACTTTTACAGGCGTCGATTCGGTAATCTAAGGCTTCTTCGTAAAGCGTAAAAAAAAGGCGTCGATTCGGTAAATTGAGACCTCCTCGATGAATTCGTCAATGACGCCAACGTCGTTGTCACTCACCCTCTCTGCTGCTATGGGTTAACCAAATATTTGATCGAGTCCGATACGATATCGTGTCCGAGGATCATGTAAATTTATTGTTATAAATCCATGCGGGGTCGACTGAGCGTTACTAAAGAAATTTTTAAATTGATTGAAGTCCATATCAGAGCACCATGTCTGCCAAATATTTCGTAACGTATGTGTATCAACGCCGTTAAACACAGCAAGAATATTACAGTTATGTCTGATCACTTTTGGAATCTGAGTGTAGCGTTGAGTGACATATATCACGTCAGTGTTTTTATGCCTGCCTCTGGAAAAAATCCTAGCTGGGTTTTTTTGATTGTCTAACATCACATCGTCGTATACGACTAAATTGTTAATGTTTCCATCAAGGTCATCCACGGATGGTGCCTCGTCAATATCAGTTATAAAATCAACGACGTTCTCACCTTTAATCTCTGAAGCGTTTTCATTAAAATCCTTTAGCACTTCATAGCATCGTTGATCATCTACGCTAGGAGCAACTAAATACAACTTATCCCATTTCATCCATCTCATTATTAAATTGAGCAACAATTGCGTCTTGCCGGATCCAGATGGCCCGATTATAATTGCGCGGATAGAGTTTGGTAGCGCTGCATGATGCTTAACTGGTTCTCTTGTTTTAGTCGCTGAAAAATCAATTATATCCATATCTCTATACATAAATTATGGATCTAATTGTGTGAAGTGTAAAACGCGTACTAGCACAAATGATGTGACGACGATTACAACTAAAAATAACAGATCTGCACTTACTGGTAGATGTGCAACATGTGGTATAAAAAAATTTAGATTTATTTCTATGAAATCCGGAGATGTTTTAAAAAAAAACGAGGAGGTGATATCGCAGCCAAATTGGCAAAGCTCCCTGGAACCCCATGGGCAAAGTACCCCGGAGAAAAGCACCTTCCAGGATATAGCTACTGTGGCCCCGGAACACGATTAGATATCAGACTTGATGATCAAAATCAGGCCCGGCCCGGCGAGTATCCGATAAATGCTATTGATAAGGCCTGTCATGCTCATGATGTTGCATATAAAAGCAGCAATCTGCAAAACAGGCATCTCGCGGATGTGAAATTAATTCATGCGTTAAATGCTGTTCCTGATAAATCTTTGAAAGAAAAATTGGCTTCGTGGTTGGTAAAATCGGCTATGAAAGGCAAATTGATGTTAGGTGCTGGTAATTAATAATATGGAATCTATTTATTATTCTCCGAGAGGATACTGGAAGGGTAACGCAGCAATCAGTAAACTCGCCAGCGCCGCAAAAGTGAAAAAAGCTACTGCGGCTAATTGGTTATCCAAACAGGCTATATGGCAAATTTATCTACCGCGCCCTAAACAAATCAATTTCTCGCATTTTGATGTTACCGGACCTGATGAAGTTCATCAAGCTGATTTATTGTTTTTACCACATGACAACGGTTACAAATACGCGCTAACCGTAGTTGACGTTGCGAGTCGCTACAAACAAGCAGAACCGCTGAAAACAAAATCATCACCTGAAGTTGCTTCTGCATTTGAAAAGATTTATCGACGAGGCCCACTACACTGGCCAAATCTGTTACAAGTTGATCCTGGCAAGGAATTTCAAGGCGCTGTTTTATCAGCGATGAAACATCACAATGTCACCATCAGACGAGGGCATACTGCGCTACATCGCGATCAGGCAATTGTTGAACGATTTAATCGGACTCTTGCTGAACGGTTATTTGGATATCAATACGCGAAGGAGTTTATTCAGGATAAAAGATCCCGTGAATGGATTAAGAGATTACCAGCTGTGATTCCCGCGCTCAATAACGAGATTACTAGAACAATTAACATGAAACCTGTCAACGCGATTAAGAAAGCGTCTATACCAAAAATGGAAATCCAAGGAATTTCACAAAAAGATTTCAAAGAACCAATTCTTGGTAGTAATGTCACTGTTAGGTATTTATACGAACCAGGAGAGCTTGAGGGTGGTAAAAAAAGAGCTACCGATCCTATTTGGAGCGTCACTACGCATAAGATATCCGGTATAACACGATCTACTGGTAGACCTCCAATCTATAAACTGGATTCAACTGCTCCTCAGCGAGGATTTACTCGACAACAATTACAAATGATTCCTGACGATACTCAATTACCACCGCGGGGTCTTAACTAGCACCCCCTTCGTCTGTTGCACTCAAGACAAGTCAGCATAATGTTATCTCTGATATGACCAATGCTGCTATTCTTTCTGTCTACGGTAAATTGGCGAGGATCTTTATCCGAATACTGCCAACGCATTATACAATTGCAACTCGCGCAGTGATTATTCTGTTGTTGCTTCAGCGAAATTATTAATTCAGCATCAATGTCAAATTCTCGTTGTTTTTTTTTGTCTTGTTGTTTGTAACCGGAGAGTTTTTTATCAATAATTTTAACATCAACGATGCTAGCATCATCCATTGTGGTGTCATCATCGAAAAAAATTCTTCGAAGTTGATTTATTCTTCGTACTCTGGATACTGCAAGATAGACTAAATTCGACCATTCGATGTGATTATCCACCATCCAAACAATTGTATCTGATATAGTCAATCCCTGTGAAGAGTGTATTGTCGCTGCGTAACCTAACGTCCATGGGGATTTATCAGCACGCAATGTATCTTCGACGACGCTGATATCAACCAGCACAATATCATTTAACACGAGAATCTGTTTTTCACTTTTCCCTGGAATATTAACTTCAATATTCTGCTTTCGTGTATCCGAAGGCCTATAACACAACGGTACTGGAAGTGTTGCAAATTTTTCTTTATGCGTTTCAAATAACTTCATCTGAAGTGTGTCTCTGACTATTTTTCTACTTGCTACTATCAAATCATTTGGTCTCCACGTTTCCCAAAAATCATTCATGGGAGTTTCTGAAATTATTTCACGCGCTATTTCACATTGCATTTTATCCGGCTGTAATCTAATTAGCGCTTTAAACTCGCGTAATTGTTCATCAAGTGATCTATGGTCGGTATTAATTTCTTCATAGTAGTCTACAAAACCCTTTAGCCATTTATGTGGAGATGCACCGACAAATGGTGGTGGTTGGCCGTGATCACCGCACATGACGACTTTTGTGTTTTTGTTTAACAACCACTCGAGAAATGTTTGTAATACATCGAATGACACTGTGCATATTTCATCCCAGATTATGATTTCAGGAATGAATTTATCACCCATTCGATCAGGAGTCCATTTGTCACCCTTCCATCGAAAAAAACTGTGATAGGTACGGGCATTTACCCCTCGTTGTTTCATCTCTCTGGCGAGTCTGTGAGTTGGTGTTAACACAATCATGGTTGACCGACGATATAATTCAATTGCACGAGTTGTCTTTCCTGACCCACCGCAACCGTTTAAATAAACTGTCTTGTATCTACATATTGGATCAGATACCGGTGGTGCATTAGAAAATTCTGATTGAATCTCATCACACTTTAAGTATCTTTCATCCATGGTAATATCTGCCGATTCACAATACTCATGTAGCGTTTCCTTTTTAAATCTCGAACATCCCCAATTTGCCTCCGGATCTGTGAATTTAGCTACATCTGATTTGTATTTCTCGTGGATATACATAGAATGAGTGGCAACTCTAACTGCGGTATTAGGAAATCTATTTATCATCGAAAATAAATTGATAGAAGCATAAGCTAGCATAGAACTTCTCAAATGCGTATATTGTTTAATATATCCATCACAATAGGTAACAATTGTACCTAATCGTCTTCCATCGGATAAAAAAGCGTCTTTACGATTTACAAGTTTTCCTTGTTTCGTTAAATCCGTTACAATAAAATCGTATTCAGCGATGTCTATGATCAACCGCGAAGAATATTTTGCATTGTCGTATTTTCCACCCTGGGTAAATTTACCGATTATTCTTCGTCCAAAATCTTTTGCTTGTTCTTTTTTAAATTCAAATAACTTCTTAGACCAATTCATGATTTGTTCTTCATTGAAAATCTCCGATTTTCCATCTGGAAACTGTTTTCGCTGTTCGCTAATTATACGATCTAGATCGGGTTGTGGTAGCCAAACTTCTTTCTGAGCTCGATAACATATAATAGCTTCGGAAACAATCAACGATATTAGCATACCACAATCAATCATATATCGTAGTAACACTATTGGCATCCAGGCCTTTTCAGATATATGTCTACCAAGCCAAAGATAACTACACGGATGTAACCCTGTAGCGAATTCGAATGATATCACACGAGCGAATCCAGTTAAATCAAAATCAGGCAATGGACCATTAATCGCAACACGAGTCATTTCATGCGTGGGGTGTCCAAATCGTTTAAAATAGTTACTACATTCTCCATACCCGAGGAAACTTCCAGGATAACACGCGGATATATCAATTGAAATCATACCGCCACGATGGTATTTTGTATTCCACAGTCCTCCATGACTAAATTCGACGCAACTCAATTTAACGTCCTCGAGAAAATCACTTCGTGTTGGACGCCATGAGTTTTTTTCTCTTGCGAAGTGAGCTACCATAGAGGGAATAGTAAAACTATCCGTGAGTAGTTTTTCATGGGAACTCTCCGGTGAAAAATCACTAGCGATTTCTCTCATTCTGTTATCTAATTCTTCAACGCGATATAATTCACCATTTGGTCTTACAAATTGATCAAATCCTATTTCGGGATCTTCATCACTTCTAAGTAACCACACTGACACAGGATCATCCTCACACAGCGTGTGAATAGCATCGAATAATTTCTCATTATAAAAAACATCCCCGACGAACTCCTTAGGGATATATCTCACGGTTCTATCTCGTGGAAATATTGTTACTGCAGGTGTCCACGCGTGTTTGTTATGATCAATAATTTGTATTGGCGCTCCTTGTGATTGATATTTCGGTTCGTATAATACTTCTCCGGTTATTGTCGTTACTGATATTGGGAATCTTAATAATGTTTCTAATTTAGCTATATCAGAAATCTTTGCACCGTGCTGTTTCACTGTCAGTTCCCATTCGGTTATTTTTCTACGTCGCAGATCAGTTAGTTTATTTCCTCGTGATGCATTTGTGAAGTGTTCCAGTACCCGTGTTGCTACACAATTCAGTGAACTAGAATATTTCATAGGAGCTAGTTTTGCAATATCGGGTTTATCATTTAATGGATATATCCCATAAACAATTGCTGTTACTGGATAAGATCTCTCGTAGTATGGTTTGTCAATTCCAGTTAGAATTCCTGGTTTGGAATCTATACTCACAATGACAGTTTTTTATCCTTGAGGATTGGTTCAAATTTATCCCTGATAATCCATTTGCCTTCGACTTCGATAATGAATTTTATTCTGAAAAAATACTTCTGTTGGGAATTGCTTTGCAATGAAAATCCTTTGGATTTTACACCCTTGAATTTCCACCCCGTTGGCTCGCCAAGGTGTGAAATTATCTCGGCTGCTCTTTCATCGTTCATAGTAGCATCGATGTTCGGTACATTAACATCTTCATTAATAATCCGAAATGTCGACCAACAGTATGCTGCACCGTCTCGGTAGAATTCATTAAAACACTCCCTGATTTTACTTAGTATAGTTCTATCACCGATTAGACGTTTTGATGTATCAGAGACTCTATCGAGATTGAATTTAGTATTTTTCCAGGGCTTAATTTTCGATAATCTTTGGAATTCTTTCATGGTATAATCAATGAATTTAGGATTTTTCCAAGGCTTAATTTTCGATAATCTCTTGAACTCCTCCATGTCATAATTAAAACAAGTATTTAAAAAGAAAAATATAGTATAATTAATCACTGCAAGTGGCTAATGATTGGATCAACAACCCCGTGTAACAAATCATGCAGAAGCGAATTATGTGGGTATCATTTACAAAGCGTTCGCAACGGTTCTTTCGGTCCACTCCCATGCCTCCGATGTGGGGTGGGCGTTAGAGGAAAATCGCAGTTGTGTCTCAGTTGTGGCGGCAAACGTTACAGGGAACTAAAACGCTACTATGACAAACGAATAAAAAATACCGTCATTGACCCTAACGACCTTGATAAAATCAAGGACAAAATCATAAAAAAAAACCTCAAGACTACATTGATAGACTTATAATTAAAGCAAATAATAAATTAGACAAATAGTATTATTATACAAATGAGCCAAGATTTCAGACCTCATCCAGTGCTTGTTAATTACGAAGCCTCCAGTGATGGTGTTGTTAGAAATTGCAGACTAAAAAGGCCTGTTGGATGGGTAAATAATATGGGATACTTGATGTTTACAGCCGGGGGAAAGAAGTATCTCTGTCACAGAGCCATCTATGAAGCATTTTACGGATTAATCGAAGACGGATTTGTGATTGATCACATAAATGGCGTGAAGACTGATAATTGCCTTGAGAATCTTCAAGCCGTCTCACAAAGTCAGAATGCAAAAAGGGGCAAGACAGGAACCTGTAAGTCAGTTGGAAAGAGATCCGTCAAATCATTTGATACATCAACTAACGAGGAGAAAATATTTCAGTCAATAAATGAAGCCAGTAGATATTTCGATATTTGTATGCCTTCAATACGATTTGTTGCAGAAAATATAACTAAATCAGCTCTGTCAAAGAAAAACACACATAGGATACAATTTTCATATATTAAGGGGGATTAATCGTTCAATAATAAAGTCGCATGACAGAGTTACGTCCCTAGAAGTTCAATTACTACTACGTGCACACAGGATACAATTTTCATATATCAAGGGAGATAAATCGTACAATAATAAAGTCGCATTACAGAGTTACGCCCCTTGAAGTCCAATTAATATTACGATTAATTAATCATTTTACGATGAAAACTAATGAAATAAACACTGTTATCTAACAACTGTATTCTTTTGTTTAGTGTTTTATTCAAATATTTTGTCTCATTTAAATGTTGTGAAACAGCATTAATAAGTAATTCAAGGAATAACACACCCGTGAATCAACGCTGCTGTATTAGTCGCCTTATATACGTTTTGACTCGTAATAAGCTTGGGGCTTTCGAAGGCCAATTCGACCGATCAAAACTAACCCACGCCATTTAACTCGGGCGTGTGGTTGTCTTTTGTCAATCATGCAACCGGGTTAATTTAATTGGGTTGCTTTTGATTGGTTGGATTGGCCGTAGAAAATCCGCCCCGTCGTTTCATGTTTGTGCTGTCTTGTGCCGTCCCACATCATTACATCACAAATTCCATCATCGTTTCATTGAATATATCCATCCTTAATTAAGTGATGTCTCCCAAGCATATCTTCTGGGCGGTCTAAGATGATGTTTGTCACCTTAGGCCTCCCTTTCGGAGCTGTATGCTTTGGGGACATCGCAAATTCCATCCTTAATTAAGTATATGTTATGCCTAAAATCTGCCGCAACACTCGAGTGGAGATATACGGCATTGTACTGTCCATTAATTAAGTATATGTTATGCCTAAAATCTGCCGCAACACTCGAGTGGAGATATACGGCATTGTACTGTCCATTAATTAAGTATATGTTATGCCTAAAATCTGCCGCAACACTCGAGTGGAGATATACGGCATTGTACTGTCCATTAATTAAGTATATGTTATGCCTAAAATCTGCCGCAACACTCGAGTGGAGATATACGGCATTGTACTGTCCATAAAACAAAACGGGTCAAAAACGACCCCAATATTTTTTAATAATTAGAGGTAAAATATATTATATTATATTTTTATAAAAATATGGATATCAAAGATGTAAATTCTATAATTGCTGAAATCTCAGATTTAAAAAATAGAGGGGTAGTATTATCTAAAGATCTCGACTGTGACAGGATTGCCTCGGAATATGAAGACATAGAGTATCAGTCTAGTAAGGGTCGTTATGTTTTACCTAAGATGTACAGACTCGTGAAAGGAATTCAAAAGTCCATCTATGCTTGTTTGTACGGTAACGATATTGATGTATTTATAACGCTATTTAGCACCGTTGAAGCAATACGTCAAAAGCTCGGCCAAGAGTATCAAAAACGAGCTGAAATTAGTTCTAAGGTTCGTGATCTTAGAAAAATATTAAACGAGGAAAAACCAGTATCCTAACCACGTGAGCGTTACTATAAAAAAATAGGCTTTCAGTAAATAATTTAAAAAATAATTTTTTTTTAGCGTTTTTTGTAACACTCACATGGGATTTTCTCCTGAAAGGATAATCAGCAGTTTGGGCCTGCTTATGCAGTTATGTGCGTACTGTATGATCTGGTTGTGGTAGCAAGTAATCACCGCGACGCCTCCATTTTCACGTAGTTGTTGTTGTTGCCGCGTCGTTAACAAAAATCGTTCATTGCCATTTTCAGATATTACAGTTCTGAAACCCCCAGCGATGTTATTTCTGAAACACTCGCGGATAGCGTCGTACAGTTTAACCTTGTCCGAGATGGATACGTTAGCTTGATGGTACATTATTTAATAACTCAGCTTTTAATTGTGATAGTTTCACATTTGAAAACTCAGTTCACAAACACTATATGGTAGGTGAATCGCTTACAACTAGATTAGCCCGAGAGCGGCTATCAGCAATTAAAAAGTTTATACCGGTTCGAGACAGACTTCGTGAGAAACTTCAACAACGACAACAAGCGCAGACTGACTTTTCTGTGTCAAGTGAACAACTGTTCGCCCCGATAACAAGTGCGACCAAAGATGTGAAAACAGCAACTGAACGAGCAATATTTGGAGATATTCCTGAGGAAGGCAAGCGACGAGAAGTGTCTGTTCTTGGTGTGCTTGAAAAAATTGCAGCAGAGACCGAACAAACAAAAAAGTCTTTAGAAACACTTCCAGTAGATATAGTAACTACTTCACGGCAACAACAAAAAAAAGAGCGAGTACTAGAAGAATTAGGTGCTACTGCAAGAAAACCAAAAGAAGAAAAAGACGTTACTATAGAAAAACTATATTCACTGCAAAATATATTTTTACACTTTATATACAACGTAATTAAACATTATAATGACAAGGAGTTAATTGACTTTACCACGCAGAATTTTTCACTCAATAGAAGAGAAAAATTTGTAAACAAAGAGTATAAAGAGTATATAAAAAATGACGAGAATTGGATAAAAAAAACATACCTGGCAACCCGTGGTAGATTTAGAATCACAGAAAGTAACCGTAATGATTTTGAGATTTTTAAAGACAAAGTATTGAGTAAAGTAGAAAAAATGAATCTAGTTGAAGAGGATGAAGAGGAGTCAACTGAAGATGAATATTTAGGTAGCGGCATAGTTGAAAACACTAGCGTTACTTGTCCTGGTAACATTCTCAGTGATATATCACGGTTAGAGGTTCTCATCGGGGGGAAGCGAGCCGGAAACAACTCACCGGAAATAATTAATGAGGCCGCTGATATCTGTAGACGATTATTTACCGGCGGTATCATGGACATTAATGTATATCGAGAATTCATTGCTGAATTAGTTGAAAATCACAAAGATACCCATGGTTATTACAGCGATTGATCACTAATTGAAAAATTACTAGTTTTATAACAAGATGATTATACACTACAACCATGATAAACCCGTAAGCGTCTACGTGGTGAACTCACGATTGCCTGTTTATAGAGCATATTACGGAGATGGTTTCGGCAATACCATTGCGGGGTTATTTACAAGAATGGCCCCAAAAGTGGCGCCGTTAGCTAAACAATTATCAATGAAGGCCATTGATGTTATTCGTGATAAGGGAACCAGCAAAATCTTAGATTTCGTTGGAAAGGCCTTTTCTGCCGCGAAAGATAAAATAGCATCATTGGTGCGAAAGAAACCAACAGTGCTGCCATCAACTACAGTGATGCCTGCAAAAATCAGCAAAGCAATAAATAGCGCAGTGGAAGAAAAACTAGCGTCGTTGGCTGCTTCGGTGACTCCGTCGCCACCGGTAACAGATAGCGCTATCATGAACGCAATAGCAGGAAGTGGTTTGAAACGAAAACAAAAACGACGATGATTATAAAGAGTTTCACAATTGAAAGCACTAAATAATAATAACAATGTTTAAACGAACAGCTGATCCCGCTCTTGATATGGAAGCCCCAGTGCGCAAAGACGATTCCGTCCGCGATTATCAATACTATTCCTATCATGCAATACAACCCGACCTACGATCGCGAATTGAACTTCAAGTTCAAGATACCAGTAAATACTTTTTGCCATGTGAAGCATTTATTGAAATAGAAGGAGAACTCGTAACAAATAATGCAGCTGATACACCATATGCAGATGATCCAAATATCCGAGTTGGTTTCGTCAACAATGGCATAATGGCGTTATTTGAAAGTGCAAGATATCTCATTGATGGAAAAGAAATTGAATCAATAGACCGTGATGTTGATGTTGCAACAACAATAATCGGGCTAGCAAGATACTCCGATGATTATACAAGGTCGGCTGGTCCATCTATGATGTTTGCAAAGGATATTAATAATCACGCTGATCACATTAATCATACTAGGGTAAAAGCAACACTAGATACCGCAGTTGATCCAGCACCAGCAGGATATACTAGACCAGCTGGTACCTTTGATGTCGTAGACATTAATCGCAATTTCAATCTAGGGTTTGCAACACGAGTAGCAATGTTACAAGGACAACGCCGACGGTTTTCATGTGCGATTCCGTTGCATCATATTTTCGGATTCTGCAGAAATGTCAGAAAAGTCATCTATGGAGCCAAACACACAATCGCGTTAGTGCGAAAAGGCAATGACAATGATGCAATTTGGCGTACTGGTGCCACTGATGGTAAAGTTGTTTTGAGTAAAATAGTACTATGGATGCCAGTAATGACCCCATCAATTACCACGGAAGAGCGGCTACTTTCATTTATGGATACAGGTGGTAAATCATTGATAAGTTGGCTAACAACAACAACTGATGCTAAAGAGGATAATGTCGCTGGTACATTTACATGGCATTTGGCATCAAAACAAGGCGTTTCAGCTCCACGCCACATATTTGTAGCTCTACAGAATAGGGATAGGTTAGGTTCCCAAGAACGCAGTCATATGATATTCGATCAATTAGGAGTAAATGAGGTTTCGCTGAGAATAAACGGACAACAAGAACCATCTGAGGATATACAGCTTAATTACGAAAACAACCATATAGCACGCGTGTATCATCGGATGTTGTCATATATGGGTCGTGATCAAAATGTTGATACTGGTTTGCAAATATCACAACTCGATTTTAAGAACTTGTATCCGATTTATTACTTTTTGCTGGAGCATCTTGATTTAACAAGGCAATCCGTCGTTGACATACATTTTAGGGCTCGTATAGATCCTGGTGGTGTTAATTATAGAGCGGTTGCTGTTATTCTCAGCGACAAATCAATGATACTTGAAGGTGTTGGTGGACGAATGAGAATCGTTGATGCACCAGTGGAAAATATGTAAATGAAACTTGAAAAGTTTCCAATTAGATCAATTGAAAGCATAAATGTGTTTTACAATAAAATGACATATAGTGTTGTTAGTGTCAAGCTGACTGATGGTCAGGTCAAGAAATTGCGATCAAAATCCGCTAATCCACAATAACGTTAAAACCAGCGCAGATGTCCGGCGGTACACATAAAATATCACTGACGGATCGTCAAATAAAACATTTCAATGATGCGCTAAAGAATAAGAAAGGGGTTCAAATTGTATTTTCGAAAGCCGCAGTCGCCAACATGATAAAATCAGGTGGTATATTTCCATTGTTAGCTGCAATACCAGCATTGATTGCAGCGGCTGCCCCAGCAGTGGCGAAAGCGGCGGCGTTGGGAGCCGTTGGGACCGCGGCAGGAATGGCGTTGAAAAAGGCAACTGGGAAAGGATATAAAAAAAGGGAAAGGGTCTAAGACTACCAGGAACCCCGTATTCGTGGTACAGCGGGAGATCCGTTCACGGATCCGGCCTAAGAATACCAGGAACGGTTTATTAGTTGAAAGCCCAATTCTCCCTATGTCCAATTTTGATTTAATTGATGCTGCTAAAAAACTGGCGATAAAAAACTTCAGAGGGGTTTTTATGAGAGATCAATTACCGAGAAAACCTAAACGTGTTGAAACCGGTATCATCAATCTTGATAACAGCAGCGGATCGGGAACTCACTGGGTTGCATACGCAATCGATCCGCGTGGGATTGTCTATTTTGATTCATATGGGTTAGCTCCGCCAAGCGAGTTTATGCGGTATATAAATTCTTCGATGAAACTCAAAGAGTTTCCGATTTTTTATTCCACGCTGCCAACACAACAATTAAATGATCCACCGATATGCGGCCGTGAAGTATTAAATGTCCTCGCGGAGATTTCATCGTCACAGAAACCACCTCATCTGGTTGTAAATAAATACACGAGTGGGAAATTACAAGGTAATTTTAGAGAATCAATAAATTAAAAATACTAGAGTCTTTACAATAATGATCAATATTTGGGGACAATCTCTGTCAATGTTGAAACCCACCGCGGAAACATCTGCGGGTTCTATCGAGGATGTAAAAAAATAATTGAAGATGAAATCGCTGAGACGTTAAATTTAGCAAGTGTTGACCCGAACGAAATAGTTGTATTTCAAGATCGCCAGGGTAAATTGAAAAGTAGTAATATATCCGTGAATGACATTTTGATACGACAACACGACGCCGCTGAAAACTCTATTGCGTTGTATTCCAACGGTGGACAACTTAAACCAGGCGAACTTGTGTCTACGATCACCAACGCGATTGCTACCAACGAACGTGAGCTGAATGATCTTATACGAGGTTATAATAGTTTTCGCAAAAATGTCATACATAAATTCTTTGGAACCCCGCTTGTGGTTGGCATGACTCTCGCTGAAATTAAAAACTTTCTATCGCTATTCTTTTTTAACAAAGACGCGGGAAGGATGATGAATGAAAATGAAATCAAGGCAAATTATCTCGATATTTACAATGATATTTTTAAAATAGTAGAAAATCTTGAAAAGGTACAAAAACCCACTAACGACGTCATTGTAAAGTTTTTTGGAAACCCGCTTGTGGCTGGCATGACTCTCGCTGAAATTAGCGAGTTTATTGTCAAACATACTCACAATGCCCACGTCGCTAATAGTTTCTTTGGTGTCCCTGCAGCTACATCTTCAATGACTCTCAAAGATATTAATATGTTTATGGTGAGACAAACAACACTTAATACCATCGTGGATAAATTTCTTGGGAGAACACCTGTGTCTGAAACCACATCGTTGACAGGTCCAACCCTCGCTGAAATTAAAAGCGCGTTTGACGAACAAAAATCCACCAGCGAAATTGTTAATAAGTTCTTTGAGGGTATTACACTCCAAAATATCACGGTGAAACTTTCTAATCTCGAAACTTATTTAAAATTACAGTCTGGATATGACAGACTTTTGTCTACACTTTTTTTCAAGAGTAATGGGAAGATGATGACTTCCGCCGATATCAAGGGGGCAAATTATCTCGAGATTTACAATGATATTCTTAAACTAAAAGAAGATTTTAAAAAGGTACAAAAGCCCACCAACGATGTCGTCGATAAGTTTTTTGGTGTCCCGGCTACATCTACGATTACTCTCAAAGATATTTACAATGATATTCTTAAACTAAAAGAAAATTTTGAAAAGATAAAGATTCCGCATCCACGCATAAGCATTAAAAATGTCGTGTATACGGTCGATCATGGAACCATGGATTGGATAAAAGACGTTTATACTACATTGTCCGCCGGTCTCTGGAAGATGGGCGAGGCTGGGGGGGGGGATGATATCTATAGTCCAACGGGGATCGAAGGTATCTACAGGCTAACGGGGATCTCTATCAATCAATTTAATATGATCGCGGGCGGTAAAACCTACTCTGGTGGCACCGCGATGTTAATTATCAGGAGTAACGGTCAACACTTTAATGTCGTTGCGGTTGATAGCTCCACCATTAGATCAAAAATAACTTGGTGTTTAGAACTCGTAGATGATTTTTCAGGCTGAAGCTACCATACCTACGACATCCCAACCCATCTACCTACCTGGCCTGTCCTGACCCTTAGCGATGGCGAATAATTGAAAACACTAGCGGGTTTAAAATAACAATGACATCATTGACGGAGTCAACGAAATCAATTGAACCGATAATAATCCCGTTGACAGAGTCAATGGAATCACAATCGCATCGATATCGATATAATACCGTGAAAGAGTTTTCCGCGAACTTGAAATCACTTTCTGAGCGTTATCGTGAAAAAATGAAAAAATACCGACACAGCGTAGCAATCATCGACATCACCGTGTACTCGGTATCCGGTGTGATGGCCAGCGCCGGGGTTATTTTGTCGACGGTGACCATGATGGCTCCGATTGCAGTTCCAATTGCTATCTCCGCGGCAACAACAATTGCGGCAGTCGCCACCGCGATAACTAAAAAGTTATCATCGTGTTCTCAGAAAAAACTCAGTGATTATACAACTCGGTACAGGGTGGTATTTGACGCGTACTCGAAATTATCCGAGTTGATCTCGCTGTCAATAGATAATTCGTTCATATCCGATGTTGAATTTTCCACGATGACCCAGTTGTATAACTCCGCGTTGTTGAAATTGGAAATTGAAGACAGCGTTAATAATAATGTCACTACAATTCAACGAATTGCAACTGCTTCAACGAATCGCGGAGAATACCACTCCGATACGAACAAGCATGATATCAATAACATCAACAAACCCTGAATTTAGTGTGAACTTCCTTTCTCCGATTCCAGTGCGTGAGATCGCGCTGGCAAAATTACGAGTATATCATAGCTGGCCTAATATCAGATCGGTTGCATTTGGCGGTCAGCAACCCAATAACACACTGGTGTTCTCGTATAAGAATAAACCCGATGGTACTCCAGCGTGGGAAACTGTTTCGTTACCAACTGGGTCGTACCAAATTGAGCAAATCGATGCTGAAATTCAGCGTAGAATAAAATCAATTACTGAAAAATAATCAAAAATAGCTATTAAACTTCATGAACCGACGCTCTCGTCGTCGATCGAAATAAGCACAGAGGGATACATTGTAGATATCTATAACAGCTCGTTAAGAACAGTGTTAGGATGGCCTGAAAAACCACCAGAAAAATCCACCGCCGACTTAACCACGGATGTAAAATCATATCATGAAATCAATCCCAGTTATCGAGATAATTTATCTGATATAAGAAAAGGAAGAATCACCGATAGATTTATATTTACCAATAAAAACACATTGCAATTGGATTTTATCATTAAAAGAACAGCCGACTCATCTGTTACTATTTCATTTACGCTAACTGACGTCCGTGGCTATTTTAATGAAATTAATCAATTATATAAAACACAATTAGAACAACTACGGCAAACAAAATCGCAAAAACACGTTGAAATAATAAATCAACTTATATCTGACATGGAATATATCTATGAACTAATTATTCAAACAATAATTAATGACAACAGCGACAATAAACAACGATTCCTAACCGATTACAATATCACAGAAGACAATCTGCGTAATTTCAAGTTTCCCGGATATAACGTTGATGAACTAGCAAAAATTGTTAAGATTATCGCGATATTACAAAAACCAGATTCAACTATCCTTAAATATAATAATGATCCAGATGGTGGCGGTAGGCATATTGCCCCGCACAATGTAAATATTTCAACAGTGATTGCGCTCAATTTAACATGTGATGCTATCGAAGGAAGTTATCAAATTAATCTAGAGCAATCAAATCAAGCTCAGCAGGGATATATTCTTTTTTCGTTTGCACCAACAGCCCCTCCGGGATTTCTAATTATTGAAAACCCAATTAATCCTGTCTACATGCGATGCCATAATAATTCGTTAACGAGAATTAATTTCCAACTCACCGACCAGTCAAATAATTTAATTGATCTACAAGATGAGGTGTTAGCGATTAGTTTGTTTGTAAAATCCTAAAGACTGGATCAAATATTTGGTTAACACATAGCAGCAGAGAGGGTGAGTGACAACGACGTTGGCGTCATTGACGAATTCATCGAGGAGGTCTCAATTTACCGAATCGACGCCTTTTTTTTACGCTTTACGAAGAAGCCTTAGATTACCGAATCGACGCCTGTAAAAGTCGTCTGATTCACCCTCTCTGCTGCTGCATGTCAAATTGAAATATAAGCACTCATTACGTTACAGATAAGTATGCTATAATATTCCAGCTGAAATTTTAAAAGAGAGACATCTTCTAATGGTGCTGCCATCCAATATGACAAAAAAATAATTTTTTAACACTTTTTTGTAAATTTTGTTTTTAAAATTAAGATTACCATGAACAATGACGTATAATAGATTTATTTTGTAACTTCTAAACGTAAATAATAATAATAATAATAATAATAATAATAATAATAATAATAATAATAATAATAATAATAATAAATTAATACTGGTAATGCATATTCCCTTATAACAATTTATAACCAATTCTTCATCGGAATAAAATAATACAACTTTTTCATGACCAAACGCATTAATATACCGTATTTTCGCGCATATATCCCGCGGGTTATACCAGATTTTACAAACCCCGCAAGGGGGGGGGGGGTGCGGGTTATATAAGGGTGCGGGCTATATCACAATTTTTTTACACATAATGATATTTCAACATATTGTTTGAAAAACGTAACTACATAACATATATTGTTCTAGTTTTGTTTTGCTATGGTTGGATATTATGGCTACTACGGTGACTTTACAACTTACGGTATCGGGACCAAATCAACATTTCGGGATAAAAACTTAAAATTTCGTATCCGTCACGTTTTCATAATCAATATTTTCTGTTTTCAATCGAAATAACTACGGTACCTAATTTTACCGCTGGGCCACGATCCACTGCTTCAGGTCAGCTTCAAGGTGAGGCCACTTTGCTTTAGGTCCGCGACGAGCACGTTTTCGTGGATTCATCTTCTCCAACGTTCCTTTTTCTTTTCTCCAACCTCGGATTACACTCTCATCAATATCAAATTTTGTGCCTGTGGCTCTATTGCCATGCACTTCAGCATACGCAATGGCAGTTAGCTTGAAGTCGGCTGTGTAAGACTTTCGTTTCGTCATTTTTTAAATTAAACAGAAAGAAATTATTTAAACTCGAATCTACACTTCACAAGAATACAAGATTATTTAAAAATGTCCGTGTTTATGTAGCCTGTAGTTGAGGCACAGCTCCTACGCACACAAGCACTGTGTACCGTGTTTTTCCTGACTTTTATTGAGCAAAGGTCGTCGGCTTACTTTGATGATGGCGCCGCTAAAGGCTCCAGTTGAAGGGTGAAACAAATACCTGTTTGTTATTGCTGCGGCAACTTCAGATAATTGTAGAACATTGAAACAGATTTGTTTTATTTGTTTAGTATATATCAGTGCTTCAAAGGTAATCAGTTCTCTTTGAAGTGTCAGCAAACGTATTTTTTCTTCTTCCATCTGGTATTTGTTTTTAAATTAGTGTCATCTGCTTGACTGTACTCATTTTACGTTTTCGCCTTCTGCGGATTTGGATTTTGACTAGTCAGTTGCATAAAGTAATAAGGCCAGATATCATCATTAGCGGATTATGATATAACAGTGCACTGTTAGTGTGGTTTGCCAGTATGAGACAAGGACTTGTTATTTTAACAATATATTCCAGTACATTGTTTCCTGTCATGGTGCCTTTGATTTTCTCTACTCCAAACGCAAGACTGTATATACGGTTTTTATCAGCCAAAATTGGTGACGCCACAAATATCACCAGATGGTATATTTTGTCACCAAAACGGAAAACAGAATCGCAGTTTGCTACATCAGCGAAGCCCCGTGATCCTGTAATTGATTTCATTTCCGATTGTGGCTGTATAAATATATCTATGGTTGCGGGTTATACAAAGGTGCGGGTTATGCCAACGATTTTTTACACAAAACCCCAAAACCCGCGGGCTATATGAGGGTGCGGATTATCTGCGTGTGCGGGATATATGCGCGGAAATACGGTAGTCTGATGTTAATATATAAAGCCTTTGTGTTGCGCATGAAGGTGGTTTTACCCTGTGAAAGAGAGACCTTTGCTAATAGAATGCATATAAATCATTAATGGCGGATATCATAAGCAAAATTTGTGATAGAATGGAGTGAGTGTGAATTCAAAATTATGCAACGATTTTGAAAGTGTTGCCCAAAGGGAGTTTAACATTAGTACATAGGTTTAACATTGATTTGGGTCTGTCTAGAACAAATGGAACATGTAATGTTTACAGCATTCATAGGATTCACACGGTTGTACTGTATATGGTCATGGGGAAAATGTAATGTTAAAAACATCTACAGACTAAACTTAAGATATAACTCAGGGGAATGTAACATAAAGTTAGATACTAACCAACACAAACACCTAGAGACCAACACCAGAAGATACGCACCAACGTATTAACCTACTAACCAATACACAATTTATGTGGACTAACCAATACACAATTTATGTGGTCAGTGGAAAAGTACTCTTAAAAACATCCCCATTCTGAGCATTAAGATAACGCTCCGTGGGTAAAGTGGAATTGAACATGATATTAGAAACTGACCAGCGCAAACACCTATAGACCAACATACAGTACTTCTGACCAGCACCAAAACATTATTCACCAACATATTCACCTACTAATCAATAAATACTTTTAGTGACCATCATCCACACTTACTAACGAAGACTTAATTTTACTAAAGAGGCCACCACACCTACGCATTAACATACATTGTTAAAGGGGATATAAATTAAGTGGCAGAGTAAAGAAGAACACATATAAAAGACAGAATACAACCATACTAATGCAATGTGTGGTGAGGGGGAAATGGTGTGAAATTTGTTAGTCACACCTAGGTACTTAGCCAGAGTCTGACTGATGTTGTTTGCTACTTTAGGTCGCACGAAGTATCTGGTTACTTTTATGCTGGTTTTGTAGCTGTTAACGTTCGCGTCTAAATGGAAAACGGTGTTTCAATGGAAAACGGTGCTTCAATGGAAAACGGTGTTTCAATGGAAAACGGTGCTTCAATGGAAAACGGTGTTTCAATGGAAAACGGTGTTTCAATGGAAAACGGTGTTTCAACGCCGTTCAGTAAATACGTGCCTTAAAACAACAGGTCCAAGTGTAAATGATCCATCAAATCTAAAATATGTCCTTGTTTTTTATTTTCTTTTGTCGGTCGTTCAATCTTTCTTTGTAGTCTTGATCATCAACATGAATTGAATGCGAGGCTGAACGTGTCAATTGTGTCGGGTTTCCATAACACATCAATGTGTGTGTGTGTGTGTGTGTGTGTGTGTGTGTGTGTGTGCTTTTGTTTCTTCAACACGAAATTTTCTAGGTGAGGTCGGTTGTGTGTAAGGGTCCATGCTCCTGATGACATGTTTATGGTTTATGTACAAATCCACTAGGCCGAACAACGAATACATGAAAGAGTTGACGGAAGCGAATCGACTCTTTTAATGATGTGGTTGTTTTGAAGTTACTCAGATTTGATGTTACCTTCGGCTTTCCCTTTGATTTCAAAGCCGATAGGACCTAATGCCCGACGCGAATGAGCATGCACTTTTAATACTCTAACATTTGTATCATATAAAGGACCAGATTGGCTCCAATTCCGAATGCCGAGGTCGTGGCATTCCGAATTTTAAAACGTGTCTGTAGTTCATCAAAATATGACTATATATTCCTAATGAGTTCTTCTAACCTGTCCATTCACATTCTATACAACGAACATGGCGCTTGCCAAGGTTGACACCTTTGTCATATGTGGATAACATATCTAAGAAATCATTTGACAACATTAATTACATCATAGTTATTTTGTCGATGATGAACGTTAATAACGTTTGATCAAAAATGTGGGTACTCGAAATAGGAGATGTTAAATACGTTATAATTGGTTGAGTGCTAAAGTCTTTTTCAGATATATATATATATATATATATATATATATATATATATATATATATATATATATATATATATATATATATATATATATATATATATATATTCGAATATTAACCGATATCAGATCGTGATGCGAGATTGAAAAAGATGATTCCATAGGTGTGGCCTGTGTTAACAACCTTTGGTAATTCCAAGGAACACCCGGTTTCCAGAAACGGATACTACTCAGTCATTACCAAATGTTATTATAAAACTCAAACTTTTAAACATCTAAGCGCATATACGTTTCTGTTGTAGATGTATGATTCTTTAAGTGCGAGTGATTGTATGTTTATTTGTAATTGCTGTTTTCCCTTTCAACCAACTTTAGGGTTTTTCCTTTTTTTATTCTTCCTTATTATACCCTATAATTTACATCCTTTGTGTATTAGTCAGTAGGTGTGGGTGCTGGTTAGTAAAGTTAAGTCATGATTAATATGTATGGGAACTGGTCAGTAACAGTGTATTTTTATTTAGGTGTAGATACTGGTGAGTTGGTGGTTGTGCAGCTTAGTAACAATGTGGTTACTAGGTGTGAGTGTTGATCTGTACTTAACATCATGTTAAATATACCTTACGGAGTTAAATTTTAATGTTAAGTCAATCAACATTTTTTAAACAATGACTTCCCCTTGATCCCAGTCGAACGTTAATCACATGGATGTTGTTAAAATTACATTTCCCATTTACAGTAAATCTATCCTATTAAACAAAACATGTGTGCTAAAGTTAAATTCCCATTAGATGAGAATGGTTGAGTGTTCGAACGCCGACCGAGTCATACAATATACTTATAAAAGTGGTACTAGCAGTTGCCTCTCTTGGAACTCCGCATTAAGCGGTTGGTGTTAGAAATGGTTGTCCTGGTGTTAGAATAATATGACTGGGTAGGACAAGATTCTACATGTTAGCGCTATAATGCCACCGTGCTAGACATCACTCGGAACTCAGCTTTAAGAGGTTGGTGTTAGGAATGGTTGGTTTGGTGGCAGAATAATACGACTGGGTGGGGACTTCATAAAGCCATGTCTTGCTAACATATTGCCCCCCCCCCTTAGTAACTCACTGTATTCGTATTTGCAAAGACCCTAAACAGCATGTATGTATGTATGTATGTATGTATGTATGTATGTATGTATGTATGTATGTATGTATGTATGTATGTATGTATGTATGTATGTATGTATGAAAGTATGTATGTATGTATGTATGTATGTATGTATGTATGTATGTATGTATGTATGTATGTATGTATGTATGTATGTATGTATGTATGTATGTATGTATGTATGTATGTATGTATGTATGTTTGTATGTGTGTGTGTGTATGTATGTATGTATGTATGTATGTATGTATGTATGTATGTATGTATGTATGTATGTATGTATGTATGTATGTATGTATGTATGTATGTATGTATGAGTTTAATATGTATTAGGGATTTAGCTAGAGGGTAAAGAGTTTGTTTCCTGCTTGATATTTAAGTATATGATCGTATATGGTCGATCGTATATCCATGAACAACGTTTTCGCAGAAGAATACATATATTTATTAAAAAAACAACCTCACCGTTTTAGCTTTTAGACACGAATTTTACCAATAGTAGGATAATTTCATGGGCTGGTTGACACATCTGATGCTAGAATTTGTTACCCATGCTGAAACAGCTTAATGTAATTTCATTGACAATTCTTAATTAATATGGAGAACAAATAACACTCTACTCTACTCTCGTTTGAATTCTTTTTTTTTTATAGGTAGTTGGAGGTTATTTCATTCACTTCTTTGCACCAACTGGATTAGATCCTATTCCCCGAAACGTTATTTTTATCCTGGACATAAGCGGCTCGATGTTTGGGGACAAAATTAAACAGCTCAAAAACGCCATGCATGTTATACTAGATGACTTAAATCCAGACGACGAATTCAATATTCTGACTTTCAGCAGCGGAACTACTAGGTGGAGAGAGAATACAGTTCCTAATACAGTTCAAAACATAAACTTAGCTAAGACATTTGTGGATTCACTGGAAGCGGATGGCGGTATGTTATTTTCTTTTACCTGACTTTTTTCACACCAAGTAATCATACGTCCTCAGAATTTTGTTTTTAAAAAACTACTTAATTTTGAAAAGAATACGACGTTTTATTTGTACTTGTAATGAAGTTCCAATTTTTGGTTACAAAAAGAACCTGTAGCAATAATGGTAAGCACAACGGTAGATACAATCATTAATTATCACGGTACCAATTGTTTTTCCATAGACTTTAATGCTAATGTTTTGTGAAATAAATATACTTTCTATCCTATTTCAGCATGCATGTCACACACTGTCATAGAGAACAATGTAATATGTCAATTTGACGATGACAGGACCAGGTAATCCATTGCATATAAGAGAGATAACTCTGCTGGCACTATATAGGGGTATGAGTTATCTAGTAACAACATATTTATTTTCAGTCATGTGTATCATATTTTTTTTAAAAAAAAACATAAAATACAAAATACGATCTATATAGGAATGAGCATAAATTCACATGTTGCCAAGAGGCTACATTTTTAATAAAAAGCCTAACAGAAAGTACAATTCTTACATAATCCACCAATCATAGCTAGTGTTGTTGTTTATTTCTGAATGCAAGGTCATTCTATTAAATACTGTTGACATTTGCTGCCAGTCAGTTATGGATATGACTGGTACCGTGTTTTACTAAGACTGGTTCACGTCTAAACCAGAGGAAAAGTGCTTTTATTTCTTCAAAAAACAACCGAGTGACAAGCACAATAGTGCTGATATCAATTACCAAAACTGAGTTGCCAACGATCGGATCAAATACAACTTTCTGGCAAAAAAGAGTTTATGATTTATTGAAATGATTATTGTCTCTAAGACACATTTTCCAAACAAATCGACATCACGTCAAAATATTTGTAATTTCTAATCTCTGCTGAACGTCTTTAGATCCTTTATTCTAAAATATGAACTACAAAAAGCTTAACTCTTTTTGTGACACCATGTTCAAGGTTCCTGTCTTCCCGAGTGACAGTGCTGAGATTCTCGCACTGTGATAAATTTACCGTGCTGCATGAATAATAATATATATATATATATATATATATATATATATATATATATATATATATATATTGAAGAACTGAGTTTGCTTTTCCTTTCTGCTGGAAATGTTAATTTATTCCCCAGTTGTCCAATTAATTATATAAGATTGCTTTGTAGGAATTGCAGACTGGGGTCAATCTAACTTATTTTGTAATAAGTTTCAGGTCATATTTTAATTCATATTTTAAAATAAAGGGTCTAAAGACATTCAGCAGAGGTTAGAAATTACAATTACACCAAGATTATTGTCATTTCTACGTTGTCGTAATAGAAATGTATTTATTTGAACTTATGAATAACCACATTTTATCACTGTTATATATATATATATATATATATATATATATATATATATATATATATATATATATATATATATATATATATATATATAATTTGCCTTGTTTGTTATTTATTTTTATTTTTTATTTTCTTTATATTAATGTGGCATTGTATGTTGGACTTGACATTGTCTAAACTTAAGTTCATTTCTACCTGACCTCAGTAATTGATTTTGGTTTCATAAACAACAAGAATATCTCAATCTGTGTCTAGATATTACCCAGAAATGACCGTGTTTACCTATTGTTTACTGCATTTTATATTACATTTTAGTTATAGGCTTCTAATTATAACTAAACTTTTATTTTGTAGACATGTGTTACCTTCCAGAATAATATTTTTTTTTTATTAGGCAATAGTTTTTTTAACAAAATTGCAAAATGTCAGCTGAGGTAAGGTACGGTACCAGAAAATCTTGTTACTGCAAAAGAATTAGGTATTGATGATGTAATATCTTAGCAGAATCAGTTGTAATATTGTTGTGTCCAGTAATTCATTTGGGCTGTAATTTAAATATTCAAATTATTTAATTCAGGAACTTCTTCTCTGGAAATAGAAAGTACACAAAAATAGCATTCTTGGAAATAGAATCTTGAATATTAGTGAAATTTCAGCTAGAGATACATTCGTGGATTGAATTATTGTGATCCACCTAAAGAATGTTGGCACATCATCACTGCATGGGCTAAAGGTTATTCAGATTTTGAATCACTAGGACATGTGGCGTAATTCTATGATTATTTTGGATTTAATTTGTTTTTAAAATTTAAATTGAATTTGTTTTGAAATTTTTCCATGTATTATTTCACAGCTTAGAAATCTTTAGTGAAACTAACACACTTTTACAATGTCGTCTAAAGTGGGAAACTTTTTTACAAATCCTGCCCAGGAAAATGAAAGACTTCCTCCAGTTTGCCAGAAATTATGATCTTTCTGAGGCGAAAGCTTCGTTAACGAAGCAAGAATTAAAAATATGTTTGTCCACCATTGAGTAGAAAATAATGTTTTTGAAAAATTTGCTTTGGGTTTCATTAGCTAGTCTCCATTTGGCTTTAACTTAAACGTTATGGAATTAAAATTAAAATACAAGAATGAAATAGAATTAAGAAAGTTTAGAATTCAAGAAGACCTTATGCAATTGGAGAAAGAAAAAACAGAGCGATACATACAACTGCAGCTGCAGAACGAGGAAAGAGGGTGAGACAGAGAAGATAGGTTAATGCAAATGGAATATAAAAATGAAGAGAGATAAATATAGAGAAAAGGAAGAAAGGGAGATTCAATCTAGATTAAAAGAATTAGAGATGGCGGGTGGAAAGGAATCTCCCACTTGTCATACACAGGTTTAAAGTTTCTGAAAATATTAGATAGTACCCACTTAAAAAAATAAGTAGATTAATATTTTCCTCATTTTGAAAAACATGAGTCTGAAAATTTAAAATGGTCAAGAGACTATTGAACTGTGTTATTACGAAGTGCCCTTGCTCGACAAGCTAGTGATATCAACACTTCTTTGTCAGTATAGCAAAGTGTTAGTGACGATCTGGTTATGGAATATGTCGTGAAAGGTTATGGATGGGAACATGTGGCGTATCGACAAAATGAACTATTGTGAAGTGTCGTTTAGTAGGGGTGGGGTTCTTCCTATAGACTTTAAAGAATTATGAGGAAGTTCCCCTGGTCCGCATTCAGAATGTTTACTTCTGGACAATATATTATATATGGCTACGAGCCCCCAGTCAGCAATGCCGACAGTTAAATTAAAAGAAATACAAAGATGAAATTTAAACAACAATTTAATAAATGAAAATTTTAAAGATATTAATCAGTCAATGTCACTCTTGACCCAATGGTCCCTAGATCATCATTTGATTTCAGTGTGAGGAATATTTTCCCTTCTTGAGTGTTACTCATCTAAATAAGTCTCCTTTCGTCTTTCTCTCCTTCCGATTCCTCTACTTCCGTTTCCTCTCCTATCTCTACTTCCGTTTCATCTTTTATCTCTACTTCCGTTTCCTCTTCTACGGTATCTCTTGAGGTCACCCGAAATTCACTCGGTATCTCTCAAATTCACTCGGAATTCTTTCCACGTCATCCGGAATTCCCCCGGAATTCTCTCAATGTCACCCGAAATTTCCCCGGAATTCTCTCAACGTCACCCGAAATTCTCTCAACGTCACCCGAAAGCTTCCTGTTGAAAGGTATAATGCATTAGCATAGGGTGATGAATATTACCTCACACTAAGTCACTGAATTGAACCATCAGTTTAAGGCGGGACATTTTTGGTCACGCATGCGCACACATCGAAATTCCCATACGCTTCCGCCGCTTACAAAATGGCGCCACAACACAATCTCACAAAGAATTCAAACATCTACATACTGAGCCCTATCAGTAGATACATACAAATATTTCAAATATCATTGTATTATAATATTACTACTATTAGTAATATGACTATCTATATATTTATATATATGTCCTACACAAGCGTACCGAATCCACAATATTCACATTCAAATTGCAATAACGGAAATCCGTTAACTCAATGGCAAAATATATAATTACGTAAACAAAGTGCTAGTCTACCATAATATACCTACACAAAGAATTATAATATTAATTCTTATAGCGGCTAGCAAACAATACAAATCTTCACGAATACAAATCGTCCTTTCAAAAGGGTGTAAACGTAATAATTCACGAAATAATATGCACACCTATTACTAACAAAAGAAGAGCAACATTTTACCTCACAAAATAAGGTGTAATATAATAATATCATGAAGAAGATGCAACGAATTTACATCATAATCAATTGCAAGCAAAGGTACTAACGAACATCACGAAAGATGCAAAATATTAATATCATAATTAACTATTCATACTACAATACAAGTAAAATGAATATACATACGAGAATCCTTCCATTCCGCAGACGTATCAAGCAGAAATCAAACAAAACTCACACTGACCTTTGAAGCTATCTTAAGATTTCCTTGATTTCCGAAATCTGAGTCTGCCACCAATTTTCGTCTGGCCGTACGGAGTTCTACTCTCTTCTTAATTTCTTGGAGCGAACTGACGAATTCTTACTAAACATGAGTTATTATCGCAGATTCCAATCAAGTGCCCACCCTCAGCGCATCCTGATTGGATGGCTCTTGACTCGGTCAGTCGTTCGAACTTTCAATCATTCAACTGTCTGTCTGTAGGTCGAGACATTGTCACAGTCTCTCTAGGCGTCGGCCATCTACCCTTTGATGCGGTCATAAACTTAACACCTCCCGGAGATGTCCGCTCTCGAGCTAACAAAGACCATCTTACGTAAGGGGATTAGCTAACTTAGAACAATTTGAGACATCACAGCTGGGTCAGGCAGACATACAATTTATACATGCACAAGGCCAGTCAGAATCACAAGTTATAGTAACTTATACCTACATACAAGGGGTTGGGGTAAAATCGTCACATCCCCCACGCTTGAGAATAAAATCAGGATTTTATTCCTCAAAATACTACAAATTCAAAAGTGTTACAACAATATAAAGAACAACATCAGCAAAATCAAATAGATGCTAAACTGAGTATGAACATGAAAATTTAACCAGAATGATCTATATCATTGCAGCGCTTCTACTCATGAAATCTGCGCCTACGTTTTCAGATCCTTTCACGTATCTGATCTGCATCTGGTACTGCTGTAAGAACAGCGACCATCGCATCAATCGACCATTGGACAACTTTGCCTGCGCCAAATAGGCGAGTGGTTGGTGGTCGGTCTCCAATATGAACTTGCGTCTATATAGGTATCGCTCGAACCGTGATATGCCGAACACGATTCCGAGACATTCCCTCTCCGATACGGAGTAGTTCTTCTCGGCAGCAGACAACTTCCGACTGCCGTATGCGACAGGGAAAAGCGTTTTGTCATGCTCCTGTAGCAGTACTGCTCCCAGTCCTGTGTCGCATGCATCGGTGCGAAGAACGAATTCCTTATTCAAATCCGGTAGACGAACAACGGCGTCGGATGTAAGTCTAGCCTTCAGTGTTTGGAAAGCGTGCTCACACGCATCTGTCCAAATAATCTTACTCGGGGTCCGTTTCTTGGTTAGGTCGGACAACGGCCCCGCAATCGCGCTGAAATTAGCGACATACCTCCGATAGTATCCCGCCAATCCCAGAAATGACCTCACCTCCGTTTTGTTGGTGGGGCGTGCGGCGTTTCGCAGTTGCTCCACCTTCGAATTCTCTGGAGACAGCGTGCCTTGGCTCAGGGTATGTCCTAAATAGTCCAATGGCCTGAAACCAAGGTGACATTTGGAAGGTCGGGCTGTCAAGCCCTCCTGACGTAGTCGCTCCAAAACGTCAGCTAACAGAGTGAGGTGTTCACCCCATGTCTCTGTAGCTAACAAGAGGTCATCCATGAAGTTGTGGACACCCCTATCGCGCAATGGCTCCAACAACTTCCGCATCATCCTGGTAAAGACGCTGGGCGCGTTTTGTACCCCGAACGGCATAACCAGCCATTGGTATGTCCCGTCGGGAGTAGCAAAAGCAAGCTTCGGTCTGTCTTCTTTCCTTACCGGAATTTGCCAATACCCCTTGGACAAATCGAGCTTGGAAAAATATTTCGCTTTTGAGACCGAAGCGAAGATATGCTCCGGGTCAGGTAACATTTCGACTTGAAATTCTGTCACCTGATTCAGCTTCCGGTAGTCGACGCAAAACCGATGGGTGCCGTCCTTCTTCTGCACTAGGACTACTGGTGAGCTGTACGGAGAGTCGGCAGGTTCGATTACTCCCAGAGCAATCATTTGCTCAATTTCCTCCCTTACAACTTGTCGTTTCGCGTGGGGCAAGGGGTAGGGTTTCCGCTGCACTGGTCGGTCGTCCACCATCTTTAACCCGAACTCGACAAGCGCCGTCCTCCCGGGTTTTTCTGTTAACACGTCGGAATACCCGGCCAGCAAGGTCTCTATCTCGTCCCGCTGGCCTTCAGTTAACATGGGGTCACACTCCACGTCTGACGGAGTCTCGACCCTCGGTAATGGACAGCTCGGGACAGTGTTGGCACCTTCCGTTTCGCCTTCGGCATCCTCGGTGACTATCGTGGCGACAACAAAATCGCTTACGGTCTCCCTTTCCCGGTACCTCTTGAGCAAATTGGCATGGTACAATTTCTCTTTCGTCGGTAGCCGTATCCGGTAGTTTTGACCTCCGACCTTCTCGGTGACGACGTATGGACCCCTCCAGGAAACTTGCAACTTGTTGTGTTCCTGGGGCAACAACAACAACACCTTATCCCCTACCTCAAACTGACGGGGTTTTGCGCGCTTATTGTAATTTTTGGCCTGCTGCGCCTTAGCTCGTTTGAGATTATCTTGCGCGAGAGAACAAACCTCTTCCAGTTTGTTGCGCAAGTCCACGACGTACTAGTAGGTAGTGCGTACTTCCTCTACAGCGTGGTCGTCTGTCCACAGCTGTCTCAGTACGGCGATTGGGCCGCGTACGGTCCTCCCGTACAAGAGTTCAAAGGGAGAGAACCCCAAACTCGCTTGTGGTACTTCCCGGTATGCGAAAAGCATGGCTGGAATATACCGATCCCAATCCTTGGGGCGGCCTTCGCACAATTTCTTAAGCGTGTGCTTTAGAGTCCCATTAAACCGTTCGACCAATCCATTACATTGGGGGTGATACGGTGTGGTCGTGAGGTGCTTAATTGACATGAGACGATTCATCTCCGCCATCACACGACTCATGAATTGTGTCCCTTGATCGGTCAAGATCTCGTCGGGCACTCCGACTCTTGACCAGATCACAAACAGAGCTTCCGCGACGGTTTCCGTGTCAATGTTACGCAATGCTACGGCCTCCGGATAGCGTGTAGCATAATCGACGACCGTTAAAATATACCGATTTCCGTGCGCAGACGCGGGTTTTATCGGTCCGATTAAATCCATGGCGACACGTCTAAATGGTTCATCGATAAGGGGCGTACTCCCCAATGGAATGGGTCGATGATCCGTTTTCGGTGCCATTCTCTGGCATTTGTCACAGGAGAGACAGAACCGTTTTACGTCTCCCTGGACCCCTGGCCAGTAAAACTCTTTTACAAGACGGTCACGTGTCTTAGCAATTCCCATGTGTCCACCCATGAGACTTTCGTGTGCAAGCTTCAGTACTTCACAACGCTTTTCCTTTGGCACGACGACTTGCTTAAAGTGTTCGTTGTGTTTCCTGGCGTGGCGATACAAGATTCCCTTCTTGTAGACGAACTTCACCGCGCCGTTCGGAGTTTCCCTTTCCGTTCCTGCTTCTGCGTGTTTATGCAACTGCGCCAGAGTTGCGTCTTCCTGTTGCAGCTTCCTCAACTCAGCTGGAAGAACATTACTAACCGGAGTCGATGTAACTTGGATCGGCTTCTGTTTCGGCTGTCGACTCATGGCCTGGTCTCAACAGCACTCACTGGCATAGGTGTACAGATTTCGGGGTTCGGCTGGGGTAACACATAACGGCATCCCAATATGACGTCATGTGATAGACCCTCCAAGCAAGCAGCTGCAATTTTCCCCTTCACGTATGGTGAATCGAGGTCAATGACAGCTACTGGTAATGAGTCACGCGCGCAGTTCGCGTACTGAACTTCTATTACCTCCCCTGTATAGTCCTCCGGCTTGACATACTTCTTGTCGACAAGCGCGGGGACGCTGCACCCAGTGTCATACAAGATGGTGGCACCTTCACCATTGACAGTTGCGGCCGCAAGGTTGGCTGGGTTGCGACTCGCTTCCGGCACGCACTCCTTCCTAGCAACGACATTCACCTGGGTCTGCCTGACCTTCGGACAGTCCCTGGCAAAATGCCCCAGGCGCTTGCAGTTAAAACACGTCGGCGGCCCTCGCCGACTTGCAAGTCCTGGTTTCGTGGGTGAGGCCTGTCCAGGTCGATAGGTGGCATCCCTACCTGTAGGTGCCCCTCCGACCTTCCCGTCGCCCTGACGGTTGAGGACAGCAGGCTCAACCTCCCCCATACGACGCGACTCAGAGGGTCGTGGTCGATCCGCGCCCCCGGAACCTCCACTCTTCGAGTGCGCCTGCTCGTATCGCTCCGCCATGTTAGCGATCTCTTCGAGCGTCCGGTGTTCTCTTTCGGCTAAGAAGACTGTCAATTCGCGACGGTAAGTACCCAGGACATGCTCCTTGAGTATTACCTCGCGTAGCCCGTCGTACGTGCGTTCGACTTCAGCCATTTTCATCCACTTCTCAAATAAACCTCGAACACGGTTGTGGAATTGAGAGTGGGTCTCGGTTACCTTTTTCGCAGAGTCCCGAAAATGTTTCCGGTAAGTCTCGGCGGTCAGCCGATAATGGCAGAGAAGAGCCTTCTTGAGGGCATTGTAGTCATCAGCCTCTTCTGCAGCTAAGCCGTGGTAGACTTCCCGAGCTGCACCTTGCAAAAAGGCTGAGACATTAATGGCCCAGTGCTGTTCAGGGACCTGATGAGCGTGTGCGAGTTTCTCGAACTGCACGAGAAAATCGTCAATAGCCTCCTCCCTGTCATTGAAGCGTGGCATGTTGATCTGGACCATCCGGTGGTCAATGAATGGTCGGCCGGTCGTTCCAGAGCTTGTACTGGCGTCGTCCCGTCCGTTGGTCCTAGCTTCAACTCTCACCTTTTCCATCTCCAGAGTGTGGGCGAGTCTGGCTAGCTCTTGGTCCGCAGCTATCTTGGCTAGCTCCTGGTCCGCTGTTATCTTGGCTAGCTCCAGCTCTCTTTGGGTTTCTCTGTCCGCGGCTATCTTGGCTAGCTGTGCTTCTCTGTCCGCTGCTATCTTGGCTAGCTCCAGCTCTCTGTCCGCTGCTTTTCCGGCCTTCCATTCCTTGATCCTTTCTTCTATAAAGGCCGCCAGGCGATCTCCCTCATATCCGAGCTCTTCAGACCCCATAGCTCGATATTCCTTTATCATTTGCCTTTCGGTGGCCATTATAACTAATGTAAAGTGATACCTTGTCTCAATATTCTAACAAGACAGCTACTTGTAATACAAGTTTAAATACTTACCTGTCGATAGCAACTAATTTCGTTTAGGTAAGATATTTGTTCGATGTCTGCTTCACAAGTACTGCTAGTAATGGAAGGTCCACAAAGCATGCACATATGACAATAAAATGCAAGATGAGAAAATCATAAAACAAATACAAAGAATGGAAAATATCTCACACTGTTCCCTAATACTCCTACAAATAACTTTAGGTCCTAAAATAATATATGTCTAATTCATATCCCGGACGAAAGCGCCCACTGTGAAGTGTCGTTTAGTAGGGGTGGGGTTCTTCCTATAGACTTTAAAGAATTATGAGGAAGTTCCCCTGGTCCGCATTCAGAATGTTTACTTCTGGACAATATATTATATATGGCTACGAGCCCCCAGTCAGCAATGCCGACAGTTAAATTAAAAGAAATACAAAGATGAAATTTAAACAACAATTTAATAAATGAAAATTTTAAAGATATTAATCAGTCAATGTCACTCTTGACCCAATGGTCCCTAGATCATCATTTGATTTCAGTGTGAGGAATATTTTCCCTTCTTGAGTGTTACTCATCTAAATAAGTCTCCTTTCGTCTTTCTCTCCTTCCGATTCCTCTACTTCCGTTTCCTCTCCTATCTCTACTTCCGTTTCCTCTTCTATCTCTACTTCCGTTTCCTCTTCTACGGTATCTCTTGAGGTCACCCGAAATTCACTCGGTATCTCTCAAATTCACTCGGAATTCTTTCCACGTCATCCGGAATTCCCCCGGAATTCTCTCAATGTCACCCGAAATTTCCCCGGAATTCTCTCAACGTCACCCGAAATTCTCTCAACGTCACCCGAAAGCTTCCTGTTGAAAGGTATAATGCATTAGCATAGGGTGATGAATATTACCTCACACTAAGTCACTGAATTGAACCATCAGTTTAAGGCGGGACATTTTTGGTCACGCATGCGCACACATCGAAATTCCCATACGCTTCCGCCGCTTACAAAATGGCGCCACAACACAATCTCACAAAGAATTCAAACATCTACATACTGAGCCCTATCAGTAGATACATGCAAATATTTCAAATATCATTGTATTATCATATTACTACTATTAGTAATATGACTATCTATATATTTATATATATGTCCTACACAAGCGTACCGAATCCACAATATTCACATTCAAATTGCAATAACGGAAATCCGTTAACTCAATGGCAAAATATATCATTACGTAAACAAAGTGCTAGTCTACCATAATATACCTACACAAAGAATTATAATATTAATTCTTATAGCGGCTAGCAAACAATACAATTCTTCACGAATACAAATCGTCCTTTCAAAAGGGTGTAAACGTAATAATTCACGAAATAATATGCACACCTATTACTAACAAAAGAAGAGCAACATTTTACCTCACAAAATAAGGTGTAATATAATAATATCATGAAGAAGATGCAACGAATTTACATCATAATCAATTGCAAGCAAAGGTACTAACGAACATCACGAAAGATGCAAAATATTAATATCATAATTAACTATTCATACTACAATACAAGTAAAATGAATATACATACGAGAATCCTTCCATTCCGCAGACGTATCAAGCAGAAATCAAACAAAACTCACACTGACCTTTGAAACTATCTTAAGATTTCCTTGATTTCCGAAATCTGAGTCTGCCACCAATTTTCGTCTGGCCGTACGGAGTTCTACTCTCTTCTTAATTTCTTGGAGCGAACTGACGAATTCTTACTAAACATGAGTTATTATCGCAGATTCCAATCAAGTGCCCACCCTCAGCGCATCCTGATTGGATGGCTCTTGACTCGGTCAGTCGTTCGAACTTTCAATCATTCAACTGTCTGTCTGTAGGTCGAGACATTGTCACAGTCTCTCTAGGCGTCGGCCATCTACCCTTTGATGCGGTCATAAACTTAACACCTCCCGGAGATGTCCGCTCTCGAGCTAACAAAGACCATCTTACGTAAGGGGATTAGCTAACTTAGAACAATTTGAGACATCACAGCTGGGTCAGGCAGACATACAATTTATACATGTACAAGGCCAGTCAGAATCACAAGTTATAGTAACTTATACCTACATACAAGGGGTTGGGGTAAAATCGTCACAACTATAAAACAGTAACAAACAAAGCAAATTAAATATACGTAACAGCTGGAGTGTTCGTTATGTAAGGCATGTTTTTTAAAAGGTGAATCCACCTTCCGCCCACGTTTCACAGAAACAAACAAATTGGCTCTATTTCATCGTATTGTCAACGACAATGACAGTTTAGTAGAAAAATAGTATAAAAAAAAACAGAAGAAAAATAGTAGAAAAATGCTACACAATCGTTCAGATCGTATAAATATTTGAAAATATGAGTAATACTTGACCTATTTTTAGGTACTAACATTTACGACGCATTAGATGAGGGGCTGATAGTCGCTGCAGTGTCGAGCAGTAATTCTATGCGCTGTACCTTAATCTTCTTTCTGACTGACGGGGAACCTACGGACGGTGCAGTCACGAATAAAACTGAAATCATGACAAGCGTACAAAAAATGAACCAAGATCGAACCAAAACTCCCATATTTACGCTTGCATTCGGTTATGACGCTGACTACAAGTTATTGAGAAAAATAGCTCTGCAGAATTATGGTTTTGCGCGGAGAGTATATGAGGCTGGTGATGCAGAAAACCAAATATCCGGTTTCTACCAGGAAATCAAAAATGTACTTGTGAAGGACGTCAACGTTATCTATCCCAATAGCGTAGATGAGAGTTATCTGACGAGAACTACGTTCCTTAATTACTTCAATGGAACGGAAATGGTGGTGGCGGGAAAACTAAAGAACAGTTATGAAAACGTTCCGAGCGTAGAAATACACTATGGTACAGCCAATGTCAATCGTCCACAGTCCCTAGTTCTAGTTCTTCCTCCTGATTTTGTTATGCCAAGTTTCGTGAACCTAACTGACATGGCAGATCTGGAAGAAATCATGGAGAAGAGCTGGGCATATCTCAGTGTGAAACAACTTCTAGAGGACAGTGAATCCAGCTTTGATGACACAGAGAAGGGACGTATAAACAGGCAAATCCTAGATCTATCTGAAAGGGTAAGACATTTTCTACACATATCTTGTACGCGACAAACATTGCAAAATCTCAATACAATGTAGACAAATCCACTAATCGTCAATATAAAATCTTCACGTTTACAACAAATTTATAGAGTCCTTCACGACTAACACAATAGTATCAACATTAAGATGACAAGTTAAAGTAGAACACCTAATCAATTGAACACACAGGTAGCTTCTATATGTAGTGTACATATGTAAAGAAATTTGTTTTCATTAATTGTTGCGTTTTTTTTAAAAAAAATAATACAGTATTGTAATTGAAGACAAAGTAACAGGTATATCGTGCGACATAGGAGTTGTGTGCATCCAATGACATTCTGACATGTCTTAATCTCTTAGTTACTTCTGTGCTGGGTATTAAACTCATCAATATGTATTCTTTGCAGTTTTCATTTCCGTGTTAGAGCTTACTTTTGCTTTTGAACAATTCTTCGTGAGGTGATTTCTTTCTTCCCTCTTAAGTTTAGGTGGTGACTATAAAAAAGACGGGCAGGTTTTATTATTCATCTCCGTCTTTCAAGGTTTTCTCGTCTTATTCATGTTGTCCGTGCATTCTGCTTACACGTATCAAACCTAGATCTGAAGCATCAAATTACAGTACAAAACAACAACAACAACAAACTCGATCCTTTAGTCACAACACTGACTGATGAACATCTTCGCTAACCAATAGCAGTTGATCCACTTTGTTCCACACCAATCTTTGCTTTACGTACCTAACCAGAAATTTATGTATCACCCCTGTATATGATTGGATGCAACTGACAGAAATATGTCCAATCTTCTATTTGACTGGATGCAGCTGACATAAATATGTCCAATCATAGTAATAGTTGGGTTTTCATATAAAGAAGACCGCTCTATTGGCCTTAGTTGTTAGAGCACCAGCCTCGGAAGTGGGAGGTTGCTGTTTCGAACTCCGGCCGTGTCATACCAAAGACTTTTAAAATGGTACTAACATCCACCTCGTTAGACGCTCGGCATTAGTAGGTTAGTGTTAGGAGTGGTTGACATGTTGTCAGGATAATGTGACTGGGGGAGACATGATGTTACACACACACACACACACACACACACACACACACACACGCTCATAAAGATAATTAGTGAATTAAATAGTGAATGCTTAACGTGTTTAGCAGACTTCCCCCTCCCAACTTACCCAAACTTTCTGCATATGTTATCAAACTGAATTAGCATTTTATGGTCAGTCATTCTTTTATTCACAAGGCGTTTGTCTTCATTACCATCTCACCGGAAGCAGCACTGCTGTAGAGTCTGCGCCAGTAGATGTGATCCTGTTCAGTTTGCGATCCTATGAGTGCTACAAGATTCAATGTATTGAGGTTTTGATCCACCATCATGTGAGCTGTACCATATCGAATACATTGAGGTCCATCTACACCATCCTACGAGGGTACGAGGTTTAATGCCCTGACAACTGTTCCACCATTTTATGAACGCTACGAGGTTGAATGCCCTGAAAGCCTTATTGTAGCAACAGTCGGCGCTGTGACACGTCAATTTCTTACAATACGACTACTCCCTTGCAGATAGCAACAAGAGGTCAATCCACTTTACGGCATATTGGGGCGTCTTATTTAAAATATCATTCGAATTATATTACCGCACAACAGTCAGTTGATTTCTCAGAGTATTAACATGGTTGGCCTGCAAGAATCACACAAGAAATTAATGTTTTCAAACTGTGTGCAATTTGGTGTGATAACACAACGTTATAGGCCTATTTCCGCTGACCCTTCCCAACCCATTTTTATTTTGACATTTTGTGGGTGTAATTTGTGTCTACCACCTGGTGGTAGAATAGGGTAGCCGCTTACAAGCAAGGTTTAAGGTCCTGATTTGTTAATATATTCTCATTCACAATATTATCAAGTTAGAGCATGTTTATTATTTTAGAGTGCAGTGTAAATTCTGCTTTTTGTAACAGTAAAGACCTCACAGCGTTTGATCCAGTTGCAGATAATTGTACATAAAGATCATACTTTCTCTTCCTTGTTTATTCAAAATTGGTTTGATAATGGTAAGAATTACAATAAATAAAAGTAAAATCTCCTGAAATATGTTTATTTATCTCCGATTGTTTCCGCTTGTACAGAATAAAGTTTGAAAGGATGCAAACCAGTTTTAAATAAGTTTTTTTCTTCTTCTGTAAATACATTCAAAAGTTGAAGTTCTGTACATTAACAATGCAAATTAAGTATTGGAAAACAATCGTACACTAAATCTAATCGCAATAATCGCAAATGAACATTTTAATCATGATATGAACTTGATTTCCGCAATTTGATTATTTCGGTTTTTGCGACAAAATATGTTCCAAAATGTAGATTGTGATAAGAATAAGAAAACCTTCAGGAATGCATAATTTTGTAATGTCATTTTACCTATAAACTTTATTTTAAATGTGTTATTGATGTTGCTCTGAAATATACGATAGAATATATCATTGTCATTTCTGATCCGTACTTGCTAAAATAACAAATGTTTCCAAAGCAACAAAAGATCACTAAGATGTAGATATATTAAACGGTGAAAAGTAAATATTTAAGTGTGTCAAAACTGGGGTTGAAGAAGATGTACCACCCTGCTGCAGTGTATGCGTTTTTTGTTTTCGTAAGGTGCTTTATATAAATCGCTTAGATCTTCCAGAGGGCACACGGTTTTAGCGAATTTTATAAACTTCGTTGCTAACGTACACCTTAAAAAGGGGGTCAGAAAGAGTTACAATGTTTATCGACACAAAACGAGTGCTGAAAAGCTCCATGGGAGCATTCATTATTTCTGGTCAAAGAAAAACTAGAAATTTAAAGCGCCGTCTGTTGTCATAATGCCATGCTAGTCTTTAGTATGCCATTATGACAACAGATGGCGAAACGAACTGGACAAAAAAGACGGTGCTATTAAAATTTTGTATTTACAATGGTGCAAGGCCAAATCTGGATGAAAACAGCAGTTGCCGATAAAACGTAGTATTTACATTGTTGCAAGGACAAATCTTTATGAAAACAATCGTTCCAAGGATGTAATTGTTATTTGACAAGTTTATAAACAGAATATACAAAACTTGTAATAATAACTGATATAACGTTTGCCATATGACAGACTAAAGAATCAATTCTGTAGTTGGCAAACTGCAAGATAAAATGATGCAGAAGCAAAGTAGGTCGAAACACTTGCAAGCAGCCAGTTACAGCTTGCAGCAATGAATATAAAATTCATGACTAGAATTATGAATGTAGCACTTCATCATCATCATCATCATCATCATCATCATCATCATCATCATCATCATCATCATCATCATCAGTCTCTTGACCTAGTGTGGTCATCGAGGCACTGTACTGCTGAACATCTGACCAGTTTATCTCGAATGAGATTTGTCTGCCACCATTATCATCAGTTTTGTCTTCTTGGTGCTTATCTCCATGTCAAATCTGGAAGATGTTTCATCCAGGTTCTTCAATAAGGTGGCAAGCTCGTCTTCACTGCCTGCCAGCCCATTAATGTCGTCTGCAAAGCGGAGGTTGGTGATGTTACGCCCTCCAATGCTGACTGTCACAGTCGTTTTACAGTGCTTCGCTCATGATGCGCACTAAGTAGATGTTGAAAAGCGTGGGTGACAGGACACAGCCTTGACGTACTCCAACTGTTGTCTTGAACCAGTCCCCCACAGAACCATGAGCAATTACTGCACATGTAGCCTTGGCGTGCAGCTGCTTGATGGTATTGGTAAACGTTTGACCCATGTTGTACTTCTTAATTGTGGCCCACAATGCCTCATGCCACAGTCAAAAGCCGTTTTGAAATCTATGAACACATGATAGATATCTTGTTGATGTTGCGAGTGCTTTTCACACAGAACCCTGAGATTGAATATTTGTTCTGTTGTGCTTCTTGCACTCCAGAACCCTGCCTGTTCTTCGGTGATTTTTTTTTCTGCATGTGGTTCAGTCTGTTCAAAATGATCTTCAGCATCACCTTACTAGCATGGCTGATCAAACTGATAGTTCTGTAATTTTGGCACAGCTGCAGATTGCCTTTTTTGGGGAGTGTTATAATCTGTGACTGGGTCCACTGTGTTGGCCAATCACCTGTCTGCCAGATCTTGTTGCAGATATTTGTTAGTAGCTCTATCATTGATTCCCCACCAATATTCGTGATAAGTTCAGCTGGAATGTAGTGTACTCCAGCTGCCTTCCCATTCTTCAGTGATCTTCTTGCTGACTCCTCCTCTTTTTTTGAGAACTGAGTCTTGTGGATGGATGGTTGTAGAGTTCTTTACAATACTCAGTCCACCTTTCTGCAATGTCAGTTGCTTCTGTGAGGTATTTTCCATTTTCGTCTGACTCTTGGTTGCTTCTGACTGGTGAGGATTTTTACAATTTGGAATGACTTTTTGATGTTATTCTTTATCAGACTGTTCTCTATTTCAGTGCACTTTTGTCCAATCCAATCTTCTTTTGCTTTCTTCAAGTTTTTGTTTCTTCTGATATTCTTGTTTTTTTCTCGGTACTCCATTGCCCCTGTTGTGTGTCTGGTGTTGTTTAGGTCTCCTCGGGCATCACACAGATTCGGAATCTCTTTTGTAACCCAGTTTTTTTCTTTGGGCGATGGAGGCCAATGATGTCCATGGCAGCTGTTGTCATGACTGTGTTGAAAGTGTCTGTCATCACTTTAACATCAACATCCATCACAAGAGGTGGAGCAGATTTTCCTCCAATTGTGGCTTCGAATGACTTGCAGATGTTAGGGTCCTTCATTTGTTCAAGATTGAATTTGAGCCTGTTTTTCTTTGGCTTGTTAATTTTCTTCAGCCGCTTTAGGAAGTTCATAATTACGAGGTCGTGATCACTCTCAACATCAGCACCTGGGAACATTCTTATTTTTACTCTGTTGATGCCAGATCGGAAACAGTTTTGAACCATGATGTAGTCGATCTGGTTATGATGGGTTCCATTTGGTGCTTGCATTGTCCAGCATCGTGAAACTTTATGTTGGCCCAGAGTTTTAGCTTGCGAATTCGAGCAGCCATCTCCCTCTTTCATTGGTAAGCTCATTGTAAGAAGGTCCACAATGATCATCCCAGTCTTTGCCAACTTTGTTGATTCCAGTCTCCTTGGATGATGAGGATGTCTTACAATGTAGCACTTACAAGTAGCTATTTGAATAATCCTGGCAGAAAGTAGCACTTGCAAACTGCCACGTACAATTTGCATCTATGAAGAATACAATATACATGGATAGAATTATGAAATAGCACTTGCAAGCAGCCATTCACAATAATGCATCAATGAAGATTAGAAAACACACGCATAAAATTATGGCGGTAATCCCCCTCCACATTAACGCTATACAGATTTGTTATATAGTACAACCCACATTGATGTCAAACGGGTTCCTGACAGACTGCATGACCGAACCCCATCTGGTGCAAAAACATTACAAAAAACACTGAAATTGGTGTTTAGACTGGTTAGCGAGGCATTGGCAATAATGGTCTGAGCTTTCTGACTGACAGACGTCGTGATAGATGGAAGGGTCAATTGTTAGTCCTCTGGCATTAGCTTGTGTGAGTAATTTGTCTATGTATGTGTAAGTCTCCATAATGTGTTCACAAAATCTGAACCTTTGTTCAACTGAAAACTGTCAAGTTATATTTATCCTAAATATATACTATTCAAATCTGGCATGTATAGAAGATAGTTTTTAAAGTTTAAGCTTCACTTCAGTTTTTGTGTTCTGGTTCCAAGGTTATCCAAACACGCCAAATCATCTATAGGACTCACGGTACTAATTCAACTCCCATAGTAAATATATGAAAACACCATCATATTTAAAATTCAATAACTTACAATTTCTGGGCGCAAATGATCAGACCTATATTTCTCCATGCACAACTATTCTTGGTGTGGAGAACATCATATGAGCTGTGACATTTTGTTTTATCTAGATGTGCATGAAACACATGTCATTGATTCTGTACCAAATGAATCAGGTGCTATTGCTACTTTCATTATTGATTACCCCTAAGTTAAGTTTGTAAATATTGTTTAAACTGCAGATAGAATAAACTCTCAAAAGATATTGTTACTAAAATTTTACTTTTCATTATTAACCATATATGACCACCAAACCCGTAAATGCTCTAGTATTTCTTCACCCATTTCTAGACTAGTTCACAGTTCTTCCATATAATTAGTATCATGTGTCCTAATAGCTCTGAGGTCAAATTAGCTAATGTCCGATGACCAATCGATTACAACACTAAATATCGCCACTGTCGCCTCAAAGTCTTTAATTAAATTCAATATTGTTGTGTTTTAACATTTTTAATTCCTTACGGTCTTTTATTTTTAGTACGGCTTTGTTACTCCACTAACATCAATGGTAGTGACCAAGCCCCCTGAGCTTAAGGAAAAGGAGGAGAAGGAGAATGAAGATATTCCATATCCAAGAGAAGATAACTCTAAACCAGACGACATACAGATAGGCCGCTTGAGGATTGGTTAGTGTATGGACATATCTCACAATTAATTTTACTGTATGTTCTTTATATCTTGTTCTCAGTACTGATCTTTCAACTATAGGACGATGAATACAAATGATATGTTAATCTAAAATACCTTCAAAGATGACGTCACGCTGAAGTTCTTGTGAAAGGTTCACTGGCATTTTTTTGAGAGGCTGCACTGTAAACAGCAGCTTGTAAACAGAACACATATTTTACTTCTGGATCATCACCAAGGCCTTATTACTCACTTAGCACTGTCGCCAAAATACACACAGACAACCACTCTCTGAGCTCATATGCTCAAGAATAAACAATTATCTTTAAATCCTTACCAAAAATGCATAAATATAACTCTTCTATCACCACCAAAATGCCAAAATGAGAGAGGAAAAAATGGTCTAAAATAGACTAGAACTACATTCATGGGTACTGAACTGGAAATACTAATTGTTATTTTATTCCTCATGGAGATCAGATTATTGTAGAATGGGGCGATGAAATAGTCGCTAAAGCAGGAACTCACTTTGCATTTGAATTTTCACAGATTCGACTTCAGGTGCCATAAATGTTTGACTTCTGATTGCCCATCCATGATTTATGATTGTCTGAATGTCTTTAAAATGGACTTCAAGACCCTTCATTTATACCATGCATGCATCTAAATGTACAGTACAGTGTATTCAGGTTTTGTTTTGAGTAAATTATATATTTTATGGAAATATGTGTGTATTCAGTTCTGTTTTATTAGTTTGCCGACTCATTTTGGATCCCAGTCTAATGTTTGATCTGTTTGGGAACAGGATTCCTGACACTTATTTAATTTATTTACCATTTGGATTAGAAAAGGTTTTGTAGATTGTTTGAGGAAGTTCATCTCAATGAAAAATAAATGAAAATGTTTAATTTTATGCATGCTGGCTTTTTTTGGAGTGGGGTGGGCGAGGTGGAAGGATGGTTGTGGTTGGTGTGGAGAAATTACTCTTAAGAAAGGTATTAACATCATGTCCCTTTGCTATTATCTTTTGTTTCCAGTTAAATAATGATATTGAGAATCTGACAGATAAGCATGGACAGGTCCTAGTAAATCATATGATCAGACCTATATATTAATTGCTGATTGTTGAATTTGACACTTCTTTTAAATGTTTAGATACGAAAACTGATAGTTCCGCCAGAAACGGTCTCCATTCTGACTTGTACAGTGATGACTTTGACACCGTGTTGGAGAGACCAAAACAATCTAACAATGGTAAGGCATCAAAACGGTCTTCATTCACATTTGTATATTGTTGACTTGGACACTATTGGAGAGACAAATAAAAACCAACAATGGTAATGCATCAGAACGACCGATATATTTGCGACGAAACATAACACACGTACGTACGTACGTACGTACGTACATACATACATACATACATACATACATACATACATACATACATACATACATACATACATACATACATTTTGTTTGTTTAGAGTTTAACGCCATTGTTAGCACACGATAGGCTATGCATGGCGGCCAGTATTACTGGTGGAGGAAGAACCCGGGAAAACCCCCGGAAAGAACCACCGACCCAAGAGAAGCTACTGATAAGCTTTCTTACAAAACTACATTAGCCGAATCTTAGACTCGAACCCACGCAT